>OY019133.1:61635278-62085278 GCA_955652365.1 Eristalinus aeneus
GTACATGACAGCAAATTTAAAAGAGGTTCTGAGACTAAACGAAAAAAAAACAGTTTCATTGGCCTGGAACTAATTTTGATGTAGCAGTTGGCCTCAAAATTCACATACGCCTTAGTTCTGTCGACAACCCTCAATGGTTTGCTAGTCCTGCTTATTGATTAAACCATGTACTCTTGAAGTGACCGAAATTTGTGTCGCAAGTGGGCTTTTTAAGTTATCTCATTCTACTTCCACCCCGAAAAAAAACCTACTTCCGCTTCGTATTTTGTTCTCTTTTCTAGTATTTTTTTTACACTCTCAAGGAACGACTAACATATGAGTATTTTGTGTTGTGGGGTCTTTTTGTTTCTTCTCACAATTCTCCTTCGTTTCTTGTCGTCCTTTACTTTGTCAGTTAATAGCTTCGGTATTGGTGTCACATATGCACGCGAGCGCAAGTGTGCGCAGCATTGAAGAAAAAATTCTTAATGACAGAGAGTGGCTCAATGAGAGGAAGCACGGTAATGGTGGAAACGCAAATAGGAGCCAAAAGATTGTTTTGCAGGATTATGCTCTTCATACACCTGTACGTGCTTATCACACCTACCCTCCTTCGCCCAAACCCACGCACTTATTGCAACCACCCCACGCCCTTTTACTAGGTCGCGCAAGTGAGGGAAATCACATAAATTATACACTAGGACGGCTTAATTTGAACATGTGTTTGGGATTGTAGTTGTTTAGTACGGCGGAGGATAGGGTACGAGACTGTTCTTGAGTAGGCACCCTCTGAAACTTGTCCTGTTTCGGATAGGAACGAATGTTGAGCAAACATATTTAACCTGTTTGGAGTGGATCTTCTGACAAAAGTGCTTCACGATGCTTTTTATTTCTGACTTTGTATTTGTGTGAGTTGCGAACCCATTGCAACTCAAGCAATTGGTTCAATTTATTTTGTTTTTACTTAGCTTAACTTAACTTAACCACGCATAGAACGGTTTTCTTTGCTGTTTTAGTCGTAGGTGGTGGGCGATATAAATGTGATAAGATGAGGGCAGTCTACAACAAATGAATCCAAAAAACAAATTTGACAGTTTTTATTTCAAATGTATCTCAGATTAAATTCAATATTGTCTTCGCTTAGAGTGTATACTTGCTGCAATACAGTTCGCTAAAATAAAATCAGTATCTAGTTTTTTAGAAAAAAGAAATAAGTCTTCATCTCAATTTCTGTTCCAATAACCGTGGCAATCCGGCATTAATTGGCAAGCAGTCTATTGATTGCTAAATGAAAGAAAACTATCATTTCTTCTGATCCCGAAAGCTACGTATTTTATCCCCCTCCTGCTCACACTTTGGTTTGTTAGAACATAATGACGGGAAAATTTATAAAAATGAACCTTGAATGACGGGCATCCGATTGTCGTGCCGGGTAGAACGGAGTGAGTATCCAATCACTCTGTGGACGATTGACTTTATTCCACTCCTGGGATTTGTCAGTGGGTGGTAGTGTGTACTCTATCGCGTGTGGATGCGAGTCGTAGCAATAATCCCAAGTGACTATAGCCGAACAGAAATACTGAAAGCGCGAAATAGTGCCAAAGTGTCATATAGTTGTCCTTTCGTTGTCAGACGAGATCAAAGGTTTGATTGTTTACATTAGTGGTCTGAGTATATTTCGTTTTAACGAAGACTTAATTTAATTTATTATATTATGTTCCAAACATGACCCAGGATTAGCGGAATATTTTATTGACACAGAAGGAAATTATTCACTTTTATGTAATTTTTTAAAAACCATGCCGATAACGCCTGAAAGTGCTCAACGCCCAAATCAAACTCTTTTATGATACACTCTTCTACACCCATTGACTTTATTATCGTGATGCAGTCCTATAAATAGTTGTAGCTTTGATATTCAGGTCGACAGGGTAAATATTGAACTTCTTCTCTGCAAAAATGGAAATATGGTATATTTATATAAATAGGGAAAATGGTATTTATTTTACGTAATAAGTGATTTGATTTGAATTAAAAGAAATGTGTACCGGCTGTCGTGCAAATTTTCATTAATATCCGCAAAATGTTGAATTCTTTTTGACATGTGCCGTTTGAATCTTTCCACAACGTGCCAGGTAACTTAAGGGCAAATTGAATCTGTCCACACAGTTCTTTTTTCATTTTAAAATCGCCCATTGACTCATGTGCTCCTCACAATTATCTATTCAGCACAAATCAAAGCCCCACCAAGATCTACAGCCCGGTACTCAACTTAGCATATTGCGCGTAATTGGTCTTCTAAAGGAGGGGATAGTGAAAGTAAAAGAACACAAGGGAAAAGGAGTATTATCAATTATTCGCCAGCAGTTTGGAGAGTCCTTGCACTGTAACATCTCGTTGTCACCGGCTTCCAATTAAGATGAACATTGAATCTTGGTCAAGGCTGCTCAGGGGGTGCACACTGGCAGCGGCATATGTCCTCCAGCCAAGAAGCAGATCAGGCCACGGTGAACTATGAGGAAAGGAACTCTTTCTATAGTTACGTACCCGATGCGCATGAGGACCTTCTACAGTGTAGTGGTGGCGAATCTGCGAAGGCAAAACGAAATATATGCAAAGTATGCAAAAAAGGAAGGTTTTATTCCATGGCGATGGCAGAAGTGTGCTCTATTCATGCGTTAATGTCACGTCAGAGACGTGCAGGATTTGCATTTTTACCTGAAGACAGCTGCAAAACAGAAGGATAGGCTTCAAAAAAGTGTGACTTGCCTGAAAAGAAAGAAAAAAAAATAAGGGGCAGATAAATAAAGGTGATTTCCCGAAGAGTTAATTCAGTTTGTACTGCAAGACATAAGAGAAGAAACGAGTATTCTTGTTAAATATTTAAAAGTGTCCTTACTAGTTAGTTTACATAACAGAAGCTGTGCATTGTTACTAAAAAAAATGTGAATTGCAAATTGTTGTTAAATTCCAATATTTGAAAAAGCTTTTCACGCATTTAAACCAGGACTAGTCAATTGGAATGTCCATTTTTGGTTTAAATGAGTTTTGAAATTTCTAAAAAAGGAAATTAACAATAAAATACTAATATCTATGAGATAAATTGCCCATTCATACTTCTTATCATCAACAACGTGGAAGATAAATCCGAGCTCTCTAACAGCTTAACTGAAGGAACTGAATCTGCAAAATTTAAATGCAAATAACATGGGTTTTAAGAAGAATTTTAGCTGACAACTTCCCTCATAACCATCTCTATTTATATCATATAAAATAAAAATTAAGTATGTAAAATAAGCTAATTACATCACAATAAATAGTATGGTATGTAGTATGTTTAGAATAAATAAAGTATAATCATCAACATGTGGTTTCGTAATATAATGTCTGTGCGACGTCTAGCCCAGGGGACGCAAAAGCCACTTTGTCTGGTTTTATATGAACTGTCGTAATCACGATACCCTTAAGCGCTATATCCGCACTAACTGACATTTCGTATGCGGTCTTTAGTCACATTTGATTCACTGCCGGTTACCCTAAATTAAGCACGACGACGACAACGTCTGTGGTTCAATAAAAATAACAAAAACCTTCACAGTGGGTTTTAGCAGGGTTTCATCATCAAAGTCATCAACTGAAGCCAACCGTCTTACGACGGCACAAAGGAAACCAACCCTCAAAACCCGTTCAGTTTGCACCAGCAAGTGGAACCAATTTCAAAACTCAATCCCCGTTCCGCTTGGATTAAGTCATCTTGCGTCAATTTTCTGAAAATTCTCCTCGACCGACGACCATTCAAATTCGGCCATCGGTGCGCTCAGTAAAATTTTACTGTCCATTTAACTTGACCATTACGAGCTTAAAATTTATTTTGCTTACTAGTCCATCTTTAAATTAAATGAGAAAACCTATTTTTCCACCCCGGGCCGAGTGTACACAAATTCAGGTCAAGATCGATTTTTATTTGTTTATCGGTCACTAGCAAGTTGCTGTTGTCTCGACCAAATCAATTATGGCACGAGCGACTCGTTTACTAGTCAAATACCGTATGTGCAGTGCATGGCAAAGCACTCAAGGTAAACACATGAAGGTTTCAGAAAGCTCGCTCCAGTAAAAGTGAAATGCTATGATGACTAAGAGAAAGGTGAAAGGCCGAGTTACAACGGGGCGATGTGTCGACAGCGTAATAACCAGCCTTAACCTACTCGTCTGCTGGAAAGGAAAGAAAAAGCGCGATTATGTAAGCATTGTATGAAGTACAGGGGTGATTATGCCCGGAGCACTGCCGCTAACTGCGACAATACGTTTGACATGCCACGCTGATACGACTTCGGCAACCACGGAGCACACGAAACTCCGACAAACGACACGTTGTCTGTCAGTCCTCAGCGCATGTCGCATGTTGCTTGATACGGTGCAGCAAGTAGTAGTTATTTATTGCCTTAATTAACTAGTGCAAGTGCAGTTCTAGACTGAAATGGATTACACGCGTTACATAAGACTTTCATTTTTAAATTGAATTGCGACTGAAGCGTCATGCGTTATTGAATTATGGTTGCGGCAGCGTTTAACGGCCATCCAGGCCTTAGGCGAGTGAAGTTGCGCAGGGAAACTCTGCTTTATTTGCTTTCCCCGTTTTACCGGAGAAGAAAAACTTATTATTTCGATTTCTTCCCTGCGTTTGAAATATCTCAATCACAATCCGATATCTGTTTTAAGCTGTCTAAGAGGAGGTTTGCCCGACATACTTTCATTCCTCCTTATTTCACGTACTTTCTTATGTAGGATATAGAAAAACATATTTGGCGCCAACAAGTGTAAGCGGAATAGATACGAAAGCTCAGGGTAATGTGCAAGGTATGGCGACAAAATAAAAAGTTATAAAAAATTTTGTTGTTTTATCATTTCATATAGAGAGTAACGTTTTCAAAAGGACTGGTAAAATCTGTTCCTACTTCATTTGTTTCCTAACAACCAACATCATTAAAAGTTACACATAATTTTGAATTTTTTTCGAGGGTAGTTAGACGCTCAAGTCACCAGCAATATAATGTAATTATTCGCTAGGTACGTAATTATATATTTTACAAAGTTGTCACAAATAACACAAAAAACCTTTTGACGTTAAATTTCAAATGCCTCGAAAAAATAGTAATGTCTATTTAACGGAATTAAGACAGCTCATCACTACATCTCTTGATATTTCTACAAACTTATGTTCCGCATTATATTAAAATCCCAAAAAATACTTTTAAAGCTTTATATGTTATATAAAGCAGTCTACATTACTGTACGCTGGCTGGCTAATAAATTGGTTAACAAATTTGATCGATTGTGAATGGACAAAAACAGAAGCAGTCCCAATCTCCTCTCCGCCTCCTGAGGATAGTATTTAACGATTCATAAGTCAGAAAACAGCAAAGTTCTTCATGAAGAATGCGTGAGTGAGTAGACAATTCATATCCGGTGGGCTTTACAACTTTAAGCTGTTTACAGTTTAAAAGTTCGTCCAAACATTTATCTTCGTCCCTGCTTCCATGAAATCCCGTTAATATTGCAATTGAACATGTGCAATAAACCCAATCCTTACACACATCCCTGCTATACCCATCTTATACGATTTAAGGCAACAAAAGAATAACGATGAAGCAAAGATATCGAAAGCAGAGCCCAACAGCCAAATCGAGTAAATTACGAGAAAAGTCTCATATTGTTATCTAAACCCTCGGTTCGGGCAAACAACAACAATGGGCGGACTCAAACCTTCTGGCGTCTCCATTGCCCATTTCATCGGCCCCAATTCAGACACTCAATTGAGCAGAGCAAAGTATAGGTTCGTTGGTTCACTGTATTTGAACATGATTAGGTGACCTCTAATGCAAAGCAACAGTTAGTAAGGAGCGTTTTCGATTGAGCTACCTGTCATTGCACCAAATATTCCCGGGAAAACCAACTCAGTTATTTCCGTTGAGAAGCAGTTCCCATTCCTCGAGAATCGTTGGCAGGCTGGTGGTCCAGGGTCGACAAGGATCACGTGCAGTGTACTGGGCGATGCGACGCAAATCTCGGTGTAATACTCACTCGACAACGGCACCCATTTTCAGTCACGTATGTATATAGCCGCAGTTGCGTCATCAATTGAAGGAGCGCCCAATCAAAATCTCTTTGCTGGTGGGAGATAAGAGGGGTGGTGTAATCAAAATCGAATTTATATTAGACATGTCTGTGGCGGTACGAACTCTTGGAAAATTATAAACTTTTCCATGCAGTTTAAAAGCAGCCGTTTTGTCGGTTCTTGTTGAGTGCTGGCAATTCCATGTAAAGAAACATTTGTTTGACGATTTTCAAGCCTAAGTGCCAATGTCAGCAAAAAATGCTGATCAGAGCCAAAAAGGAACATCTGTCCGGAGGGTCCTTTGTGAAATAATAAATAGACACATACCCATAGCGACAGCATTTAGGATTTATATCCCATGAAATTCGATCACTAATTGGAATTCGATTTTATGACGTAAAATTGACGAAAAAGCGTTATTTGAGGCTGAGTAAGAGAATGTGTCTGCGGGCATTAAAATACACTAAAACTTCATGTCCTGCTTTTTATCAATACCTTTTTATAAAACAAAACATTTTTGAGAGAATTCGATGTTGTTTCATTCAATTAACAACGAGACAATTATTATCAAAAAACTTTCATTATTGGTTGTCCCACAGAGGAAGTAGGACTTTGGCTTACAGGAAAACTTCATCTACAAACGCAGCTCACAGGAAAACTTCATCTACAAACGCAGCACTAAATGGGTTTAATAAATGCCTAATCCAGGCTGAGCAACAGTACAATTACATTTTACATGGATCGCTCAAGAGCAGATAAAAGAACTGGGGTGGAGTATTTGGATCAAAACTGAAATACTGCGAATCCAGAAGAAAGAACTTCAGCATCTTCCATTCAGAAATTTATGCTATAGACAGATACGTCCAAATAAACTTGAAAGACTTAACCGCTACATAGTTATGATGTCAGAAAGTCGCCTATCCAACATACATAGGTCTTGATTCCTATCTTATAAGATCCAAACTTGTGTTGAAATTTCTGCAAAAGCTATAAGAGTTAGGTCCTACGAGGGGAGTTCAATATATTCTCGGTATCGATATGAAGGAAAATGCGAATTCAATTTAAATTGTTTTTATTTTTCAATATAATTTCCCCTAACATCAATGCATTTGTTACATATTGAGATAAGCTTTTTTAACCTCGCAAAAAAAAAAAAATTTCCTCCTTCTCTGCAAAATATCCATTTATTGCCGACTTGAATCATCCGAAAATCTTTTTCCACGAAGACATTTTTTTCAAATCCGGAAACAGGAAATAATCACTAGGAGCAAGGTCTGGCCTATAAAGTAAGTTTTGAACTTCTTCGAAACCACAATCTCGCACCGCAGCCTTGGATACTTGCGCCTGACCTTTGAAAGGTTAAGATGGTCATGAAGAATGGTGTGAATGGTACCATATGGTAGTTGAAAGCTTGGTGATCTCTGCCATCATTTTCACCCTTATTCGGGCATCCTCAAGAACAAGTTTTCGACTTATTTAATGCTTTTTCACGTACAAGCAGTAGCCGGGGCGCCGGAGCGGGGGTCGTCTTCAATGCTCTCTCTGCCTCTCTGGAACTCACTTGATAATGAAGGTGCCGAACCCTAGTAAACAGCGACCATCTCTTCATGAATAGTTTTTTTACTTTTTTTTTGCTTAGTGAGAAATTTTATTACAGCGAGATGCTCAAATTTCGTCTTAGTTGCCATTATGATTCTGTTTAACTAGAGATAAATCGCAAATTAATAATCACATTTATATGAAATTTTACATGAATGCACTAAAATAATAGTATTATTTGAAAATAAATCAATTTATATATATAACCACAGCTTCACCCCGATACCGAGAACATATTGAACGCCCCTCGGATATCCCTCGTTCGCTTAGACTAATCATATGCTGCTACACCAAGACGACATTTCCAAAAGTCGTCGGGGTGTAGCAGCATATGAATTACCCATCTTTTGTTTCATTTAATATTGAAAGAACATAGACCCCTTTCCTGCGCTGTGACCTTGAACTAACTTCAGCGACTGCGAAGTGAAGGCATGATCCACTTTTTGTAGGTCTCGTAAATCTTTCAAGTCCGAGATAAACCTCAGTTGAAAATGTGGTTCACTCCAGGTGTTTGTTACCTTAAATTGAATTCACCCATTTCACAATCCCCTCATAAACATTTTTTCCTCTTTCATGCACTTCCTCCCCACATTCGACTTCAATCCAATGAAGCAACGGAAGCACGAATTGGATTTTAATTCAAATCAAAGTCAAATTGATGGATATTTCTCAATAAAATCTGAGGATCCATAAAATTGCTTCCCTAACACGGAGTCGTCGTGTTCCTTCCTCAGAGGCATTATGCAAGAAGAGAATGAACAAACACCACAAAAAGGACCTTTCACCCAACGGGTGTGCAGATGAATGTATTTGAAGCCAACAAGAAACTACAAAATGGGAAATACATCAAAAACTAACTCTCCTGGCACTGGCACACTTCCCGGTTGCATATGGTGCTTAGATGAGTGAAACCGAAAGCACACAAAATTTTTTCTTTATTGTCGGGAAGGCTTGTGAAATTTTTAATGAGCAACAAAATGAACGTTTTTCTTCCTCGATTCATTTGTGCGATTCACATGAAAGAGTGAGTTAATGGATGATGACTACTTTATCCCTCTACGGAGGGAAGTCTATATTTTATTTCCATGATATCGGTGCGGGTTTATTACAGTTCTCTCATTCCACATCAACACCCCATGCAGCATGAGTGATGATTGGTTTTTGCCGTATGAGCTCCGTCACCTGGTGCATGCAGCGACAGCTTCGTCTGGTGGTTTGGAGATTGCTATAGGATAAGGAAGATGTTTTTTACTTACGATTCAGGAAGAAGATAATGTGTTGCGACAAGTCCGAGGGTGAAGTGCTGATGAGGTTTTATGTATTATTTTCGTAACGTTGGCATGTTTCTAATGTTTTCGTTTTCTCTGATGGGAAGATTTAAAGCAATGAGGGAGGCAAATGACTTGCGCTCGATTGCAAACCGATTACAGCCACGAATTTATGTGACGGGAGGGTCGTTGGAATGATGCGCATGTTGCTCTTATTGCGCTGAATTTTAAATGTGGGGGCAGTTTTTTTTAAGATCCCACAACCTAGTAATGAGGGTGGTGTTAGGAATGCTGTTACTTATGTGGGTTGTGGCGCACGTACTTTGTGTGAGAGTGATGGCGTCCCGCTGCCATTTCTCCAAAAAATTCGTTGTTTTGGTTTGAAAAATATGTGTTCTGTGTTTTCGCTAAATTTTGATAAATTGATTCTCATTTTGTTTGAGATGTTAAACGTCAAGATAGAAGAAATTTTCTAACGAAGATATAGAATGTTACAAGTCGAAATATGAGGTATTGATTTGATTCCTACATTTTTCAGTTATTTTAATACGTGTAGTAAAATTTTTGAGAGCAAGTTGCGAACATACCATATGTATGTGTCTAAAGTTTTACCTGCAAGCCCCCAAGAAACAGTACGAGATAAATAATAGTTGTCTCACTTGAAAAAAAACTTTAAAATAAGGGGATGACTGTGTTTCTTAAACCATGACTGCTAAAAATAACGAAAGATGAATGAATTTTTTGTAATAATGATGAGCATTTTCTAGCAGCTATTGACTTTAAATCACGTTCAAATTATTAAAATATCCCAAAGCCAAACAGCAAAACTTAATCCTTGCTGATATAAGCCATGTCAGGATTGGAGAGAGTTGTGTTCAGTTAAGAGTATACGAAGGATATAAGAAAGTCAAACGAAAGGAAAAGATTCCTTATTTTTGGCTGAGAAATGTATTATCTTGTATAAATGACTTGACTGTGATATTAGAAAAAATTCTTACATAGCTTTTGTTGACGAATTTAAGGACTTAAATCTTAAATCGTGTTACTGGCATTCGATTAAATTTTAAGAAAAAATATTTAATTTGTTTTTGCGTGAGTTGGTATATTTGGTGATTTAAAACAAGAAACGTATTTTTCATATTTATTTATTTTGATGACATTAAAAAACAATCACACTCGCTTTTTCTGCAGTGTTCTGCATTCGTCAACAACCTGATAGGTCTTTATCAATACCAGAGGAGTCCACCAAGGTACGCATCACCTATTTATCGATTTATAGACCACATATGGCAGCGTGCATAGAGACAGACTATACAGTGCTATGACAAGTTTTGACACTCCTGCGAAATTCACCGTGTTATGCAGATAACGATGTAGTGCTCTTGCTTGTGGGTCAAGTTCAACCTGGGCGTTACCGCTTAATTAAAAAACAAATAATACTTTCATCGCCACTATGCTTTTTCTTATATCTCATTTTACAGAATTCCATTTTCTTTTTCCAAAACTCCAGGAAGAAAGTGTGTGAAATACTTGCAAACCGTGAGTTGAACCACCACAGGACTTTTCGCGGGGAACGGAAAAAAGTTACTAACCGTAGGATCCTTTTGTTCAAAGTTGTACACTTCGGCAATTTTTGGCAACGCAATGATAGCATGGCAATGATTCCAAGAAAAAATTTAAAAGCCGTCTAACTCAGAAATCAGCATAAGTCTAAAAATAACTTCCAGTGATACTCAGCTATGATATGCTGGTTGATTGTGCCCAAACAACAATGCACAACCCAAATGACTCATTAAACAGATGCTTATTTGCAATCCGGTATCGAAATGGAAGTCAGCGTGTGCGTCAAACGATGTAATCGCCATGATTTATAGTGTCCTGCCGCCATTTGTAAGATAAGCTCAAGATTCTCATAATCCTATGAATAACGATCACATCAAGCGCCCCTCATGTAAAACGCTTCATTGCCGACCTTATCCACATTTCAATGATTAAAATTGCACGCTGATCTGGTCCTTCTGGCATAAGTCGATTCGATTGAGTGATATCCACAATCACTTTCTGTGCGAGTGTGTAAAGAGTGACGCCAATTATTAAACATCAATTAGTTTCGAGTTTCTGTGAATTACTCCCCAGAGCGTCATTCATTAGCCAGGAGCCGCCGTTTTTATGAAGTGAATTACGATTGGTGAAACTTTCAAAAATTTATAGCTTCCTCAGACCAAGGTACGACAAGTCCATTAGCCTGGTTTCTCTCTGACGGGGCATATCCGACAATTTGAGTTTTTCCTAGTAAATTTTTCTTAAGCGATAATACAAAATCACTGCTTCGTCAAAGATTACGACAACAATATTTCTGAGGCAAGAACAGCTGCCCTTTTTAATAGCAGCCTTATCACCGACCGGAAGCCCGCACTACGACTTACAGATTGACCCACACTGGTTTTTATGAATTGTGATGTTAGAGGTCGAATGAGTGTTAAGAGGCAAGATTAGGGCGAGAATAAATTGATTTCCTGAAATGGAAATCGAATGACTGACTAAATATGTTGTCGAAAATATGCATTTCTCATAGGTATGACCCTTTACTTGCAAATACACCTCGCGCTAACTAATACTCGATTTGATATTAATATCGTTGCGAAATTCAAACAAACTATTCGAAGAAATTGTAGAGTTTCTGATTCTTCCTCATCCCTGCAGCTTCTGCAAAAATCGTTTGAGGGAGCCCCTAGCCTGCTAGCATGCTCACCGATTAGACAGTGTCCGGTTATGGCTCCCATGACCAGACTTATGTCTGATCTTTTGAGCGATAGTAGCAGTCTGGAGTGTTTGGGTTTAAGAGAGGGCCACACCTCCTTGGAGACGCGACAAAGGTTATGGTTAGACCACCTTTGATTAGTCTGATGGATCGCGTTCTAACTTCCATGTGGTCTGCTTGACAGTTGCTTGGAATGCCTCTTTTGGCATTTTTGGCATTGGTGCTTAGTCCATTTTTGCTCGTCCACTTTGAAAGGAACGAAAGAGCATTTTGCATAAGGTCTTTAAGTACCGAGGGATATTTGCCAGAGAGCGCAATAGCAATATCGTCCACATATGCCATCACCTTGCAGCCCTCACCTTCCAAGAGTAGTAACAGTTCGTTGACTACTATGTTCAATAGAAGAGGGGAGAGCCTCTACTAACGTATCTGGAGGTAGTGGTGGAGCCCAATTTGGTCGTGATACGCCTGCTAACGAGTAGCTTTTGTATCAGGGAGGTGAACCCCTCGCCCACGTCCATCTGTCAGTGCATTAGATATCGAATGCGGGAAGACATTGTTAAAAGCACCTTCTATATCCACGAAGGCTACTAAGGAGTAGTCCTTGTGGTAGAGAGATTTCTCAATATGATGCACAAGTGAGTGTAGGGCTGTATCCACGGACTTGTCCTTACAGTATGCATGTTGGGAGGTTGCCAGTCTGTTTGCAGGGACTGTACAACGGATGTGAAGGTCGATTATTATCTCCAATAGTTTGAGAAGAAATGAGGATAAGCTAATGGGGCGAAGATCATTAGGTTGAACATGAGAGCTTTGTCCCGCTTTGCAGGAGTTCCGCAGGTGTAATGCCATCGGGTCCAGGTGACTTATACGGCTTGAAGCTTCGAATGGTCCAGAGTATCTTGCGCTCTGTGACAAGATGAGGGAGGCAGCTTTGTTGACTGATTGATTCTTGAGTCAGCGGAGATTCCTCCGTACTAACTGGAAAATGTGTGTCGAGTAGAATACTTAGGGATTCTTCACTGGTCATGGTCTATTCGCCATCCTGCCCTTTGTAGAAGCGGGGTATGGTTTGATTTGTGGAGAGGACTTTTCTGAGTCTCGAGACTTCAGCAACTTCTTCTATTTTGCCACAGAAGAGTCTCCAAGATTCCGATTTGGATTTCTTGATTTTGGTTTTATACGAGTTGAGGGATTGCTTGTAGGCGTGCCAGTCAGTATCTAATCTTGTGGACTTAGCTCTGGCGATTAAGTAAATAAGGATTTAGAAATACTTGTTTTCAAGTACATTTTTCCGTACAAAAAATAAATATGTTTAGAATTGTGATCCACAACTCTTGCTTTTTCAGCTCCAACGGACTTTTTCACGATTCCACACAAGTTTTCCAGGGGAGTAAGGTCTGGAAATTGGGAGGGCTATGTCATGGGATCGACATTATGTTCTGTTAACCGTTGTTGTTCGGTCGTTATCGTGCATGAATTGTCACTTTAGTGGCATTTCCTACTTAGCATACGAGAGTATCACGTCTTCCAATATTTTGGTCCATGGTATCATTTATCCAATATAATGGACCAAAACCATACCGAGAAAAGCATCCCAAGCCATTAAAAAAAGACCAACCAAAAAACCATTAAAAACAAATGTCTTTTATCTTCCCACTACTATGGACACCTCCCGCTGTGTAAGTTTCCGAATCAAGTCCCTTTCCCATTTTACATTCATGAATAGTTTGATGCATTTGATTAGTTTAAAAATAATATAAGACATAATTATTCACACACAAAAAAAAACAACTGAGCCCTTCTTATTATTTTGTCCGAACGTTGAGGCAGTTCCTTAACATTTAAAGATAAATTTTCTTCAAATGTTTCTTGTAATTTTTTTTTGTTAGATAGGAAGTACCGTTAACAACAAAGAGAAATATGGAAACAGACGTCATATTAAATTTTATTTCAGTGAGAATAGGGTAGATGTACTCCGTACTGGACTTATTGTTTTGTCCATAACTGTAGGTATATTTACGGGCAGCAATTTAAGCGTGATAAAAAATAACTGAAGCTTATTTCAAAAATTTTAACTTCCACACTAGTACCAGTAATTGTTAAGAAATAACAAGAAATCCCCGGAATTTTAGCATCCACATTTTACTTTTAAAAGGAAAACAAAATTGCTGAGCAAATCGAAAGTAGCTCTAGCTTATCGTACCTTCAGAATAATACTATATTAACCAACTGTTATCAAACAACTAAAACTAATAAATGTGTATGTTTTTTATTACAACACATTCAATCCCCGTATCACTGTTGAGGATGAGATTATGGATTTCCTCTGGATTTGCGAAGAGAAAAAAGTATAAAGTAAGACTTATCTAAATTTTTTCTTGTTAAATATGCAGCTTCGTTATTTCATTTTTATAGTTTCAAAGCATGCTTTATAATCGCTGGTAAATTCAAATTGCAAATATAGCTAACAACAAAACTTGAAAAAATTGATCGCACAAAAACTAAGCACGATTATAAGTCGTCTGCTGGATCAGAATCAGTAACAGAGTTTCTGTTTCCCAAATACCCGTAATTCTATTCAAAATAACAGGTGTCAAAAATAATATTAAAACAATTTTCTTTTCAATAATAAAATTCAATTTTTATTGTTACACCAAAACAGTAGCAAAAAAGCACACTTTTAACGGTCTTTTAATTCCACACAGAAAAAGGAAACTGAAAATGTATTTTGCGAGGTAATTGTGTGACGTGATTCCTCTTCCTTGACCAGTGCACTCCACTAGATAACATTTTCCACTATCCAAGCTGATTAGCATCTCGACCGCGAAAAGACGAGCAATGCCCTTCCGCGCTTCTACTTCACCCCCGTCGTCCGACCGACTAACATTGACCGTAATCAAAAGACAGATCTGTGCCAGCAGCGCAATTGCCTAATAGTTGCATAATGGCTTCCTTCTTGAAAGTCATCTTTGTCAGCTCGTCGCAGTTGTCAACATCGTCACCAACACGGTAAAAACGAGAAAACCAACATAAAGAAGAAGAATCCAGCAAAAACAACGCTAGAAATAAAAACTAGATATAAAAACCAACCATTCCGGCCTCTTCGACACGATGCGGCTAACATATTGTTGACGACGGCAAAGTTTATTCACGAAAACTATGGGTCACACCAACCAATTCCGCTCTCTACGCGAGAATGCTGTAGAATCGATTTCTACTCAAGAAAATTGCTCTGTTTTCCCATAGCAGACATTCTTTGGCGCACACACGTTCCCCAACCAGCTCATTCTATCTTCAGGTTGGCCCTCTCTCTTTTCATTCACCTCGCACACACGTGCAAGTTGCACCGATACTCCTAAAGGGTAAATGGAACAGTAATATTCGAGAAAATGGTCGCTTAATTCATTACATTTCAGTTTCTTTCCGGGCAGGGACACATCTTTGTATCTATTCAGCGGTGCCCCGTCGGCATCCGTGTCCCACAGCATTCGCTAATTTTATTTCGTTTCCTTTATGATGTATTGGGGTCACTGCAGTGGAAACAGTGGCAGTGTGTGCGGTAGCAATTGATGTATTTTTGGGACTCAGGTGGGCGTAGTGGAGGACGCAAAACTGAGCAGGTTCCCCGCTAAAGATTGAAGTGAATCTAGGTTAAATGCTGGAAAGGACGGAAGTACTCTGAAGCTCTTGGAATGGACCAGATTTGAATAACTAAGTAACTTCTGCTGCTTTTGCTAACCATGTTAACTTTTTATTTAGGTGCTCTAATTGCTTATCTGTCTGGACATGGGCCAGTTGTTATTTCAGGGCTAACGGAGAAAGAGTTTTTTACTGCTGATTTGCAATTGCCATATCTTGTGCAAGTCAGAAGTCAATTAATACAATTAAATCAGAAAACATGGTCAACCGTGATATGACGTAAGCCCCTCATTCATTTTATCCATTGAATAAAATGATCGAAGCAATTGGGGACCGGCAAAAATATTCTCTGTTTAAGGTGTCCTCTCAATCTAACATAAAAGAAGATCAATGTGTTTGGTGAAAATGTTATGATTTGCAAAGGCTCTAAATGCACTGAAATTGTCCTTGCCCCATCTATACCTGTGAGTAATCACTTGAAAGAAGGGAGTAAGCAATGAAAATTACAACTGAATATTGTTACCTTCAATTCAAAACCATAATTCACGTGTCAGTTCAAGTTTTAATCAATAAAGTGTATTTATTTAAATACATGCTCCTCCCCTTCGATAGTCATATAATGATCAAATTTTACACATCTCACCCTTTCCGTTGACCAGCTTCACGCTTAATGAGGTTGAAATAAATGCGCGCTGTTCGCAGTTTACTACCGAAATGACAAATACAACGGTTAAGGAAACTCATAACAAATTATTACCGTCTCAGGAGCCAACGTGTCTTAGTCGTTATACGTTTTGCTGTCTGCTTATTAACCGGCTGTCATTTAAAACAATCCTTTGTCAAAATAATAAATAACGAGGAACTTCATTCATCCTTCATTTCAATCCCCATTATAGAATCCATATTCCTTTGTTCTTCTCACAGATGGATTGTTTTGTAGTTGAAAACAGTACAGAAGCTCCTTTTTTATTAGTAAGCATCGCATCGAAGTTCCCTGCCATCGTTTCCGCCGCCGCACCCTCGGTTTCAATTAACTAAATGTTTGTTGCTCTCCGTCACGCAATACTTTCGGTTTGGTTAATATCGGATGACATCAATTGAAGCGGTTGGGACGACGGATGACGCATTAACTTATGAATTTAGTTTGGAGTCAGTCCAGTGGAGATCTCATAATATCAGCAATTTCGACGAACTTCGTTAAATCCGCTTTGCATTTCCTAGTCAAACTATGATACCAATGTGGAGGTTAAGACGAATGCTTATTGCAAGATGAGAGTTGTCGAATTTGTAAGAGCGCAAGAAGGAAGACATATGGTCTTAGCTATTACACCTATTTATAATACGACATATACATATATAAAAATATATATAAATATATGCATGGTGAAGTCTAAAAAAACGACAGATGCATTCTTTCTCATCCGTTAATAAAAGTAGGTCAAAGTATTTCCACAAATTTTAAAAGGAAAAACGTTTCGGGAAATTGGAGAAATTGTGAACAGATATTACGCGTTGTGTAAAAAAATTATTCACAAATTTGAAAAATTTAAAACATTAGAAATTTTTTGAGTTTACTGCCAACTGATTAGATTGACATCCGTGTGTATCTTATATTTTATTTTCCACCATCGGACTGATTTGCATTAAGCATGCTGACGAAGGTCTGAAGCATTAGCTGATACAACATAAACACCCATTCTTATGGAAATATTTCCGGCGACATGTCTCAGAACAATTGTCTGTTGTTGTTAGATACATTATTACTATCTATATTATTTGACTTCAATCACCTCACTGGAACCTTAACGCACATATAACGTATCCCCTTTACTGACTAATGACAAATTTGTTACTATCCATTTGCCTAAAATGACAACAAAAAAGAAAACAATTAATTACCCATTTTCCAACAAAAACAAACTCGCAAAGAAGCACGCACGCACACTCCCAATCGCATGTCAATCATATCCATCATTGAGCCGTCAGCAAACAGACATTAACGGCCAAAGAAGGCAAAAGCTCGCTACGGGTCAATAGACCAATGCCAAAGTTTCTAACGACCACCCATCGGTCATTCGAACTAACACCCGAAAACGCGTAATCCTTTTAATTACTGCAAAAGAGTTCGAATCGGACAATGACGAATAAGAAAACTGAGTCGATTCAAAAAAGTATTTCATGTTCCAAAAGGCCACATTAGTCGGACAATTCGTTCTAATTCGCGGCATTGAAGTCGCGTGTTATGTATGCATTGTGTTTAATCCAATTCGTTGCCCCAAAGCTATTGTTTACTCCCCATACGAAAACACCTGCCGGGAAGATTGCGGGCAAGCGGCAGCATTCAATTAATTAAGTCCGCTCACACTCCTTTTCCGCTGGACAGGAATTGTAATCTGGAAACTAATGTTCCACTTATTTGGTCAATGACGGCGGGTGCGAACGAAAGAACCGCCAACTGAGCTCAAGCCACAATATAGGAAACGGAGAGCAGAAGTAGAACTGACTGTATGATCTCATTTTCAGGAAGGGTGAATGCGCCACAGTTCCCGAGTCACCCCTCCCACGATGCTCGTGAGACAAAAGCACACAGACGGGTGATATGAAGTAAAGTAATGGGAGTGAAATAATTAAAGTGCATATCAGGAATGTCACGGTTGCCGTTTGTTGCTTTCGTTACAATGATGTCGATGCGGAGGATGAGAAAACTTATTAGCACATGAAACACTGCATGATAGGCAGAGATTAATCCACTGTGAAATCAATGGATTGACGACGACTTAGGATGCAAAGTTTAATATAATAGCAATGTGCACTCAGCACGTCTTTAGTGTCATCTCCCTTTCATTAACTTTTAGTAGCACAACTTAGCTGTTGGTAAGTGCGGAGACAAATGGTGTGAGTAGAGATTCGTTTTAATAACCTTTAAAGAAAGAATCATTTCCAAGGCATAGGGTGTACGATTAAAGAACTTTAAATATATTTCTTTTACCCCGACAGAGAGTGGCCCGGGCAAATCTTAAAAATTGGTTGGAAATATGCAGAATAAATAGAACGCTATCTCGAAGCTATGGCGATGTGGGGGTTGATTTAGTGCGTGTTGTAGTTGTTCAACACTTTCCAATAAGTATATATAAGTATATATATATATATATATATATATATATATATATATATATATATATATATATATATATATATATATATATATATAACATGAAATGAGCGTTTTTTTTTTTTTTTAATAAAACACTAATTATTAATGGGAAAGTCAAAACATTTTATTCAAAGTATTGGTCATTGTTTTCTATACATTTTGACCACCTTTCTGGCAATTTGTAAATACCACGCCAATAAAATTGTTCGTCTTTTATAGCAAACCAATCAGACACCCAATTTTCGACCTCCTCGTAGGAATCAAAGTGCTGCTCAGCCAATGCGTGTCCCATCGATGAAACCAAATGGTAGTCGGAAAGACCGAAGTCTGGTGAATACGGCGGGTGGGGTAGCTGCTCCCAGCCAAGTATTTTGATTGTATCCTGAACCGGTTTTGCTTTGTGTGCAGGTGCATTGTCTTGGAGCAAAATTACCTTGCCGTGTCTTCTGGCCCATTCTGGTCGTTTCTCGATCAATGGTTCAAATTGATCATTTGTTGTCGGTAGCAATCAGTATTAACGGTTTCACCACGTTTTAGGAGCTCGTGGTACAGCACACCTTTCTGGTCTCACCAAAGACACAGTATTGTCTTCTTGCCGAATCGATCTTGTTTTGCAATCGATGTTGATGGTTGTCCCAGACTAACCAATGATTTTTTCCGTTAAGGATTCTTAAAATAAATCCATTTTCATCAGCATTCGATGCAAAACCGATTTTTTTTTCGTGTCTTTGAAGCAAAATTTCAAAAGTGTTTTTTCGGTTTTCCATCTGTCTTTCATTCAATTCATGCGGCACCCATTTTCCACACTTTTGGATCTTTCCCAAAGCTTTCAAACGGTCAGAAATTGTTTGTTGTGCAACAGTCAACATTGCTGCGATTTGGTTTTGACTCAAAATGTCATCTCCATCCAATAACGTTTACAGTTCGGCATCTTCAAACTTTTTTGGTGGTCTTCCACGTTCTTCATTTCTCACATCAAAATCATTATTTCTGAACCGCTGAAACCATCTTTTGCATCTTGCTTCTGATAGAGCATGATCACCATATGCCTCGACAAGTATTCGATGCGACTCTGCAGCACTTTTCTTTAAATGAAAAGGAAAAATTAATGCTTTCCGGAAATCATAATTTTCTGGTACAAAATTCGACATTTTTAACACGATAAAAAAATATGATGTTGTCTGTTCAATGACTTGAAGTATACTAAATATTTTTCCCAGATGTCATAGCAAACAAACAAAAAAAAATAACACAACAAATGTTCCCTATCGAATTCTCACTTCATACCGGTATACCTATATATATATATATATATATATATATATATATATATATCATCTTATCTTTATCTTATCTTTATCTTTATCTTTTTATATATTTTTCTTTATCTTATCTTTATCTTTTTATATATATATATATATATATATATATATATCATCTTATCTTTATCTTTATATATATATATATATATATAAAAATGCATATTTATATATATATATACTCACCACTATGATCTTGAAACCAAACTAGAGTCCATGCAGTGGCATAAAAAAGAACAGACCCCCCGAAGAAGTTCAAAGTCACTCCGTCTGCCGGGAAGTTCATGGCCAAAGTTTTTTGGGACTCAAAGGGAATCTTGCTCATCGACGCCACATCCTACGCTTCCACTTTCCATAATTTGCGGGAGGAAATTAAAAAGAAAAGACGGGGTATACTCACAGCATGTGTGTTGCTTCTTCATGACAACGCTCATGTTCGCACGGCTCGAGTTTCCAAGGCTGTGGCGTGAGATTGTGGATTTGAAGAAATCCAACACCCACCCTATAGTCCAGACCTTATATACGTATACAGTACCTCACAAAAATAAGAATACACTCATAGCTTAAGCATAGTTTTATCTTTTCCGCCTTACAAAGAGTAGTAATAAATAAAACTTAAATGCAGTTCGAATTGACATATTTCAATTGCTAAAAACCATAAACAAAAATATAAAAATTAAAAAAAAAACTTGCTGTTTCTAAGCAAAATAGAAAAAGGCACTTCACTTAAACACACAAAATTTAGCATACATTAAAGTAAATTCGAGTTACGACTAAAACAGAAAACAAAAACAGTTACAAATAAAATTTCAGTAACACCTCCTTCAGCATCTATGACTGCTTGTAACCGCCATGGCATGGATTTTACCAGTTTTTCAGTAAAAGATGGCTGAATCCTTTCCCAAGTTGCCTAAATTTTAGCTTTTAGCTCCTGCTTATTGGAGAAGGTACTTTCTTTAACCCGCACTTTTATTTCGTGCCATAGATGTTCAATAGGGTTAAGATCTGGCGATTGTGGAGGTGCTTTTAGCTGCTTTGAAGCGTTTAAAAGCAACCATTCGCGTACTAAATAGGAGGTGTGCTTCGGATTATTATCTTGTTGGAAGTAGAAAACTGAAGGTAGACCTAATTTTACTGCCGAACTTCGTAAATTTCGTTTTAAAATATTCAAATACCCAATTTTGTCCATATTATTTTCTATAAATTCGAACTTTCCACAGCCATTTGAAGCCATACAACCCCACAACAGCACAGATCCTCCCCCGTGGTTTATGGTTAACTTTATATTTTTAGCTTTCAGAGCTGTATTTGGTTCCCTCCAAACAATTCGTTTGCCATCAGACCCAAATAAATTTATTTTTATTTCATCTGAAAACAAAACACCTTCATAAAAGCTTTCCGGGTGGTTTACTATTGCCTAGCAAACTCCAATCTTTTCCTCTTATTAACTGGAGAAATGTACGGCTTTCTTCGGGCGATCTTACCATTTAAATTATTCTTTCTCAAGACTCTGCGAACGGTTTCCACTGAAAGAGGCTTATTAATTTCAGATGACACCTCAGCCGTCAAATTTGGAACGCTATTATTTTTATTTTCTGTACCGTTGCATGCGATCGCCCTACAGTTTCTCCTATTTTTCGCATCGATATCCCCTCTCAAAATAGCTTAATTATGAGCATTCTCGTGGACAAAGAAGTCTGTTTTCGCATGTTTTCCATATTTGCGCACAAAGAAGAGAATATCGGTCTTTTCAGTTCAAAAGCGTGTGCAGAAATGATCATCAGGGACATTTGTTGCTTCATTCGTGAACAAATTTGCATGTATCGATTCTGCGAAGCTTGTGCATAACGCACACATGACATCTGTATGCTCAATTTTGTGTCGATTTCAGGGGTTGTTTCGTTTTTCATGCGAAAAGTACCGGTAGGAAGTCGTGAATTTGGCATATACTCTTGATACATACATATGTATTCAGTTATGATTGTATACCAAAAAAATAAAACAAAAAAGTGGTTGACCTTAAAACAGCACGAATATGAAGTAATGATAGGTGTATGCTCAATTTTGTGAGGTACGGTATATGTAGTATATACAATAAATACAGCACCATGCAAAATAATAGCCCTGTATTTAAACTTGTCATAATTTTGTCACTATTTTAATAATAACTTTTTCCTCCCGTCGTGTAAACACATCATATTTATGGCACAATATCCTCATTCTATAAGCAATAAAACCTATAAACAGGACAAGAAAAAAGTGCATTCTAAACTTAGAAAAGACTCGTTATCTGGAACAACACCGAATTTCTGTGTGCAAAACAATAGCACCAAGATCAAAAATTCATGAATATGAAGTAAAAGCCAATGGAATAGTAAAGTTTCCTGTTTTCATTTTTTAATTGGGTTAGTACTTGGTCGTATAACCTTTATTTTTAAGTACAGCGTCTAAACATCGTGGCATGGTGTCGATTAAGGCCTAACATCGCTGGACAGGGATATTCCTCCACGTGTTTTTGGGTTTTGCTTCATATACAGCTTTCTTAACATCTATCCACTCTGCATAAGGCAGCATGGTTTCTCTCATTATGCTGACGTAAACTGCGGCGGTCAACATCAGTTATATCCAAAACATGGGACCAGTACCAAAATATGAAAAGCATCCCCATATGTTAATTTGTAGTCTGCCTTGCTTCACATTCTTGATAGTGCACTCCGGTCTAAACTCTTGGTTTTTCCGCCAACGAACAAATGTCTTAGTCCTTGGTAAATTTAACTATTCCTTTTTTTCAGCCTTATTAAACGGGTTACATTGGACTAATTTTACTATTTGTCGTTCATCGGCGGGGGTAAGTTTCGATTTTCTTTCTGTTGAGGATATTTTTTTGCATTTGCGATCATTTTATTTGAACAGTTTCACTTATAAATTTTTAAGTTGTTCCCCTTAAAAAGGCATTTTTTTTTATTAAGGCACATTTTTCAAAAGTGCAATGTGCACCACGACCCATTTTACTTTGCTAACAACGTTGCACTTTGGAATATTATCTTTTAATAATTACAATAATAAGTGTAGAATAAGTTTATAACGAAAAAAAATTCACACACACTTCGAAAGCGCTCCTCAGAATTACGTGGTGTTATTATTTTGCACATTTAAATTCAAGTGCATTTCGGGTAACAGGACCTTTCTTGGTGACAAGATGCATTTTTTTATAGTCTTTATATGGGTTTTATGACTGATATATTAAGGACGTTGTGCAATAAATATGAGGCTCCTGCTTGTCCATATGAAAAAGTAATTAGCATAATAGTGACAAAGTCGAACACAGTGCTATTATTTTGCACAGTACTGTATATATTGATTTGACATGAGGCCCATTAAAATCTGACATCTAGCCGATGGTATAGAGTACCACACTTCTTGTATGAATTTCCACAAATCTTAAGGCTTGAGGGTTAACGCTGACAGACAATAACCTTGTAACCCTGCAACCCTTATTTCAACTTAAATGTTTTACATGACAAGAGAGGCTTGGCCTTAGTACTCAGTACAACCCTTTTATCTGCAGGCATAATTTTTGGCGGTCGTCCTCTTCGTTTTGGAACTTGTTTTGTATTGACCGCATTTAAACCATTGCAGCAGAATATCCTAAGGATTTGAATATGGCCCGGATCGATTCTCCATTTTTACACAAACTGAAATTGTTTGTTTTTGTGCATCCGTGCAGGGTTTGCTTCGTCCCATTATTTTTTTTTTTTTGACGAGCTACTCCCACGAGTAGAAGGCACCTACAGTTTTTTGCTAACTTTGGAACTGCGAAATTTGAGAAGCTTTTTCTTAGGCAGTTATTAATTTTTGAGTGTTGTCAGCTCGAAAGAGGTTGTGCCGCGATGATGGCTACGTCAACGGATGCACACCACAGTTCTGGCTCAAAAAGTCGTTCGAAGTTGCATTTACAAGCGATAAATGACTCAATTCAATCACCAGATATCTACATTGTCAAAAGGAAACTTTTCAGATTTTCGAGATCCGTTAAAATACCATACATTAAGATCAGATTATTCCTCATCCCGAGATTCATAAAATGATGGACTACATATGTTATATATATATTTCATATATATTTTTTTTTACAAAAAGAAGAGTGTAGATTAAAATTAGGCTGCTCCAAAGAATGGAAATCGATACTAATTGTTTAACTTTAGGCCGAGGAAATGAATTTTTTTAAATCTGAGAAAAAATTCTTTGCATGTGCGTAATGTAGAACGTGGATCCCGTTAGTGTGCCCTTCTCTTAAAATTGTCAATAAATATTTAGAAAAAAATAAGTTCAATATTTAACCACTAATAAAACAATTATTCATCGGAAGACTGGCTTAGTCGATAATTTCTTATTTAATATAATAGCAAACATTCAAGCTCGTTCAGGGATCATGTAGGGTAAAAAATGGACGACAATTTTTGATATTGGTCATATTTTAATCGAATGCCGAATATTTAAATCCTAAACGTTACCAAACTGTGCGAACCTTCCCATTATCATTATATTAAAACAAGAGATTTGTCGTCCTCGTACATAATCCCTGCTTATATTTTACAAGCCATTAGGGAGAATTGAATTGAACCACAGACTTTGTCACCAGTATTTTTAGCTTTAACTCTGTCTTCAGTAACACCGCTATTGCAGTTAAGATGCAAGTGTTTGTTTTCAATGCTGGTATAAAAAAAACAAAACTACCGCCAGCAAAAGCATCGAACTCATGTAACACTGTAAATCTGATTTTTTTTTAATTTCATCACCAAAAGGAGAATTTGCAATGTTGTCAAATCAAACCATAAATGGGAATTTTTAACTTTTGGTCGGTAATGCAAACAAGAAAAAAACGAAGAAATAAGCGTATTAAGCTAATATGGTCTCACGCCAGCCAGTCCTTTTTGTGGAGGAGGGAATGAAGGTATACATATATTTAACAGTGAATTCGTGTGCCCCGTCGGCCGATTGGGAAACGAATGACATCTCGGCCATGTCACATGACATTGCCTTAGAGATGAAAGTGGCTCTCCGCGGACATTGAACCACCGCCACGCCGTAAGGGGTACATGAAGTAGAGCCCAGGCTAAGCACTTTCCAGTTTACAAAGCCGAAAAATTGCGTGCTATTCCCTCTTTTATTTTGAGGTGGAGATGCTTACCGGCCATGTCCAGCATACTGGATAAGTGAGTAACCTCTGTGCGGTTGGCTGGTTTTTATTTGCACTCGGATCATTGTTTATTCGTTCGTTGAAACGACCACATCTTGGTTATATGTTTAAATTCTACGAAAGTATTCTAAAGCATCACAGATTCACATTTTTTTTTATGTAGGAGAGATGTACATATATATAAATTTTGTATGGGGGAGCCGGGAGCTCAAGGATATATGTACGTAACTAACGAAATGGTGGAGGATGCTACTAACATTGAAAAATACTTTGGAGTCGACACTAAGCGAAGCTGCTGAAAGTAATTGTTAATGTTAAAATTATTAGTAGCACTGTCTACATAAGTGTCTCCGTGAGAAGAATGTGATAGAATCTCTGAAAACGGTTTTATACAGTACCTCACAAAATTGAGCATACACCTATCATTACTTCATATTCATGCCGTTTTAAGGCCGACCACTTTTTTGTTTTATTTTTTTGGTATACAATCATAACTGAATACATATGTATCTTAAACAAGAGTACACTCAATTCTCTTTTTATGCGAATCTTTTTTATGCGGTTTTGAAGTTATGCGATTTTTCCTGAGAATCTAGTTCTGAATTTTTTGTACAAGATTTTGAAGTTATGCGTTGTTTTTCTATAGTATTTTGTATGGGATTCCCCTTTTTAAATATTTCTTCTATACAGAGCAAGCAAACAATAATTACATATGCTCAATGCTATTTGTGTATCAGTGATGATAATGATTTCGCGCCAGTTCACAAAAGGTTGCGGGTGTTATCAGAAAATGAATAAAATGACTAAATATAAAATTTGTATAAAGCTACTAATTAAAGTAATGTGAAATAAATATATTTAATTAAAAATAAAGTAATGTTATGTATTTGATTTGAATTTACCAAAACTTTATACTCTGCTCAAACATTCTCAGGTATTTTTTATTAGTTGATATCGACTTTTCTTTGCGATTTTTTGGTCCTATGAACTTTTAAAAAATTTTGGAACGTAACCCTAATTATATAATGTAATTAATGTCTTTTTTTTATATGATTTTTTGGTTTTATGCGTTTTTTTTTGAAAATACATTAGTGTATTTTTTATGCGATTTTTTTTGTGCGGTTAGTTTTGGAACGTATCTAGTGCATAAAAAGAGAATTGAGTGTATATGCCAAATTCACAGACGGGAGACTTCCTACCGGTACTATTCGTATGAAAAAGAAAACAACCCCTGAAATCGACACACGAAATTGAGCATACAGATGTCATGTGTGCGTTATGCACAAGCTTCGCAGAATCGATACATGCAAATTTGTTCAGGAATGAAGCAACAAATGTCCCTGATGATCATTTCTGCACACGCTTTTGAACCGATATTCTCTTCTTTGTGCGCAAATATGGAAAACATGCGACAACCGACTACTTTGTCAACGAAAATGCTCATAATTAAGCAACGAAAAATATTAGAAATTGTAGGACGATCGCATGCAACGGTACAAAAAACAATAAACAATTATACCATAGATATGAAGGGACACTAAAAAACAGAAAGGGAAGAAAAAAATTGCTGTCAGAACAAAACGAGCGGTATATAGTTCGGACAATCAAGTACCGTGTCATCCTCCGACGCATGCAGACGTTTCGTCGCTGCATGCACTCAATCAAAAAAGTTAATTTTATTCCTCGCGCCGAAAAACACAAACAACAATTAACGCGGTCCGCCCAACACCTCCGCGAGTGAAACGAAAAAAAAAAAGAAAATCTAACATAAAGTGCAGTGTAGTGCAGTGAAGTGTATTGGTAGAGCACACGCGGTCCGCTCCCCCCTCTCCCACTCCTTCACAAAACACTGTTGGGCATTCTCGGTCCCAACTCCCGTTTGATCTACCTGGGCTGGGGCGATGTCCGAGTCTGCTTAACATCTGACATAGCGGATTTGGAAGTGTAAATATTTGTTAGTGGACCAATTCAAGTCAATGTACGGGCATAACACCTACATTGACTTGTTTTGCGAAGCTAAACGCAGAATTTACATCTGAACTCTGCTTACTTTCACCAACTGCATTGTCGGAGTTGGTTTTCAGATGCCTAAGACTGATATGAGGGGGCAATTTCGTGTTGACGTGAGCAACATTCGCGGACTGAGAGCTAATCTCTTTGCCGTTTACGTCCACCTCTCCCGCCATAAACCAGCTGTCTTGGCGCTGAGTGAAACGCAGGTGGGTGAGAATACCGATTTATCGGATTTGAACCTGCCTGGATATAGCTTGGTGCCCTTATTCTTTTTACATCGCGGTCTCGCCATTTATGTGCGTAGTAATGTTGCTTACCAAATTCAACCACAATATGGCCACTGTTCCAATCAGGAATTTAATTTTCTGTGGTTAAAACTCTTTGTCCGTAAGCATTTAATCCACTACTGCTTTGTTTATAGAAGTCCAAACATGGACAGCAACTCAACTTATAACGAGTTTGATGCGCTGTCCGACTCCATCACAAGAATTGTATCCCTGTATCCTCACACTGAAATCTCTATTGCGGGCGATTTCAATGTACACAATTCTACTTGACTTCGACATTCAGGCCAGACAACACCCGAAGGAAGGTATGTTGAAATCTTCGCTGAGGAAAATAATTTAACCCAGCTTGTGAATGAGCCAACACGAATACCTGACATTGCAGATCATACCGCTAACACCTTGGATCTGTTTTTCACCTCCCATCCGGAAAAATATTCAATTGATATATTGTCGCCTCTAGGCTCGTCCGACCACTGTGTCAGCCAAATTCTCGTACTCCTCCCACACAGTTAGAGAACAAATTCCGAAAAGAACAGTATGGCTCTACGAGAAAGCCAACTGGAGCGGACTCAACAACTTCTTTAGGAATTTTAACTGGTCACTATGCTTCCTCGATAGTGACGTGGATGCCGCTACTGATGCGATCACAAACATTATTTCGCTGGGCATGAGGTCCTTCATTCCTCACAGAGTGAAGAGCATCAAGCCTAAGGCAAACGCGTGGTTTGACTTGAGCTGCAAAGAGGCTATCAGGATGAGAGAGTTGAGTTTCCGGGATTATAAAGCCTCGGATCAGCCTCGTCTTCGATCCCAACGCTCATTTGCAATGACATTCCAGCTGTCAGCTCTTTGGACAAAGCTAATCTGCTAGATTTCTAGAGTTCCGAAGTTGACGGCTGAGGTGTCATCCGAAATTTATAAGCCTCTTTCAGTGGAAACCGTTCGCAGAGTCTTGAGAAAGAATAATTTAAATGGTAAGATCGCCCGAAGAAAGCCGTACATTTCCCTAGTTATTAAGAGGAAAAGATTGGAGTTTGTAAGGCAATAGTAAACCACCCGGAAAGCTTTTATGAAGGTGTTTTGTTTTCAGATGAAATAAAAATAAATTTATTTGGGTCTGATGGCAAACGAATTGTTTGGAGGGAACCAAATACAGCTCTGAAAGCTAAAAATATAAAGTCAACCATAAACCACGAGGGAGGATCTGTGCTGTTGTGGGGTTGTATGGCTTCAAATGGCTGTGGAAAGTTAGAATTTATAGAAAATAATATGGACAAAATTGGGTATTTGAATATTTTAAAACGAAATTTACGAAGTTCGGCAGTAAAATTAGGTCTACCTTCAGTTTTCTACTTCCAACAAGATAATGATCCGAAGCACACCTCCTATTTAGTACGCGAATGGTTGCTTTTAAACGCTTCAAAGCAGCTAAAAGCACCTCCACAATCGCCAGATCTTAACCCTATTGAACATCTATGGCACGAAATAAAAGTGCGGGTTAAAGAAAGTACCTTCTCCAATAAGCAGGAGCTAAAAAAATTTAGGCAACTTGGGAAAGGATTCAGCCATCTTTTACTGAAAAACTGGTAAAATCCTACACCTACATTGACTTGTTTTGCGAAGCTAAACGCAGAATTTACATCTGAACTCTGCTTACTTTCACCAACTGCATTGTCGGAGTTGGTTTTCAGATGCCTAAGACTGATATGAGGGGGCAATTTCGTGTTGACGTGAGCAACATTCGCGGACTGAGAGCTAATCTCTTTGCCGTTTACGTCCACCTCTCCCGCCATAAACCAGCTGTCTTGGCGCTGAGTGAAACGCAGGTGGGTGAGAATACCGATTTATCGGATTTGAACCTGCCTGGATATAGCTTGGTGCCCTTATTCTTTTTACATCGCGGTCTCGCCATTTATGTGCGTAGTAATGTTGCTTACCAAATTCAACCACAATATGGCCACTGTTCCAATCAGGAATTTAATTTTCTGTGGTTAAAACTCTTTGTCCGTAAGCATTTAATCCACTACTGCTTTGTTTATAGAAGTCCAAACATGGACAGCAACTCAACTTATAACGAGTTTGATGCGCTGTCCGACTCCATCACAAGAATTGTATCCCTGTATCCTCACACTGAAATCTCTATTGCGGGCGATTTCAATGTACACAATTCTACTTGACTTCGACATTCAGGCCAGACAACACCCGAAGGAAGGTATGTTGAAATCTTCGCTGAGGAAAATAATTTAACCCAGCTTGTGAATGAGCCAACACGAATACCTGACATTGCAGATCATACCGCTAACACCTTGGATCTGTTTTTCACCTCCCATCCGGAAAAATATTCAATTGATATATTGTCGCCTCTAGGCTCGTCCGACCACTGTGTCAGCCAAATTCTCGTACTCCTCCCACACAGTTAGAGAACAAATTCCGAAAAGAACAGTATGGCTCTACGAGAAAGCCAACTGGAGCGGACTCAACAACTTCTTTAGGAATTTTAACTGGTCACTATGCTTCCTCGATAGTGACGTGGATGCCGCTACTGATGCGATCACAAACATTATTTCGCTGGGCATGAGGTCCTTCATTCCTCACAGAGTGAAGAGCATCAAGCCTAAGGCAAACGCGTGGTTTGACTTGAGCTGCAAAGAGGCTATCAGGATGAGAGAGTTGAGTTTCCGGGATTATAAAGCCTCGGATCAGCCTCGTCTTCGATCCCAACGCTCATTTGCAATGACATTCCAGCTGTCAGCTCTTTGGACAAAGCTAATCTGCTAGATTTCTAGAGTTCCGAAGTTGACGGCTGAGGTGTCATCCGAAATTTATAAGCCTCTTTCAGTGGAAACCGTTCGCAGAGTCTTGAGAAAGAATAATTTAAATGGTAAGATCGCCCGAAGAAAGCCGTACATTTCCCTAGTTATTAAGAGGAAAAGATTGGAGTTTGTAAGGCAATAGTAAACCACCCGGAAAGCTTTTATGAAGGTGTTTTGTTTTCAGATGAAATAAAAATAAATTTATTTGGGTCTGATGGCAAACGAATTGTTTGGAGGGAACCAAATACAGCTCTGAAAGCTAAAAATATAAAGTCAACCATAAACCACGAGGGAGGATCTGTGCTGTTGTGGGGTTGTATGGCTTCAAATGGCTGTGGAAAGTTAGAATTTATAGAAAATAATATGGACAAAATTGGGTATTTGAATATTTTAAAACGAAATTTACGAAGTTCGGCAGTAAAATTAGGTCTACCTTCAGTTTTCTACTTCCAACAAGATAATGATCCGAAGCACACCTCCTATTTAGTACGCGAATGGTTGCTTTTAAACGCTTCAAAGCAGCTAAAAGCACCTCCACAATCGCCAGATCTTAACCCTATTGAACATCTATGGCACGAAATAAAAGTGCGGGTTAAAGAAAGTACCTTCTCCAATAAGCAGGAGCTAAAAAAATTTAGGCAACTTGGGAAAGGATTCAGCCATCTTTTACTGAAAAACTGGTAAAATCCTACACCTACATTGACTTGTTTTGCGAAGCTAAACGCAGAATTTACATCTGAACTCTGCTTACTTTCACCAACTGCATTGTCGGAGTTGGTTTTCAGATGCCTAAGACTGATATGAGGGGGCAATTTCGTGTTGACGTGAGCAACATTCGCGGACTGAGAGCTAATCTCTTTGCCGTTTACGTCCACCTCTCCCGCCATAAACCAGCTGTCTTGGCGCTGAGTGAAACGCAGGTGGGTGAGAATACCGATTTATCGGATTTGAACCTGCCTGGATATAGCTTGGTGCCCTTATTCTTTTTACATCGCGGTCTCGCCATTTATGTGCGTAGTAATGTTGCTTACCAAATTCAACCACAATATGGCCACTGTTCCAATCAGGAATTTAATTTTCTGTGGTTAAAACTCTTTGTCCGTAAGCATTTAATCCACTACTGCTTTGTTTATAGAAGTCCAAACATGGACAGCAACTCAACTTATAACGAGTTTGATGCGCTGTCCGACTCCATCACAAGAATTGTATCCCTGTATCCTCACACTGAAATCTCTATTGCGGGCGATTTCAATGTACACAATTCTACTTGACTTCGACATTCAGGCCAGACAACACCCGAAGGAAGGTATGTTGAAATCTTCGCTGAGGAAAATAATTTAACCCAGCTTGTGAATGAGCCAACACGAATACCTGACATTGCAGATCATACCGCTAACACCTTGGATCTGTTTTTCACCTCCCATCCGGAAAAATATTCAATTGATATATTGTCGCCTCTAGGCTCGTCCGACCACTGTGTCAGCCAAATTCTCGTACTCCTCCCACACAGTTAGAGAACAAATTCCGAAAAGAACAGTATGGCTCTACGAGAAAGCCAACTGGAGCGGACTCAACAACTTCTTTAGGAATTTTAACTGGTCACTATGCTTCCTCGATAGTGACGTGGATGCCGCTACTGATGCGATCACAAACATTATTTCGCTGGGCATGAGGTCCTTCATTCCTCACAGAGTGAAGAGCATCAAGCCTAAGGCAAACGCGTGGTTTGACTTGAGCTGCAAAGAGGCTATCAGGATGAGAGAGTTGAGTTTCCGGGATTATAAAGCCTCGGATCAGCCTCGTCTTCGATCCCAACGCTCATTTGCAATGACATTCCAGCTGTCAGCTCTTTGGACAAAGCTAATCTGCTAGATTTCTAGAGTTCCGAAGTTGACGGCTGAGGTGTCATCCGAAATTTATAAGCCTCTTTCAGTGGAAACCGTTCGCAGAGTCTTGAGAAAGAATAATTTAAATGGTAAGATCGCCCGAAGAAAGCCGTACATTTCCCTAGTTATTAAGAGGAAAAGATTGGAGTTTGTAAGGCAATAGTAAACCACCCGGAAAGCTTTTATGAAGGTGTTTTGTTTTCAGATGAAATAAAAATAAATTTATTTGGGTCTGATGGCAAACGAATTGTTTGGAGGGAACCAAATACAGCTCTGAAAGCTAAAAATATAAAGTCAACCATAAACCACGAGGGAGGATCTGTGCTGTTGTGGGGTTGTATGGCTTCAAATGGCTGTGGAAAGTTAGAATTTATAGAAAATAATATGGACAAAATTGGGTATTTGAATATTTTAAAACGAAATTTACGAAGTTCGGCAGTAAAATTAGGTCTACCTTCAGTTTTCTACTTCCAACAAGATAATGATCCGAAGCACACCTCCTATTTAGTACGCGAATGGTTGCTTTTAAACGCTTCAAAGCAGCTAAAAGCACCTCCACAATCGCCAGATCTTAACCCTATTGAACATCTATGGCACGAAATAAAAGTGCGGGTTAAAGAAAGTACCTTCTCCAATAAGCAGGAGCTAAAAAAATTTAGGCAACTTGGGAAAGGATTCAGCCATCTTTTACTGAAAAACTGGTAAAATCCTACACCTACATTGACTTGTTTTGCGAAGCTAAACGCAGAATTTACATCTGAACTCTGCTTACTTTCACCAACTGCATTGTCGGAGTTGGTTTTCAGATGCCTAAGACTGATATGAGGGGGCAATTTCGTGTTGACGTGAGCAACATTCGCGGACTGAGAGCTAATCTCTTTGCCGTTTACGTCCACCTCTCCCGCCATAAACCAGCTGTCTTGGCGCTGAGTGAAACGCAGGTGGGTGAGAATACCGATTTATCGGATTTGAACCTGCCTGGATATAGCTTGGTGCCCTTATTCTTTTTACATCGCGGTCTCGCCATTTATGTGCGTAGTAATGTTGCTTACCAAATTCAACCACAATAAGGCCACTGTTCCAATCAGGAATTTAATTTTCTGTGGTTAAAACTCTTTGTCCGTAAGCATTTAATCCACTACTGCTTTGTTTATAGAAGTCCAAACATGGACAGCAACTCAACTTATACCGAGTTTGATGCGCTGTCCGACTCCATCACAAGAATTGTATCCCTGTATCCTCACACTGAAATCTCTATTGCGGGCGATTTCAATGTACACAATTCTACTTGACTTCGACATTCAGGCCAGACAACACCCGAAGGAAGGTATGTTGAAATCTTCGCTGAGGAAAATAATTTAACCCAGCTTGTGAATGAGCCAACACGAATACCTGACATTGCAGATCATACCGCTAACACCTTGGATCTGTTTTTCACCTCCCATCCGGAAAAATATTCAATTGATATATTGTCGCCTCTAGGCTCGTCCGACCACTGTGTCAGCCAAATTCTCGTACTCCTCCCACACAGTTAGAGAACAAATTCCGAAAAGAACAGTATGGCTCTACGAGAAAGCCAACTGGAGCGGACTCAACAACTTCTTTAGGAATTTTAACTGGTCACTATGCTTCCTCGATAGTGACGTGGATGCCGCTACTGATGCGATCACAAACATTATTTCGCTGGGCATGAGGTCCTTCATTCCTCACAGAGTGAAGAGCATCAAGCCTAAGGCAAACGCGTGGTTTGACTTGAGCTGCAAAGAGGCTATCAGGATGAGAGAGTTGAGTTTCCGGGATTATAAAGCCTCGGATCAGCCTCGTCTTCGATCCCAACGCTCATTTGCAATGACATTCCAGCTGTCAGCTCTTTGGACAAAGCTAATCTGCTAGATTTCTAGAGTTCCGAAGTTGACGGCTGAGGTGTCATCCGAAATTTATAAGCCTCTTTCAGTGGAAACCGTTCGCAGAGTCTTGAGAAAGAATAATTTAAATGGTAAGATCGCCCGAAGAAAGCCGTACATTTCCCTAGTTATTAAGAGGAAAAGATTGGAGTTTGTAAGGCAATAGTAAACCACCCGGAAAGCTTTTATGAAGGTGTTTTGTTTTCAGATGAAATAAAAATAAATTTATTTGGGTCTGATGGCAAACGAATTGTTTGGAGGGAACCTAATACAGCTCTGAAAGCTAAAAATATAAAGTCAACCATAAACCACGAGGGAGGATCTGTGCTGTTGTGGGGTTGTATGGCTTCAAATGGCTGTGGAAAGTTAGAATTTATAGAAAATAATATGGACAAAATTGGGTATTTGAATATTTTAAAACGAAATTTACGAAGTTCGGCAGTAAAATTAGGTCTACCTTCAGTTTTCTACTTCCAACAAGATAATGATCCGAAGCACACCTCCTATTTAGTACGCGAATGGTTGCTTTTAAACGCTTCAAAGCAGCTAAAAGCACCTCCACAATCGCCAGATCTTAACCCTATTGAACATCTATGGCACGAAATAAAAGTGCGGGTTAAAGAAAGTACCTTCTCCAATAAGCAGGAGCTAAAAAAATTTAGGCAACTTGGGAAAGGATTCAGCCATCTTTTACTGAAAAACTGGTAAAATCCACGCCACGGCGGTTACAAGCAGTCATAGATGCTGAAGGAGGTGCCACGCGTTACTGAAATTTTATTTGTAACTGTTTTTGTTTTGTGTTTTAGTCATAACTCGAATTTACTTGTTTGTTTATTTTGCTTAGAAATAGCAAGTTTTTTTTTATTTTTCATATTTTGGTTTATGGTTTTTAGCAATTGAAATATGTCAATTCGAACTGCATTTAAGTTTTATTAATTAACTACTTTTTGTAAGGCAAAAAGATAAAACTATGTTTAAGCTGTGAGTGTATGATCAATTTTGTGAGGTACTGTATGTTGAAAATGTAAACTCTTTGCTGGAGAAATCAGATTACATTGCGTTAGAAAAAAAAGAAAGAAAAAAGGAAAACTTAATTTTTAACATTATGCTTCCTTAAATGAAATATTATCTGGAAAAATTGTTGTATCTTTTTACAAAAGAAAGGACGGCATTCTCGTTAATTCATCTCAAAACATTTTTAAAAACAAGAACAAAAATCATTACTTGATAAGTCCCACTGCTTAGTGGAAAAAAACACACATTGCTACGGTATTACACGTTTGCCAATATTGACACTTTTATGTATTAAGATAAATCGAAAAATGTAAAATCATATCTCACACCACATATTCGATAAATGTCGGACCATTTGAAATATACGTTAGCCAATTTAACATTTAAAAGGTCAATAAAAATTACACAAGATAAAACATGATGATAATTACTTTTTTGTGTTTTTCGAAAGTGATTTCTGGGGCATTTCTCAAAAATATAATAAAATAAATAAAGAATCTTCACTATTACCAACATTTTTTACAAATATACTTGATTGACTAGCTACCTTATTGAGCCAATGAATCATCTAAGTATATACATACGTTTTACCTCTTTCTGCTGCATGCATCATCCTCATTCTGAAAATCATAACATGACGGTGCTTGTAATAATTTATTGCGACGTGTACTATTTACTTTTTTAATTTAAATTTTGTTTACTTTTTCATTTATTAAGTAGACAGGCTACCTAACTTAGAGCTTACACCTCTAAGTTTGCGTATAACATATATATAAAAATTAGATCTATTCGCTACACCTTATATCTGTTTAAATATCTACATGAGTTTATACTTTTATAAATTATTGGTGATTACCTCAAATGATTGCCCAGTAATGGCAACAAACTCACCCAACTCAACTCAACTTTGAAAAATTTGCCTGCAATTCCAGCTTTGTGGTGAATAGCTCTCAAGGGGTTCTAAAATTCGCATACACTTCTGAAGCAGTAGAAAAGCAAACTCATAGATAACTCTACCATCTCCGTCATAGTCGTCTTCGTCACCGATATAATAACTGCAGTCCTATATAATAATAATAATAATAATTGTTGGCGCTACAGTCCAAAGGGGGACCAGGGCCTAGCTTGCTCATCAACTACTCGTGTTGTGCGCGCTACTGTTCTCTCACGAGAAGAAGGGACCTACAGTTTTTGCCGACTCCGAACGGCGAAATTTGAGAAGCTTTCTTAGACAGTTATTACTCTTTGAGTGTTGTCAGCAGCTCGAAAGAGGTGGTGCCGTGAAATATTAGAAAAATTGGTGTTGAACTGGGAGTCGAACCTAGACCCTTCGGCGTGTGAGCGTCGCACTCTACCCACTACGCCACGGCGACCACGTCCTATATCTGAACCACATTTTTTCTCCGTATTCCCATTATCCCGAAAATTTGCAAATTGGTCAGAGACCATGTCCTCTACATGCATATCCGTACCATTGGTGTTTTAATGAAAAACAAACACCGAGGAAGCAGATATTCATTTATTTTTCCACTACGTCGCAGTTACATGTGGCAATACTTGTTTTGCGCGAAAAAATTTTGCAAAGCACTTGCACCGCGGAATGCCAAAATATATATTCAAAAGAACAGAACAAAAAAAAGAAAAACACGGACAATCTCTGCCGACTCTGCCAGATTACTCCCTTGCAAAAGTTGCTATAGAAAAACATAAACGCACCCCTTCACACAGTGAATGAATTTTGAAAAAGATAAATTCACTTAACAAACATGGCTGGATTCGACAAAAATTAAAAGAAACACAACACGCAAAAGCGGAACTGCCATCTGACTGGTTGAAAGCGGACTAAATTGACTTAAAACTCAAATCTCCTTCGCTGATGACAGTACCCTCAGCCTTTTATATTCGTTCATCGGTTCTTGACCCTCCTCTTTGAGCATAAACCTAGAACGACACCGTATGTTAAGATCATTAAGTTCTTGACAGCATTATTGAGTGCGGTAAACTGAATAGACTTGAATGGAACGCTTCTAAAGCTTTGTGCTACTGTACTACTGTCACTCAGGCGATCTCGAAATTACCAGCTTTCATCTATAAATGGCTCTTGCGTTGTTAAAACCGAACGACTTTCTATCCTCTGTATGTGTATCAACTCAACACCAAGTTAAAACGATCTCGTATTCGAGATTGCCAACAATGCAGCGAAATGTCTAGGTTTATTAAAGCGATGAATGAAATATTTCACCCCTTTTGACCTTGTAACAATATAAAGGCGTACACCCCCCCAAAGCTTGAGTATAACGCTCCTATCTGGTCTGGTGCTCCTAAGACCCCTCTGCACTTACTAGATAGGAACCAACAGCGAGCGAGTCAATGAATTCGCGACAACAACGATTGCATCTTTATCACTCTTTTATCGCAAATTTAAAAAAAATGCTCTAATGAGTTAGCCAACTGCATTCCTCTGCTTCAAGAATTTACCCGCAATACTCGCTTCGCTAAGAATGCCCACCCGATCACACTAAAGCTTCGCTATCGCTATTTCTTCGCTCTGGTTTAAGCAAATTTATCATTACCTTTTCTTAATCAATTGTCAATTCTACCTCCGTCACATTTTCTCTTTTGCAGCAACTGCGGAGGAAAGTCGTGGCAGTCTCAGTCAGAAAAGTTATTAAAATCATTGATTCCTGAAAAGTTCTCTTTACTCTCAGATGCCAGATCGAAGATTATGGAAATGAAGTAGTCGTAATTAATAAGATAAGATTCCTTCAAAGCAAAGAGTAAGGAAATATTTCACTCTCTTCCTCTCTTTCACAAACACAAAATAACAATAACAACTCCAAATGTAGGCAAAATCCTTAAGGTATGACCTTATCAAAATATTTCCCTCTTTCATACATAAGATATCACTGAATGTATTCTTCTTTTGTTTCAAGGGGACCATATTCCTTTAGACTTTTTGCTCTCTCCCTCTCTGTCTATATTTTTATAATGTTGGATTTCCATCGAATGAAAGCGCCTGCATCATTACACATATTCACTCAGCTTATTATATATGATATAATGCAAATATGTGATCCAAAATATAAAAAAAGAAACTTGTTTCACTTCCACCACTTACTTTTTTTAACTTTCACTCCTTCATCGTTCTTTACTTTAATTAATTCTGTTGCGGCAGTAAATCGCATGTCTGTCGAGCTTTTCATGCAAACAGCGGCTGTAAAGTGAAACAAGTTGGAAAGGTGTCAGAAAAAAAACAGGATCATATCCGTGCGGTTGGCTTACCATTCTACTGCAAACATGTGTCCAACCATTCGTATCCAGTGCGCCGCCACCGTCTCAGTTAAATCCGAGGAATTACTATAGTGCACAACGTAATTAGTCGCTCTTTACACCATTAGCACAATATTCTCGATACACAAATAGCGAAGCGTTGTGGAGCCGGAGGGTTGAGGCACAACTTAATGAAGCACACGCTGTGCACATGCATTGAGTAGAAGGATGCACCATTCGAACGGAAGAATGCGTTCCATAGGTGAATAGCTTGCTTGTGCCATACATGACGGAAGAATGGACTCTGGGTCTCATTCAGCGGCGATGAATAGGTGGACACACATCAACTCCTGACTGGGTGGTATCTTCTGGTTGTTCGTATCCGGGGCTTTGACTTTCGCCTGATTGTTCTGTATATCGATTGTTGTTTATCGGTGAGGCATCTTCGAAGATGTCGTCGCAAGGGAGTTTTTATGCATTTTCCCCAAACCCTACTGCTACGGTTCAGTTGCGGGCGGTCTGATTTTTGTTTCTCCCTGAGATTCATGCTATTCATGTGCGGTGTTATTTGTATATGGCAACGAATATATGTGTTATTTGCATCGCTCTACCGATGGATGTTACCTTCGATGTTACACATACAAATTTCGAATTTGAAAATATTTCGAAAATTAAATAAACACTTTACTACACTAATCAAGGTTGCAAAATAATATATAAATTCCAGTCCTCATAGCTTTAGATAAATAAAAACACCCAGCAAGGCCTGTCGAGCTTTCGTAGAAAATAAGTCATGCGCACGTAGTAAAATTTGCCAAATAATGCATTAAGATTGAAGATATTTTTTAAAATAAAGAACAAGACTCCATACTACTTGAAAAGCGAAACATCACAAGAAGGCAGATTATTTCGTTATTAAGAGCATTTTCGATTTTGTGTTTATCATCTTTTTTTCAAAAAATTACAGTAAAAACTTGATCGAACGATTTCAATATATTACTAAACACTTCTTTAGCAAATGATCATTTGTTATGAAGTTAATTAATGGGTAGGAATAAAACTCTTTATGTTAGTCTATGTAAATGGAATAATAAGCTTTTTAATCAGACTTTGAATTTATAACAACGGTACTTCCAACATGTTTATAGTTCGAATAATTACCTCGATTGAGATAATGCTCAAAAGTAGAGAGCAAGGAATGATAATGATAGATCCCTGTCTAACAATAAATTTCATTTCTTATTTGACCTTATCTATATATTATCCTTATATATATATATATCCTTTTTATTAAGCGAATGTTGGTTATTCATCCTCCGGTTTTGAAAACAGAAATAGATGTTAAAGAAAACGTAAGTTTCATTTATAATGTTAATAAGTGCAAAAGATAGTATCAGTTCAATAGCATTTCATTCATTTTACCCATTTTCCCATACTTTGGCGGTATAACCATTCATCTAGTATTCGGGGATTATTTCAGTTAATACGATCTTTTGAATAGCCTATAGTTAAAAAATCAAATAGTGTTCTATTATCTTGATGGCCAATGTCGCCGACCAAGAACAGTGTCATGAAGTTAAGCCCATATTGGTTCAATCATGTTACTTGTTGCCTGCTATGTTAGAACTATTGATTTTTATAGACAATATATACATATATAAGTTAAAAAACTATTTTATTAACTTTTAAAAAAATAATTTTTATTTCATGAGAAGAAGCCTCTTTACAATAGGATTACCAATTACACAGGAAGCTCATAATTTCTTATCAACTACCTATTTATACCCTTTGAACGTCAGGGGCATCGGGTTTGCAGACGCAGCGTCAGCATTCGTCGTCCAGTGCGTGGTGTCATTTGCCGGGCGTGTGCAATGGTTGACTGTTGTGCGTGTCTCGTTTGAATTTGACACTTTTGGGAACGACTGCGAGTGGGAATGCATTTGATTTAGATTTTCTCACGTTAACTTACATATACAGCTCTGGTAAAAAAAATGGCACCACGTTGAGGTCTGTACCTTGGATGCTAATTACTTTTCTCCATGCTCGTGTAAAGACACGATATTTATTGTAGGACATCTGTTGGGTATCAGTAATAAAATGCAAAAAACAATATAAGCGAAGATGCATTTTAAGACAAGAAAATTCCCGTTATACGAAATGAAACCGAAATGAGCATAGAGAAAAGTAATTAGCATCCAAAGTACAGACCTCAACGTGGTGCTATTTTTTTTGCACAGAGCTGTATATATATATATATATATATATATATATATATATATATATATATATATATATATATATATATAATCTGTCCAATGACATTACGATCTAAGTAAAAACTAAGAAAAGACAGTCTTATTTATATTATACTATATTTTATTTAAAATATTTCAAAAAACCCTAAACTGCTTCGAATGTGTTCTGCCCTAACCCTTTATTTAAGTCTTTGCTAGAGGGACAAAATTTTGAAGAGCATCAAAATAGAATAGATTGTCTTCCATATCTGTAACCGTACTTAAAGTAGCATACGACGTTCTTCACATGTTTTATAATATATAGTATGGGGTTTCCACTCTCATGCAACGCTCTGGCACCTACATTTTTGTCTAACACCGTATTTAATACTCTGTACGTCTTTTCTAAGTCCTTTTGCAAAAATACGTATAAAATGGAATCAGGCATACGAAACAAACACGAAGTGGACACAAGTACTTTAATTTCATTTATTTATTTAAACTGTTGTCTATATAAAAATTAAGAAAACTTTTTTACGCAAAAATTTGCAGTCCAAACTTATTGCAAATCAAAGCATTTATTAGTTGAAATGTTCCTGCAATTTAGACCCGAAATAAAGAACAGTCTGATGCCGCAAGATATAGTTCTCAATCTAATCTTAGCTACCGATGAAGTCAATGCATCGTCATCAATTTTATAGCTTGAGCGGGTCTGTAAGACTTTGTTCCTTCTTAACTCCCTTGCAGCCACTATATAGTGAGAAGAAAATATATCCAGACTCTCAGAATCGTCTTGCTTTTAAATTTCATTCGCTAAATAAGCCAAATTTAGGAAAAATTACCATGTTTGAATTTCATTATAAAACAGACTTAAAAATATCACCAGTAATACACTATTTCCGAATAAGCATTCGTTTTTTAAATATCCCAGGCCAAAATACTGCGGCAGACAATTGGGGAATTCTCTCTAAAACGGCGTATCGATTTGTGTCATTCACAGTGCGCGCTCTCGTTCAACGTTTTCTGGAATTTATGTTTTGCCTTTTTCCTTTATTATAGGCCGCGCACTAGGTTCGTATTGTCAACCTAGGCATAGCCTGATGGGTGGGAGGTCGACCAACACTTAATTTTGAAAATTTTATGCTCACTCAATTTTTCATTGGTCACTTTCACTCGTGCAATGCACAAAATGGTATTCAACTTGAGTTCGTATTAACTCATAATAGGACAACAATTAACTAGTCAATCGTATCATTGAAATCAGAAGCTCTTGTTGCATGTTTTGTTTCATGAAAAATCCAATAGGTGCGCTTAATTGTTGACTATATTGAGAATTGTTTTAACACAACACATTTAAAAAATACACGCATGTGAATTTGGTTAAGTAGCGATACACTTTTTATGCTAACGAAAAGTTACAAAAAATCAGACTGAAAAAACGCTTTTCAAACTTGTACTTATTTTTATAATGGAGTTACTACAAATTTTAAAAATTTTATCTAGCAAACAAAAATACAGATAATTAATACACAACCATTTACACAGTTACGTAAGTAAAAAACATTCTCTTCTGAAAATAACTATATTTTCTAATAAAAGAAATTATTGTAACAATACTTTCAAATATTTTTGTATCTGCTGCTGATGTGGCCGCCGTGGCGTAGTGTGTAGAGTGCGACGCTCACACGCCGAAGGGTCTAGGTTCGATTCCCGGCTGAATACCTCGAATTTTTCACGGCACAACCTCACCACCTTTCGAGCTGCTGACAACACTCAAAGAGTAATAACTGAGAAATCTTCTCAAACTTCACCATTCGTAGTCGGCAAAAACTGTAGGTCCCTTCTTCTATTGATTCGTATTAATATTAGTGCATGTCGTCATAGATACGGTGCCCTAAAATCTAACTCGCTAGAGTACATCTCACAATATTAAATAATAATAATGTGCCATAATAATTATATGTTAGCTCTTAAAATTTATGGAGTCATCAAAAGGATGACATTTAGAGCCACTTTTCAAATCAAAATATTTTTAAAACTTTCATTATTATTTGTAATAAGGCTTCAATGTTTCTTTGTAAAACCATGTTTTTTAAAACTATTTATCATCGTCATTAATATTTTTAGAAAAAGGTGTAGCATGGAATTAGGTTAGGACTACAATTATAAATTATAAAAAGTTTATAGAACTTTTGCTTTTAGTTTCTGGATTCGACTTATAATATTTCTCTCTCTTTCTTAGTTGTGGTCACACAGAATTGCATTCCACCAGTGTATTATATTTCAAATCTAAATGACCTCACACTTTTTTTTAGAGTTCCTGTGTATTATAATTGTAAGCTTTCAAACTAAATTGATCTGACGCGATATATTCCCTAGACATTTGGCCGTTAACCATTTTAATATATAGAAATAGCATCAAGGAAGAATAATCTTATCCTGTTTCATTAACAGTCCTACTTGCCTTTCCAATGACATTGAGTTAGTCGTCCTGAAGCCGCTCAGGAACAGAAGATGATTAAATATCCCACTCCTGGAACACAAAGCAATTAAAATGTGAACAACAAACAGGAAAACAGGGTTCCACTAAGAGCATTAGCGTGCCAATTACGCCTAGAAGCCTCCCACCGATTCATGACGGCAACGTGTGTTTCTTTGAACATGCAGCTGTCTGATATCCTACCCTGAGGATGTCTTTGGGAAAAAATAAGATGCTTTTTGTTTTATGACTTCATTAGGAGAACACAGCTCTCGAACAACAGGCTCATGCAGCAGATACTCTACGATGCAATTTCCAATGAAACTCAATTATAAAAGGCAATAAACCCACTTAATTACGTGAAGTGGCAGTAAATTGAAAACTGTTGGGTAGTCCTTTTTAGTCGGTCAGTCATCGCGGTGTCAGTCACTGCCGAACAGCTGTTTGAACGGCTGAGCTGTTCGTTAGCCAATAAATATACAATGAACATTGAATATAACACAAATGAAGTTCATGCAATTGCTACCGAAAAGAGTTATATTTTTGAAGTGAGTTCTCTGCCGACTTGCTGTAAAAGTTCTTAATTATCACCATTAATTAACTGATGAAATTTTACAAAATCAGCGAATGCAAATAAAATATTTCTGACTCGACGAATCAACCCCGCCAAACCGTATTGCCCACTCTCCTTCGTTCTCTCAAAACTCAGGTTCCTAACTCGTCGACAAAATGAAAGTGTAACGAATTCGAAAACCTTAAATAGTAACATAGAAGTAACATACGATCGATAATTCGACATTGTAAATCTGAAATGGTCGTTGAATCCCGTTTTGAATATTGAAGTGCTTACTACAGATCCCTTCCGGAAACATGGTCCACCAGCCTGAGCCCATTCCCTGGTGACTCTTCTGTTACTGATGACTCTTCCTTAATAATTTTTTATTCTTCATTATTCGGTCCTGCAGTCCGAATGATCGAAACAAACGTCTGCAGTTAGCATACTTTTAACTAGCTGCGTTAAATTTTGCACGCCAGATGTCCCACTTGCTCGGAGTTAAAGGCGCATTGGCTGTGTGGTATCTACCATCTATGGCGTTGCAACCTAAACATCAGGTGTATAGGATCATGTTCTTATACAGTTTTTGGAAGGCCAGGGATTAAACGATTAGCTATTCTCATTTGGTCTTGAGATTGTCTAGTCTAGGGATAATCAAGAAGTTATATAATGTTTGCCTGGTGCTCCGAGAGAGGGCTTTTCTGCTAAATTGCATTGTTAAATAAAGTCCGTTACTACCTCAAAGCTATAGCTGCGAATTCTTCTGGACAACATTAATTATTTTTCATTCGAAAAATGAGCGGTTACATGTTGCTTTCATTGCAGGTTTTCTTGGGGGAGCCTAACCGATACGGGGGTGATATATTAATCCATCAAATGTAAACTTGTGAAGCTTGTGATTTGTGACCACCACCAGCAATGGTGATATAAACCGTGTTTAATTAAACTTTTCATTTCAAATAATAGCATTAGGTTGTTGATGCAGTCCCCCTTCTTCCTCAATTGGCTTTTCATGTATCAGGGTAATTTATCATTCTCTCCAGTTAGCCCCAAAGTTACATCCTCTTTATCCAACCAATCTCGGTCGTTTCTTCTGTGCTTGGTTTCTGGCATCACTTTGAGGAGTATCTCAAAAAGTTTAACACTTCCTACAACAACCTACAAATGTGGAGCGACACACCTACTACCTGTTGTGGGACTTCTGGTTGAACGAAATCAAAAGTTTGTGTACATGAGGAGAAAACTCGTAACAAATCTGAAAAAAAGCAAACAACCCCTAAACAAAAATCGACGGTGACGCAAACAGTACACAACCAGGAATTGTGTGGGAGAAAAAACGATGAGAATTTTATATCCGATACAGTGTTATGTATGAGAGCAACTCCAATTTCGAAAAGAGTTTTAAGAAAAACAAAGAATTTAAAGAACCATTCGTTCACATGGAAAGGATTATACTTCAAGTTAGCGGCACGATGTAGTGTTCTTGCTTTATCTACTACGTAGTTTGCGTTGAATTCAATTGTACCTTTGCGAAAACTTCCCAGACAACCATTTGAAAGAAACTTAATTCAAAGAGCGTTTTAATTGATACACTTCTTTTCTGAACCAAGCTTACTTTAAATTGTTTCTATTTATATTCTCCACCTTCTTTGAAAAACTTGTAGCACTTGTAAAATTTTTTTGACTCATACAAAATTGATCTAGAATCCATGGATTTTATACAAGTAAGACACACTCATGATGCGGGAACTTTTAGAATTGGAAATAGAAAAAATGGAAAATTTTGAATGAAAAGCTGCATAGTTTTTGCAACTGCGCCACTGAAATAACGCAACAGAAATTGGGGCACACAAGGACTTCCAAGGTATCTGGGAATGCGTATTGGATAAGGCCAACGCCTGGAATTTTGTTTCGAAAAAGAAGAATGAAGTATATAATCGTCTGAATCATATAAATGAGAAGAAGTTCTTTTCCTTGTTCGTTGCTCGTTGCTGCTCCCTTTTCGAAAAATTGATAGATGTTTATATTTGCTAAGTTATAATGACGTACATTGAAGAATGTACTATTATGCTGCATGAACTACAGTCCCCTGTGGTGCACGAGCTTTATGCTGTAGTAGTTTACTCGACGTTATTATATGACATTGTAATCTGATGGATAGACCTTTTAAGCGCTGGAAAATGTACACTATATATTCATTGACACACCTACTTCTCAAAAAGATAACTAATTGTTTCAAAAATCCTCAAATTTTGCGTCAATTCTTCTTCTTGTGGCGCTACAGTCCGGGATCGACCTGGGCCTCAACCAACATGCCTCTCCAGCCAGCACGATCCTTCGCCAGCTGTCTCCAGTTGCGCACTCCAAGTTGGTTGAGGTCCTTCTCCACTTGTGTGCGCCACTTTAGTCTAGGTCGTCCTCTGTTGCGTTGTCCCAATGACTCGGATTCGAAGACTTTTCGGGCCGGAGTAGTGGTTTCCATACGCTCTACATGGCCTAGGCATCTTAAGCGTTGTATCCGTAGACGCTTGACCAGGCGCATGTCGCTGTACAGCCTATAGAGTTTGTCATTAAATCTTCTCCTCCAGATGTCATGAACGCAAACAGGACCAAAAATCGCACGGAAAACTTTTCTCTCGAAAAGACTAAGGGCTTCCTCATCCACCTTTGCTAACGTCCAAGATTCCGCGCCGTATAGTAGGACAGGGATGATCAAGCTGTTATATAAAGCGAGCTTAGTCCTTCAAGAGAGGGCTTTATTACTCAATTGCCTCTTGAGCCCAAAGAAACCGCGATTGGCAAGAGTGATTCTGCGTTTGATTTCGGTACTGATGTTATTTTCCCTATAGTAGGTAGACGAGGTCCTTGACAACCTCAGAGTTTTTGCTGCCTAGTGTGACGCTCCGTCCGAGACGTCGATGTTGTGTGTCCTTCCTTGATGACAGCATGTACTTTGTTTTGCCCTCATTTACCGCAAGACCCATTTTAGCCGCTTCCGCTTCAATGCCAGCAAAGGGGTCGCCTTTCTTGTGAACCGGGCAAACGACGCTGAGATTCCACTCATCGGGCATGCTTTCCTCCGACAGCGGGATTTAAGCCGTCATCGCTGTTTAGGAGTCTGCAGAAATGATCCTTCCAGATTCTCAGCACAGACTGCAACTCTACTACGAGTTGTCCATTTTGGTCCCGGCGGGCCTTGGTCCGAACCTTGTATCCTCCGGATAGCTGTTTTACCTTTCGGTAAAACTTTCGGACTTCATTCCTGCCAAAGCACCTTTCCATTTCCTCGACCGCGCGCTTCTCATGCTCCTTCTTCTTCCTTCTGAGAAGGGGGTGCTCTTCCCTTCTTCTCTGTTCGTAGAGCTCACGAACAGTCCTCGTTGTTCGATGCAGCGTCGCCTTATAGGCGTCTTGTTTAGCTGCGTGTGCTTGCCTGCACTCGTCGTCAAACCATGGGTTCCTTCTGGGTGGTGATGTGAAACCCAGCACATCAGTGGCAGCATCTTTGATGGCTTCTTGACAACATTTCCATTCTTCTTCTATGCTTAGTGCAGGAAGCGTAGAACTCCGAGCGAGTTTCCGGGAGACTTGGTAGGCAAAGTTCCTAGCAATCGTCTGCGATTGTAGCTTTTCGACGTCAAACCGTTTTGGCCTCTCTCGATATCCGGGTTCCTACCTTGGCTACAACAAGATGATGATCCGAGTCAATGTTTTGCACCTCGGAAGGTTCGGACATCGAGAATACTGGAGGAGTGTCTGACGTCGATCGTAACGTGATCAATCTGGTTGACGGTTGATTGATCAGGAGATCGCCAGGTCCCTTTGTGATTGCCCAGGTGTGGGAACCGCGTGCTAGCCACAGAGAGGTTTCGTCCCGAAGCGAAGTCCAACAGCCTGAGTCCGTTTCCGGATGTGTTGTCGTGCAGGCTGTGTTTACCGATGACTCCAGCAAAGATGTCCTCCTTTCCCAGCTGAGCGTTGAAATCTCATAGAACGATATTAGTGTCATAGCTGGGGCATCGATCGTATGTTCTTTCTAGGAGATAATAGAAGTCATCCTTGATGTTGTCATCCTTCTCCTCTGTCGGGGCGATAGCGCATATTAGGCTGATGTCCCCGAATTTAGCCTTGATGCGGATTGTCATGAGGCGTTCGCTGACGGAGTCATAGCTCAAGACTTTTTGCCTAAGTCTGCATCGAACAACAAATCCGCATACGAATAAGCGCTGCTTTTATGCCAGACCCATCCCATCGCACTTTCTGGATGGCGGTTATGTCAGCTTTGTAGCTGTCGGCTGCACGTGGCCTGTTAAGGGACCTCACATTCCACGTGCAAAACCGAAAATCATTGTCCTTAAAACGTTTGCTTGGGTCGTCAACAGTTGATCCGTACTTATCCGAGGCATGTTGTTGTCTCTGAACTAACTGAACTCTGCGTCGATTACTGAGACACTTAAGGGAATTGTAAAAAAGGTGAAATGGCCCGATTCGGTATAATATAATGGTATATGGACATTACGTTGGTGTTTCGGCGTCAGATATTCCCGATTGTGAAGGCCAAGTCACAGTTCTGTAACGTGAAATAAACTATGGCGCCATCTTGTTGAAACCAAAACTCCTATACATTATGGTTATTAAATTGACGTGAGAAAATGTTTGTAATCATAGCTGTATTGTGATCCACATTTATTGGAACTATATGGAGCGAATCGTTTTTAAAAACGTAGGGAGCTATTATTTCTTAACATATCAAGCATTCATTTTTTGTGGGTGCAACATACACATAAAGATTATCATAACTCCAAATACAGTACTTGTGTTGTAGATCAACCAAAATGAAAACAACCGATAATATCAAGTTTTGATACAAAACGCATATTTTCTGCAACACCTTGCAAAATGTGACAAACGTATAATTAATTAAGCTCACAACTACAAACGTATAATAAATTAAATTGCGTTTGGGTTTGTCATATTTTAATGAGCTGTAAAAACAATAGCCCAGACAAAGCAGACACGGCAAGATTTTATAAATACTAATGCAGGCTCTTCGTCCGTGTTTCTTATAACCTTTCATCCGTTTAAGGCCTAAGCGTTAATATTCCAAACAAAATTAAGCAAATATAAGTATGAAGGCATCAAAAACAACATGACATAGTCCTTGAATTTTCTAAATACATAATTAATAAAATAAAAACAAAATGATGCTCGCACAAATTTAGGAAATAAATAATTTTGTATTAAAAACTTGAAGAACATCAAAAATAGCACTGTATGAAGTAATAGGTACCATCGAATTAATGGTGGTAAAATATTTTCACCAAATAAAAATATTATTTAACAAACGTTGAATGAAATCGTCGCCTTTTTTTATAAGCAAAGTATAAAAATGAATATTAGTCCAATCAAACTATTTTAAACTTTATTATTTATAAAACAAAACCATGTTTTTAAACTTGCGATTACTCAAATTATATCATTGTTACTTCTATATTTTCACATGTATATTTTAAACATCCTGACGCAGCGAGTGAACTGTGCTGTCTATCATCCTTTAGATATAATCATGTCCAACTATTTGCATCACGTCCAATTATTTGCACTGGAACATTCCAGTGGAACATTGTACACCCAATTCTCTTTTTATGCGAATCTTTTTTATGCAGTTTTGAAGTTATGCGATTTTTTCTGAGAATCTAATTCTGATTTTTTTGTACAAGATTTTAAAGTTATGCGTTGTTTTTCTATAGTATTTTGTATGGGATTCCCCTTTTTAAATATATTCTGTCTATTCCAGTGATGATAATGATTTCGCGCCAGTTCACAAAAGGTTGCGGGTGTTATCAGAAAGTGAAGAAAATGACTATATATACAATTTTTATAAAACTACTAATTAAAGTAATATTAAATAAATATATTTAATTAAAAATAAAGTAATGTTATGTATTTGATTTGAATTTACCAAAACTTTATACTCTGCTCAAAAATTCTCAGGTATCCTCATTTTTTATTAGTTGATATCGACTTTTCTTTGCGATTTTTTGGTCCTATGAACTTTTAAACAATTTTGGAACGTAACCCTAATTATATAATGTAATTAATGTCTTTTTTATGATTTTTTGGATTTATGCGTTTTTGAAAATAATGGAACACATTCCTTCTTTTACACTACATTAGTGTATTTTTTTTATGCGATTTTTTTGTGCGGTTAGTTTTGGAACGTATCTACCGCATAAAAAGAGAATTGAGTGTATATACATTGTATATGGCGACTCTCCATCGACGAATTCAGACTTTGCACAAGTGTATAAACAATTGTATAAGCATTAAGATCTGACATAATTAACAAAGCAAGAGTTTTAACGTATGCACCTCGAACAGCCGCTACAAATCGAGCCGGATTTATAACATTATACATTTTTCATATAACTATACATGCACAAATACAGCTTGTACTAAATTACAAAATCGAAAGAAATCATATAATTATAATTTACGTGTACACGTGTTCTAGCCTACAGTAATGATTTGTGAAAAGAATTCTTGACACGAAAAATATTGAGTTGTATTTGGTGTTGTTGTGTTTTCTTTAGTTTTTCAAAAAATTTGTTTTGTTGTTCATTTGTATAATGTATATATACTATATGTAATTGTGATGAATCTAAAAAAAATATACAAAATGAAATAAAAACGTATTTTTGTCACCTAATAAGGTTGAACTTTTTAATTTATTTTAAATGTAAAAAGCTATTGTTGACAAACTGTAAAGTATACTTACCCTAAATAAATTGGAAATCTCGAATTGAATTTTCTATAAGGACGATATCAGCATAAAACTGTGCATGGCAATTTACAATCACCAATTAAATAAGAGGTAAATATGCTAAGCTACATTGACTCAAAAATTGTTTGAACCAAGTCTGCCACCAATTTCTAAATAGCTTCAAATACACTATTTCTAAAACCTTCTTTTCCGAATAAGAAAGAAACAAAGAGACGTTTGTGATAACAGGAATTCTAATCCAACTCAACACAACAGTACAGATTTCACGATTCAGAACCAACATGTGACAACACGGACGAATGGAGGAGTTATCGTAAATTGGAATTAGGATATGATTTTACGAGCATAGACTGAATGTTGATATCATTTTACACAAGAATTTTACGACACAAATGAAGCATAAGGAACGAAGAAGAATACCGTTGAGTTATCTCAATCGGCACGAGAGCTGATCTTGACGAAATTTTTAGGAATTGACGTCTTTATATGTACGACTTGGTCGCGAGTACCGTATGGGATGGGACGCACACATCCTCGAAGGACCAACGTTCTGACCTAAAATTGGGCTTAAATGAACCAACTCCACGTGGTCATAAAACAAATCAGATCGCATTAAAATAAAACTACTACCTTGCTGTTGGATCGTCTCACGACTAACGTACATCGTACAAAGCATCGTGTAAAGCATGTTAAAAATACACTCTCAAGTGTGTATTAAAAAAAATTAAATGTGAAATTAAAATCAAATATTTTTTCTGTTTTTAAATCTGAATTTCTCCGTGCAATAAACTTCCATAATTTACGACGGGCGCCGTGGCATAGTGGAAAGGGTGCAAAACTTTCGCGCCGAAGGTCCAGCTTCGATTCCCGTCTGAACACCTCGAAATTTTCACGGCACCACCTCTTTCGAGCTGTTGACAATACTCATAGTGTAATGACTGTCTAAGAAAAAGGCTTCTTAATCTTTGCCGTTCGGAGTAGACAAAAAATGGTAGGTCCCTTATACTCGCACAGTACGAGTAGTTGATGAGCAAGCTAGGGCCTGTTCCCCCTGTGGATTGTGGCGCCATCCAATTATTATTATTATTATCAACTTACGATAATGGTCACTATAATTTGACGTATGGCTCTTGTTAAAAAAAAATGTAAGTCACCCCGCCTAACTAATATTTACTTGTTGTTCATAAAAATCACATAAATTCCCAAAAAACCAATTTCTCTTATCATATATCCCAAACCACATAAATTAAAAGAAGCATTAAAATATAAACACCCGGAAGTAGATAAAGAAACGTCTTATCACACTTGTGCTGGACATTGACACGTAAGTTTTTAAGTACTCGAAAGTAAGCGGCACAAGCAATTCTGATTATTTTCTCTTTTAGTAAAAAAGGAACTTACATTCATTTCTTGAAAGCAACTTGAAAAATGATCAAAATTCCTACGCAAATACAGTAACAATAGTGCCTTTCTATATTGAAATTGTTGACAAACCATTGCGTAAATTAAGAGCATTAAATTGAAGAAACCTATGTATTATTTCATATAATTAGAACTTGTTTCATAAAATGTTTTAAGAATAACTATATATGTACATAAAAGTGCTTTAAATCTGCAATAAAAATACATACATTAAATAACATTGCTTTACATTTCCTTGAGAAACCAAGTTTTTTACTTTTTAATCTTTATCGGATTTTCGCAATCAAGCCATACTGATAGTCTTCTTCCAATAAATTATACAGTTTGATAAATTAAGGTTAAACCCGTTATATTTATCTCAACATGGGAAAGGGGCTTTAAGGTGGGTAGAAAACTGTAAATGACGTACATATGTAAACTTCACCCTTAAAGCAGGGAGGACAGAGGCTCCCTTACGAAGTCAAACCTTTTTAATTTAATTTTAATCGCTTAATTTCTTTTCCAATGTCCAATTAATTTGAGTATCTTGCATCTGAGAGTGCTGGCCTTTTTTGGCTTTTATGAATATACAAATAATTTTCGTGTAGTAGATTCGACAAATGAAAATAATAAAAACAACCAACTCTTCAAACAACATCCGTCTTAACATCCTCAGATACTATTTTCTGATGATCCTAGAGAACAATGTTCTTCACTCTAGATTTTCTTAAAAAAAAACATCAAGAACCATACAAAATACTAACTCATTTCAAATTACCTCATTTGAGGAGCTGTACCACCATCACTGTAGACACAACCGCTCCCATTTACAATCAAATGGAAAACCTCAAATATACATTGGTTTGATTGATGTTCCTTATTATTAACCGAAATCAATATCCCTAGAAAAGCTATACTAACCCAGCGATATTTCAAACTGGATCTTATTATTGATATTCCCACACTTGTGACATAACCTACAACTCAACCCATATCCCACAAGAATGACACCAGTGCCAACAACAACAAAAACAAACGAAATTTAAATTAATAAACAAAACACTAAAAAGAGAAAAATACCTATCACCTACACACAAGCCTGCGCTAAATATACAACGGAACAGAACAAAAACACAACAGAGGCTACTCAAGCAGGAGAGAAAAAGCGCAGCCGTTCCTTACCTTGACATATGTCAATGCTCGTCTTCATCACTCTCCGCAGAAAGAGCGCCACGCACCGTCTAAAGGCGAAGAGAAATAAAATCCAATCCAAAATTGCGATATCAGTTTCCAATATGACGAACAAAAGAGAACAGCAATTTTCCACATGCGACTGAACCTTCTACACACAAACTCATGCACACAAACACACTGACCGGAGGAACAGATGTACCCACAACACGGAGATGACTGACTTTTTTCTTTACACTTTCTGCTTTTTTCCTCTTTCTCTGCACTTCTTTTTCTATTTTCTTTTGGAAATTACTCTTGGTTTCACTTTTTAATTTTCATAGATTCACATATTTTTAGGGGAAAAACTTACGTATTTGGACGAACACCGAAACAAGACCAGCAAAACATGACCGAGATCTGGTGGTGAGGCACCTTACATCACGGAAAAGCTGCTGCAGGTGACACCTTCAGTCCCCACCTTGACTAAGAGACGATAGTACAACCAAGAGAGCGCAACCATATATGCACCTTTTATTAGATTTTATCGGAAAATTCGAGTCGGGATAAATCACATCCAAACCTGCACTATTTCCCGCAAGAAACCAATTACAAATATCAACAGACTTAACGCTACGATAGGCTTCACTTTTTCATCATCATCAAATCTTTACGAAAGCACACGCACGCAAACCAATATGACTGACACGGTCGCGAAGGTGGTTAAGCTCTGTGCCAATGTGACAGCTGATTGGAATGGAGGCAACGGATTTTTGTGATTTTCTCCAACGCACTGTGAGTTGAAATTATGACAACTGGGGATTTCTTTTAGAGCAAGGACAGGGGGGCCCGATAGTGTCGTAATTGGGTCACGGATTACAAATATAAGTCACAAATTCTGCTCACAATAAGCAAGTTCTTGAAAATATTTCGCAGAACAGAGCCACACACACGCCCACCACCTAAAGTGATGATGATTCGTTTTGTACTACTAGACACAAAAGTGGAAGTGAACGGCAACGGTTAACAATTTCAAGCGAACCATGATCCAAGTAACATAATTATTGAGATACATACACGTATACAGAGAACGCTTCACATGAAAGAGAACGAATGGCTGCCATGATTTGCTTCATTATATAAGAGAGCTCTGCCCGTACACCGTACATGAACGTGAAATAGGAACCAACCGGTTATGAGACCTTATGGAATTGAAAAGTTGTCATGTGCATTATTTTACTGAGTGTGAAACGGGCTCGAATCGAAACAGTGTTCCGAACGTCAGACTGTTGTTGGTGAATGTCAATTGTCCTTATATCTAGAATTTTTCGAAACATCAAAAATCGAACAGCACCACAGTGGAAAGACACCACATATTGCGGAATAATAATGTGAAAATAAGAGTTAGCTTTTAGTTTTAGTTAGCATGCATGGATAACATAAACATTTCTTAAATATACCGAAATAAGAAAAATAAGCCTTCAGGCAGATCAGATATGTTCTTTTGAAATGCTAGAGCTCTTTTCCTTCGTAAAGTTTTTAAGGATATAAGTACATAATAAATAAATGAATCACCTTTCTTCATTCTAACCTTAATTACATATTTTAATGTATGTTTGTATGTGACGGAGTGTAGTCGTCACGAAGAAATTAATAAATCAAATGACTGGATAAATAATCTAAACTATGTTCACATATAAGGTTGCCAAATATCTCCCTTCCGCTTTTTTGCTCTTCATTCAATGCTTCATAAAATTTATTACAGTGATCGGATTTAGTTGAAATATGCGCCGTTTTGTTCGATAATCTGTTTTCATCTAGACGGCAACTTCATAATACCCCCCTCGTAAAAGCCCGCCTCCTTAATTGCGAAGAACTGGGACAATCACTTTCCACAAGCCTCTTTTGAGTTCAACTTCACACCATCAAGGGCGTTCGCCATGGACAGGAACATGTGGTAATCACTTTGCGCTTGGCGCTTTGTCCGGGCTATATGGTGGATGCGATAAGACCTCCCATCCGAGCTCCCGTACCTTCTGACGAGTCATCAACAAAGTGTGTGGTCTGGCGTTGTCCTGGTGGAAGACTACACCCTTTCTGTTGATCAATTCTGGACGCAAAACCTTCCTGGTCGTCAATACCGGCTTGGCCACTGTTTGGGACGATTCACCGGCCTTCAACCGTTTTCGCTTGATATTGTCATATGTGATCCATTTTTCGTCGCCAGTCACCATCCGCTTCAAAAATGGGTCGAGTTCGTTCCATTTCAGCAGCATATCGAAGGCGTTGATTCGGTCCAGAAGGTTGTTTTGTGTCAAATCAAGCGGGACCCAAACATCAAGCTTTTTTGTATCCAGCCTTCTGCAGATGGCTTAAAATGGTTTGGTGACTAACTCCCATCTCCTGGGCGATGTCACGAGATGCCAGATGCCTAACTAATGCCACAGGTCTAACTCGATGATTTCCATGAATCGATCGGTATTCGTCGTCACAGGTCTCCCGCCGGCTGTCTTATCCATGGTATCGTTTTTACCGGCTCTGAATCGTCGAAACCATTCCTCCGCGGTTCGAAGTGATAGAGTACCAACCCCCAAAACACCATTAATCTTACGAAACGGATTGGGCTTTAACGAAGAAAAACTAAAATAGCGCGAATTTCGGCGTTAGTGAACTCCATATTTACACTTCTATAACTGTTGAACGCAACATCCAAACTAATCATCGTTTTGTAGATTATGTCAAGACCATTCAAATGATGTATAGTATTGCCAGGTACGAGCTCTGTAGCGCTTTGTACATAGCCGGAAAATTCAAAAGCCAAAAAACGGAAGGAAGATATTTGACAACCTTATATATGTATATATGTATGTATATATAAAATCAAAGGCATCATTGGATGAATGGGACTTTCCTTATGGTTTTGCCGGATAAACCAAACTACAACCATCTTGACGATTTACGTCTTAACAATATTTCTGAATGTGCTCAACGGTATTTTTAGGCGTACTATTGCGCTCTCACGGTTAGAAGGGACCGTAAATGTTTTTACCAACTCCGAACAACGAATTTTAAGAATCTTTTTGTTGGCAAACAGTATTCTTTCAGTGCTGTAAGCAATTTAAAAGAAAAACTATCGTGCCAAAATATTTAGCAACGATAAAAATAAAATTTCCAAAGACAAAACTCGGCATAAAATTAAGACATTACTTTTCATTTTACCGAGTACAGATCGAATTTGTAATAAAAAAGCAGTTGTGATTATTGGTTGAAACTAGATGCTAAGCGGGATGAAAATGATAATTACATATAAGCAGTGTCTCAATGAAGTAAAACAAACAATTTGGAATATGAAAAGCTATTTATTATAAAGGGTGATTTTTTTAGCTATTTCTTTTTGGCAACACTGGTTTAAACAGCTGACACACGTTTCGTGTTTTGTTTCACTGTCAAACAACTTCAGTTTGGTTTATAATTTAACTATGAATCGTCTTACAAACGAACAACGCCTGCAAATTATTGAATTTTATTATCAAAATGCGTGCTCTGTTAAGAAAATTCATCACGCGCTTCTTCCATTTTATGGTGAAAAATTGACAAAGTTGATTTTTGGCTAAATGGGTACTTAAATAAACAGAATTGTCCATTTTTGAGTGAATATCAGCCAAAAGCATTGCAAGTGCTACCAATGCATCCAGAAAAAGTCACAGTTTGGTGCGGTTTATGGGCTGGTGGCATCATTGGACCGTACTTCTTCAAAGATGATGCGAATCGTAACGTAACTGTGAATGATGAGCGCTATCGTGAGATGATATCCAACTTTTTTTTGCCCAAAGAGCTTTACTTGCATGACATGTGGTTACAACAAGACGGTGCCACATGCCACACAGCTTGCGCTACAATGGACTAATTAAGAGGCGATTTCGGTGAACATTTTATTTCACGTCCGGGACCGGTCAATTGGCCGCCTAGATCATCCGATTTAACGCCTTTAGACTATTTTTGTGGGGCTATGTCAAAGCTCGTGTCTATACAGACAAACCCGCTTTAATTGACCCATTGGAAGACAACATTGAAGCATTTATTCGTGAGATACCGGCAGAAATGTTGGAAAGAGTATACCAAAATTGGACTAAACGGATGGACCATTTGAGGCGCAGTCAAGGTCAACATTTGCATGAAATAATTTTTAAACATTAAATTATATGGACCGTACTATCGATTCAAATAAAGATTTCATGCATTTTTCTGAATTTTATGTGTTTGTTTTAAACTTTTATAGCTTTTAAAAAATTACTTTTTATTATACATAAAAAGCTTTTCATAAGATTAACAATGAGTTAATGATAGTATGACGTAATACCAAGACATCGCACTGAACTATAAACGGGCAATTGTTTCCATTTAGGGTCCAATAGGCTAAACATAAGCCAAATTTATTCCTTTAAAATGAGTAGAGCGCGACACTCTCACGCCGGAGGTCCAGACTCGATTCCCGGCTGAACACCTCGAATTTTACACGGCACCACCTCTTTCGAACTGCTGACAACACTCAAAAACTAATACCTGTCTTAGAAAAAGCTTCTAAAACTTCGCCATTCGGAGTTGGCAAAAAACTGTAGCTCCCTTCTCCGGGCACACGAGTAATTGATGGACAAGCTAGGCCTTGGTCCCCCTATGGATTGTCGGGCCATCCAATTATTATTATTAATAAAGGGGTAAGGAAAAGAATACTGGCGCATTTTTGGTTCTTTTTTCTTCTTATGGCGCTACAGTCCGGGGTGGACCTGGGCCTCAACAAACATGCCTCTCCAGCTAGCACGATCTTTCGCCAGCTACCTCCAGTTGTGCACTCCAAGTTGGTTGAGGTCCTTCTCCACTTGTGTGCGCCAACTTAGCCTAGGCCGTTCTCTGTTGCATTGTCCCAATGACTCGGATTCAAAGACTTTTCGGGCCGGAGCAGTGGTGTCCAACTGCCACTGTTTGGCTGAGTGTTTTTTCTGTTCTGTTCTCTATTGTATGTCTAATGTCTAGTACAGTCTTCTCTTCTTCTTCTTGTGGCGCTACATTCCGGGGTGGACCTGGGCCTCAACTAACATGCCTCTCCAGTTAGCACGATCTTTCGCCAGCTGCCTCCAGTTGCGCACTCCAAGTTGGTTGAGATCCTTCTCCACTTGTGAACGCCACTTTAGTCGAGGTCGTCCTCTGTTGCGTTGTCCCAATGGCACGGATTCAAAGACTTTTCGGGCCGGAACAGTGGTGTCCATACGCTCCACATGGCCTAGTCATCTTAAGCATTGTATCCGCAGACGCTTGACCAGGCGCAAGTCGCTGTACAGCCCATGGAGTCCTTCGTCAAATCTTTTCCTCCAAATGCCATCAACGCATACAGGACCAAAAATCGCACGAAACTTTTCTCTCGAAAAGACTAAGGGCTTCTTCATCCGCCTTTGGTAACGTCCAGGTTTCCGCGACGAGTTTGGTAGGAATGCCAGGAATGCCAAATGCCATGGCACTGTATAGCTCGTCTCTATGCACACTGTCATATGCAGCCTTGAAATCGACGAATAGATGGTGAGTGTCAATTTGCATTTCTTGGGCCTTTTCCAGGATCTGGCCTGAAACCACACTGATAGGGACCTATCAGGTCATGGACAAACGGTTTCAGACGCTCACACAATACGGCAGAGAGGATCTTGTATGCGATGTTCAGGAGACTAATCCCTCGGTAGTTGGCGCAGTCAAAGGGGTCGCCTTTCTTGTGGACCGGGCAAACGACGCTGAGATTCCACTCATCGGGCATGCTTTCCTCCGACCATATCTTACAGATGAGCTGGTGCATCCGCCCAACCAGGTCATCTCCAGCTGCTTTAAATAGTTCTGCGGACAGTCCGTCCGCTCCAGTAGCTTTGTTCGATTTCAGCTTGGATATTGCTATCTTCACCTCGTCTAAGTCGGGGGGACGGAATGATTGTCTATCATCGTCCAAATTGAGTGGAACATTCTGCCTAACAGCGGGATTTGGGCCGTCATCGCTGTTTAGGAGTCTGCAGAAATGATCCTTCCAGATTCTCAGCACAGATTGCGACTCTACTACGAGTTGTCCATTTTGGTCCCGACAGGCCTTGGTCCGAACCTTGTATCCTCCGGATAGCTGTTTTACCTTTCGGTAAAACTTTCGGACTTCATTCCTGCCATAGCACCTTTTCATTTCCTCGACCGCGCGCTTCTCATGCTCCTTCTTCTTCCTTCTGAGAAGGGGGTGCTCTTCGTAGAGCTCACGAACAGCCTTCGTTGTCCGATGCAGCGTCACCTTATAGGCGTCTTGTTTAGCTGCGTGTGCTTGCACTCGTCGTCAAACCATGGGTTCCTTCTGGGTGGTGACGTGAAACCCAGCACATCAGTGGCAGCATCTTTGATGGCTTCTTGAAAACGTTTCCATTCTTCTTCTATGCTTAGTGCAGGAAGCGTCGAACTCTGAGCGAGTTTCAGGGAGACTCGGTCGGCAAAGTTCCCAGCAATCGTCTGCGATTGTAGCTTTTCGACGTCAAACCGTTTTGGCCTCTCTCGAGATCCGGGTTCTTACCTTGGCTACAACACGATGATGATCCGAGTCAATGTTTGCACCTCGGAAGGTTCGGACATCGAGAATACTGGAGGAGTGTCTGACGTCGATCGCAACGTGATCAATCTGGTTGACGGTTGATTGATCAGGAGATCGCCAGGTCCCTTTGTGATTGCCCAGGTGTGGGAACCGCTAGCTAGCCACAGAGAGGTTCCGCCCCGAGGCGAAGTCCAACGGCCTGAGTCCTTTTCCGGATGTGTTGTCGTGCAGGCTGTGTTTACCGATGACTCAAGCAAAGATGTCCTCCTTTCCCAGCTGAGCGTTGAAGTCTCCTAGGACGATCTTGGTGTCGTAGCTGGGGCATCGATCGTATGTTCTTTCTAGGAGATCATAGAAGTCGTCCTTGGTGTTGTCATCCTTCTCCTCTGTCGGGGCGTGAGCGCATATTAGGCTGATGTTCCCAAATTTTGCCTTGATGCGGATTGTCATGGGGCGTTCGCTGACGGGGTCGTAGCTCAAGACTTTTTGCCTAAATCTGCCTCGAACAACAAATCTACATCCGAATAAGCGCTGCCTACTCCCTCTGCATTGCTACAGAGTATGTATCGCTGTAGTATGTCGTAGTTTTTCATCGATTTCTTGCCGGGCCCATCCTTTCGCACTTCCTGGATGGCGATGATATCTGCTTTGTTGCAGTCCAGAGCCTCCGCAAGATGTTCAGCTGCACATGGTCTGCTTAGGGACCCCACATTCCGTGTGCAAACCGTAACCCTTAAAACGCTTGCTGCGGTCGTCAACAGTTGATCCATCCTTACCCGAGGCATGTCGGGCTTTCTGAACTATATGTTTTTACGTGGTGAGGAAGTTAACCTCAATGTATGTATGCAGATGTGTATCAATGTATGTATGTAAATGGGTATTTTGCAGAGAATGAGGAAATTTATTTTTCTGATGGTTTAAAAAAGCTTATCTCAAGATGTAACAGATGCATTGATGTTTATATTGAAAAATAAAAACAATTTAACACCATTTATTGTAAATGTGGAAGAAGCTTGAATTAATACTTGAAACATAGACATAAAAAGTCTTAGAGTTTACAACAGAATATTTTAAAGATTTTTTTTTACTTCTACAAATGCCGGTCATATTAAAGTATTGCACTTTGTAGCTGAAAAGCAAATCATCTCGTCAAATCAAAATTAATAAGAAAAATAGTAAAAAGAAGTAATTCGAAGAAGATTTTGAAATAACCTGAGGCGTAGCTGAAAATTCTAGCAATGGTCCCTTTTTGGAATGTTGAGCCCTTCAACATATGTATATAAAAATATTAAGTAATTTTAGTTAATTAGAATATTTTTAATGTTTTTTTTTCTATTATTAGTTCTAAGCGTAAATTATTTCAAAAAAATCTCAAGAAATGACACCGACTGGTAAATAAATAAAGTGTTTAGAGCACCCACTTAGAGTAAAAAATGAAAAAATTATTTGTAGTCATAACAAGTTTTAGTGCATTTATTAAGAACGTAGGAAATAATTAAAACAAGTGAAATAGTAATATAAACAACTGATAACTAAACATATAGTAGTATAGTGATAAAACAAACAAATAACTATTAAATGCCCATATTTTCAAAATATGAGCGAATTTGCTTATTATAGTTCTCTCTTCATGGAACCGGAATACTGCCACCGTTGACCAATTTGTTGATCAGTTACGAGGGGCGTTCAATATTTTCTCGGTATCGATATGAAGGAAAATGCGAATTCAATTTAAATTGTTTTTATATTTCAATATAATCTCCCCTAACATCAATGCGTCTGTTACATCTTGAGATAAGCTTTTTTAAACCATCAGAAAAATAAATTTCCTCTTTTTCTGCAAAATACCCATTTATTGCCGACTTGAGTGATGATGATGCTCAATTGAATGTATGCTGGTCCCACTAATGCCTAAGGTTGTCTCAATCTCAGGATAGACATGACGATCTTGCAATATCAGTTGGCGCACAGCATCAATGGTTTCCGGAACAACAACTGATTTTGGACGACCTTCACGATATTCGTTTTCGAGTGAACTACGACGCTTCATGGCCAAAAAGGGAATTAAGTTCATCGATGCACTGTTGGTGAGTTAGTCCACGTCGAAAGTTGTAAACAATAATCGCACAAAAATTTTCGCCATTGAATTGCATTTTTTGCGCGAGATGAATCTTTTAAGTTACTATAAACAACACAAATAGCGTTCGTATGTCAAAACGTTCTGAGTATATATAAGCTCAAAAATGTCAAACTTCACGATAGAGCTGGCAGTTGGGCACACTAGAAATATAAAAGATACCCCTCGTATTTACCAATCACCCACCAGCAACCGTTTAACTGCGACTTGGAAACATAATTACTGGACAGAACTGCTTTATTGCACCATTAATTTTGTTCAATGAATTATTTGTGTAAGATCATCAGTTTCAGCTTTGGAAATGGTAAAATGACCTAATTTAAATACAAGAATTCTCTCAGATATTCGCATCCTTATATTTAATAATAATAATTGGGTGGCGCTTCAGTCCAAACGGGGACCAGGGAATAGCTTGCTCATCAATTACTCGTGTTGTGCGCGCTACTGTTTTCTTACGAGAACAAACTTGCCGACTTCGAGGTGTTCAGACGGGAATCGAACCTGGACCTTCGGCTTGTGAGTGTCGTACTCTATCCACTACGCCATGGCGGCTCCATCCATATATTTTAGCAACCTAAATATGATCAGATGCCTGTTGTAGAGTATAAGATACGCAATATTATGAACGATCACAGTAGATTAGTTCACAGTTACCGTATCATTCAAAATTAACCGATAAAGATGGAACGACCCAAATATATTCTCATTTACACGTATTTCAGATTGCCTCTATTATTTTCAAATGATGAAAGAATAATTTAATTATCATTATCGATTTCAATGATAAAAATTTGAGAAATTGTTAAATTTTAACTCTTACCTCCCCATTTTCCTGCCAATAAAACGCACGTAAAGCATTTAAATTTATTTTATACCTCTTAAATGTATATCATCAATCTTTTGTTTACTCGTTTTTTCTTTCTCATCTCAGGTCATGTTAATCCCTGTAAAATGGTTAGCCGGCTTTTACAAGAACCAAAATACCCTCGTAGATTTTTAATGAGTAGTATGTATATGTGAGTCTTATTCATATATATCTGTATATCTATGTATATAGAGTTAAATTTGTTTATTTTCTTTTAAAAAAGAATAAAAAAGATTAAAGTTAAGAAATTGTAAAACATAAAATGTTACAAGTTCCCAATTCATATGTGGCTTAGCTTCTCTAACCTTTAACATATACATTTTTTTTTATACTATGTTACATGTCTCCTTGTAAAAATTACTGAATTCTTTTATTTAATGTATAAAATTGTGTACAGCTTTCTCACAAAATATTTTAACTTCTTTTCATTTTTTAATTTGAGTTTTAAATCTAAGAAATAATTTATTTTGTATGTAATTTTATTTATCTACCAAAGAGTCTGTAAATACTTATTATTGTATCTCAGTCGTTTTTTGTTCATTTTTTTTGCTTGAATCGTATTAATATGTATACGCAAATATAAATGAATGTTTCTAAAACTTCCAGACTGCATATTATTTTTTTTTTTTCAAGTTGGTCTTTGGATCATTTTTGTTTTTTGTTTCCACTTAAAAAGTAGTGTCTTTTTTTTTTTTTTGTTTTTTTTTGTTTTTGTTCAACATTAGAACATTACATTTTTATGATTATACTGATTTTACACAAAGGCACAATGTTTTTAATAACTTTTGAATATTTATAATCTAGATTAATTTACTTTTACTCAATATATTTGTTTTTGTTTATATATTTATGACAATAATGTTTAAGGAAGATATTAGTTCTTGTTGGATATCAATTAATTTAAGCAATTTAAATTAGTCTAAGAACGAAATGAATAGAAATTGCCAAGAAAAATAGATTTGTCAGTCTAAATTAAGCGAGATAAAAAACTCCTAGCTAAAAACAAAACTATGTTCATGTCTATATATATTCTCGGTGATATTGGCTTGATGAACTTCACGTACAAGTTACTCAAAGGTAAAAAATGTTACCAGACCAAGTTTACAAATAGTATCGAATGCTAGGAGGAATAGTTTCTTTTTCGCAAAAATTTGCGCTTAGCTTTGAAATTGTACGACATAACAATAAACATATCAAGAGAACCTACGTCCAACATATCAAGAAAAGAAAAATATAAAATATAACTTCCTCTTGCACTTTTCGGAGGACACCCATGCTTATGTATCATTTCTCCTTCTCCAAAAGTTAATTGGAAAATCATTGTCAGGATTGTTAAAAAGAAATATTGAATGCATCGAATGTATAAAAACGTAACCTCCAACACAAATGGACCTTATTTCATTTTTGACGGGCACCACCACATTTGTGGCTGACTGCACTTTCTATATCCCCAAAATTGTATACACCATTATTACAGTAAATAAACTACAACAAAAAAGCTAAAAACGAATAATCGACATTACAAAATCATTGAGTCAGTATCGTCATAATAAAAACACGGAAACAATGCAACTGTGTACGTATGCCCAGGCAATTAAAAATTAAACTTTTTAAAGTACTTATATAAACTAAAGGTTTTATTAGATTTTCGTCACTCAGAAAAACAATTAAAACGTAGCGTAAGTAGTGACACGATTCTATGCTTGTTTGTGTAAACGTACATTTTTTTTAGGTCTTTCGAAAACTCATAGGAAGTCGAGGTCTTTTTTAAAAACACTTATAAACCTTTATAACTGAAATTCAGAGAAGTACTATTTACGTATTCAATTGCTTTTTGATTCTAAGAAACTATTAATATAAATGGTTTTCATGGCCTATTGCAAGTTTATTATGGCTAAATTGTAAGTAGAGAATCGTTGAGACGTCAGAATGTGACTAATTTACATATGAAACTTCACTATAGTTTTGTAGAATCAGTGTTTATTAATTTTTTTTATTACATTCGCACTTTACTTTGACGGTGGTAGAGCCTTGCTCTTTTTATCATTGCACTACCATTCTTTCTATGCACAAAAGATTATTCTTGTACAATAAACATATTAACAAAACCTACGTCCAACATACAAATCAAGAAAAGAAAAATGTAAAATATAACTTCCTCTTGCACTTTTCGGATAACACCCATGCTTGTGTATCATTTCTCTTTGCACATAAAGATTATTAAGTCCACGTAGCATTATATAGTGTCAACTGATAATAAAATCACTTGACATTTTGAAATTATGCACTATATGGCATAAATGGCAATTTTTTCCGCCCAATTTTTTTTAATAATGCGTGGGAGAAATTGCATATATTTCAATAACACACACGGAAGTCATGATATTAAGTCAAGGAGAAGCAATATCTATAGAACGCATCATGAATTAAATGCCTACAGACCTTAACGATCTTTTATATTTATGCTGAAGAGCGAATTGGCTCTTACAAAACTTATAGTGGTGTGCCAAATAATAGGTGTAGAGGCTGTCTTTCTAGTGAATATGCTTGTTCTCAGGCGTTGCGAAATTTATCGAAAACGGTAAAACACTACTTAACTGTAAATCTAGCATTACGTTGTACTATTTCCAGAAAGTTATGTTCATTTTTCTTTTTCCCTGTTAATTCTTGTGTTAGGACATCACATTTAAGTCTGCAAAATAATAGGTGCGTTTTAGTTAAGTGGCATTAGTTCTTTTAGATTGGTAAAATCTTAAGTATTTTGTCTTAAAATTAACTTCCTATAATTTATTTCTTCGAATTTCTTAAATTTTAAACGAATAAAAAATGGGACGTAATGCTCACTGCTCCGAAGAGCCCGAAAGTTTATAAGATCTTTGCTACAGGAAGGCAAAGCTTTTAAATGTAAGCGTTTTTAAATGGTAGCAAAATAAAGAAACCAGAAGCAGATCGAGAAATATCACGCAGCAAATTGATCGCCAAATAGTGAGGCTGGTGAAAACGCGACCGTTTGCCACTTCTGCAGAAATAAAAACGGATCTAAAGTTAAATATCAACACTTCAACCATAAGGAGGTGAACGTACTTCTTATTTGGCCATAAGAAAAGTGGCGGGATATTTAATGTTCTGAAGAGTCCAAAATTAATTTATTCGGCGCAGATAGTGGTACTTATGTAAGAAGACCCATAGGTAAAGAAAATTCACCACGGTACACTATAAAAACAATCAAACATGGCGGAAATGTAATGGTTTGGAGATGTCTCTCCTGGTACGGCGTTGGTCTAATATTATGAACGGTCTTGATTAATCAACCTATTGGAGAACATAATGCTCCAATTTGTCGAAGAGGAGGTGCCATTATGAAGTGGTGCAGTGCCTTTTTTGCTGGAAAAAAAAATTGATGTTCTGGAACTTTACCTAAGGCCTATAGTAAAACTATAAGACGTCGTGTTCTTGGCCACTCCAGCCATAGAAATAAGGAAGAATTATTGCAATTGGAAACAATTCCTGTTGATTGATGCCAAAAACTAGTCGATTCCATGCTAAAAAAATGTCACGAAGTGAAAAAAAAATATAGGATTCGTTACCAAATATTAATGTAAAGTACATATAGAATATACAATATTAAACCTATTCACTTAGAATTTACACCGTCTCACTTCTTTAGGCGAAAACATAACATATCTACTTTTTGCAAAGCAAGAAAATATTAAAGTATTTATAATTATTTTCATTTTTTGTTTATAACTTTCCATTGTTCTACAACTATAATAAGAGGAATTAAACATACTTCAAGTTTTTATTATGTTTTCATAATTAAATTATATATGATAATTTTTTAAGTTTTTTGAGAACACACCTATTATTTTGCGCATCACTGTGTGCCTTGGATTAAGATAGGAGGGTTATGATATTACAGTTAACAATGAAACAGGAACGCACAAATGATTCTTAACGTTTCCAAATCAAAATAAAATTAATTAATAACAATTTTTAAAAAAATCCCTTCATAAGAAGGGTTTAAAGGTTTTAAAGGTTTTCAACATTAGTAAAAACATTTGAAGAAACTACAAGAACTAAGATTGTAAACTTCAGTATATTTAATAGGACATAATTACAATATCCTTTTGAATATATAGATAGGTTTGAAATTGAATTGAAGGGTTTTCAGAAACATAAAATTAGAAGTATGAAATAATAAGAGAATAGCTTTTGTTTAGTCAGGGACTTAAACCGGTATTTTTTTCGCCTAGAAGTCGGTAGGTCTTAAGCCAGAAGAGTTTAAAATTATCTTAAAATAAACATCCTGGCGACTATTTTTGACACAGGGATAAAGACATATATATATCGAGAATAAGAGAAGCACACGGAATTTGTAATTTACTATAAACACATCGATGCAGTCTAAAAATTTTAATAGAACTAATAACGTACGTAGTTACTAAAGTTTATTGGATGGGCAACCAATTTAGATAACGGATATCTGGTCTTTATTGAAGAAACAACACAGCATATATAAAAACAAAACCATATAGTAGCTAACTACCAAAACGAAGCAAAACGCAAAGAAATCCAAAAAGTTAAGAAAAATTAAACAAATATTTTTTAAAACTATATTTTTTAATATTTTTATTGCATTGTATTATATTAAAACGTACTTAAAACAACTAAAATCATTAAAAAAAGTTTTTGTTGTTTGTAAAAATAAGTTTGATTACTATAAAAATACTACAAAAGATACTTTAACCTATAAAAAGAAAAATTGTAAATAAAAATAAATATTTACTACTTTCGTAAAAACAAAATAAGAAAAAAAAATAAACATCGCCATTAAATCCTTTTTAAGGCCGCGGACGAAATTCTGATTTCAATTAGAGGCTAATTAAGGTTAAGGAAAATTATATTAAAGCAAGCAAATCATTTAACGGGTCACTTGGTACCTTAAATCTAGGCTTCTCTCTCAATCTGTATTTTCATACGGATTCTCTCATTTGCACGATAAACTTAACACAATTTCATTATAGTTATCACTGGAAACAGTTGGCTTGCTAATTATTATTGTAAATTCTTTAAGACTCGTAGTTTTTCTTAAGCAATTGAACAGGTCGTGGGCCTCATAGCATGTAATTGAAATATGCCTCTGCTTTTTTTGAAAGGAAGAGGAATACATTGGATGTGTGAATAAATGGTGACATTAAACGGTAATAGCTTCTTAAGATGTTGTCTCTCAATTTTTAGGCACATTTATTTAGTTTGTTAACTCGTGGGCTGAAAATACATTGTTGTTGTATAATGGGGCGCTTGGTGTTGGTGGAAATGGGAGTGTATGAACTTAAGTGACGGCGACGGCGGGTTATTTCATTGTGATTTGAATATATTTTTCAGCTCTATGCAAGATACCTCAATGGTTGGTTGAGTTTTTGTCAATGCTCTCCACGCAGAAGTTCCATAAGTAAGTTGAAATCACCGCCGTCGCGGGATTTGATCGTCAGCATCTCTTTGCCAAGCTACAAAGTAGATGGGTAAGAATTATGCTTATATACATTCTTAATGCAGGAAGTAAATTACCTGACACGTTCTCTGCAGCTCTGGTATTCTCAGTAGTAGTTCACCGAACTTTGATGGCATTTCTGGGTAGTGAGCTAACGTGTATTCCTGCAGCGATTGTAGAGCTTTCTCTTGACACTCACGAACTTTAACGGGTTCTTGCAACTCAGATGTGTCTGTAAAATAAGGAATATAGCATTTTAGTTGAAACAGTTTCAATTTGTACAAGCGAGCGATACTTACCTGATTGGAGTAGAACAATGACTTTCATGGCAACATACTCATACCGATCGACTCGCAAGCGTCGTAAATGGTCTGTCAGATTAAGCATTCGTTCAATGCAGGACTGTTGATGAAAAAGAACATTACATATCATTTTAGCTAGAAAGTGGAAATAAGAATATTTAAGGAAAACATTTAATAAATCTTTACATGCATATTATTTTTTCAAGTTCTATAAACTCGCTGAATATATGAAAATTAAAGCAGGAAGAAAATAGGAAAGGGGCTATTGATATTGTTTACTGTTTTTAAAGAGCGAATTCTCTGTGGAAATTTTTTTTATTTAAAGCTTATTTATTTATTTAAATTTTGCAGTAAATAGATTTCATACGGATATGCATAGCACTTAAAGCAATTATAATGTTTCTATGAATGATACATGACTGACTAAGATGTAAGACCGTAAGTCAACTGTGCACATTTTCGTGATGAAGAAGCTCAGAATCACCCATACTGTATAGAGTTGGATAAAGGGACCAAAGGCAAACGCAGCAGAAACTGCCAGTAATAAGTATTCAAAGTAGCAAAGAATAATTTTACAAAGTAAGTTATAAAAATGGTAAAAACTAACAAAAAATAAAAAGAAACTGGGTGAATCTTCAAATCACAAGCTTCTTGAAGAACTTGTGTTAACTTCTTTACCAACTTATGTATTGTACTTGAAATTATACTTCTATAAGTCCAATTATTTATCAAAAATGGACAAAATTATTGTCAATAACTTGAAGAAGCGGGGTCGAATCTTAGTTGAACATTACACTCAGGTATCGAATGTGGAGTTTCGAGACAACTTCCATTCGTCTCACTTCAGCCATGACACAGAAATAAAACGGTAGGTCGACGTGAGTAACACTGGAAAGACAATTTTGAGTGATTGATCTGAAGATGTAAGGTAAGAAACTGTATAATCTGTATCTGACATCATAACATGTCTGACTTCTAAACGTCATAGAAACTATCCCCTTCAAAACACACATCACGCTGTAGCTAAATATTCACTATTTGAAAGAGCATTTTGTTTTTGTAAGTACATAACTTTGATGAAATAAGACATGCAATCACCAACAAGATGGCTTATTTAATCAAATTACTCGAATACAATTGCCATGAAAGAGAACTCACCTGCAAACCATTTGACTTAGCCCGTGTCAGATTTATTGACTTTCCTTGTGAGATTTTAATCTCACCTGGTGTGTCTATAGACCGAAAACAACACGAAAACAATAAAAGCTCACACCACGAGTTAATCAAGAGACAGATCTGATCATCAATCTGTAAAAAGGAGTGCGAATTGAAATTAAGAAAGTATTCAACTCCGGTTAGAATGAATTAAACTCACGGATATATTCTTAAATAACGGCAAACTCTTGCACCACTTTACGATCTTATACAACCGGTGGTCAGCCACAGTGCACAAGTTGGCGATCAGGTCTGGATTTGCATTCTCCCCGTTCGAAGAGAGACCAGCGCTGGCCAGCAGCGGATTGGACGAGATATTACCAGCTGATGTAGAAGCGGATGCAGAGGATGACGAACATGACGCTGACAATGGTTGATTCAGTCGTGCTAATTCGCCTGCATTGTACTGCCATAAGTGTTCAACATTCATTATCTCCTGCAACAGGGTGGGAATATCGTGATTCGCGGGACGTTGATGACTGTTACTGCTTCCGTTGCCGCTGCTGCCTGGTGTTGGCGTGGAAGTACCTCCCGTACTACTGTCAGGTTGTTCGGTTTTTATGATGAAGCCGTTAACTCCCATGCGGGAGCTATGCTGTTGCTGTTGTTGCTGCTGGCTTGAGGATTCAATCTTTAAGGGACTCAACATTGAATTAGGCAGCGTGTACGAACATTGGTATGTAGATCGGCCACCACGTGTTCGGTCCTCGCGAATGGCTTCGAGTTTCATTCCCTTTTGTAGGCACTTTTCGAAGCGACACGCGGGACACTTTTTACGGGTCGATATTGTTACTGGGCATGGTCCACCCCTAACGCAGACGTAGTTCTTGCGATTCTGCACTGTTCTCTTGAAAAAACCCTTGCACGACTCACAGGAGAATATACCGTAATGGAATCCAGAGATCTTGTCCCCGCAAATGGGACATGGAGAGTTGATTAGTTGCTGTCGTGAAATACCTGCTGATGGGATTGCCTCACTGTCGAAGAGAAGCTCTTCGGTTTTAAGCCCAGTTGGAGTGCTGCAGTTTACAGAGATTGATGTGGATGCGGCTGCGGCCAGCGCAGATGCTGCCGCTGCAACTACAGCGGCTTGTGATAAATTCTGTGGGTCAGACGAGGAGCCACTGGTAGCGCTGCTGCCATTGTCAACTATCGCCGGACGATACAATACGGAATGATGAAGAGAGCCGCCATTGTAGCTGCCGTACATGTTATGTCGGCCAGCAATAGGCGAGTGTGTTGGGCTAAACTCCGAGCTGTAGGAATAGCAGCTGCTGTGCGACGCATCACTATTGTTTCGACTCAACGACGGTGTGTAGGGAGCGTGTCTAGACGTAAGCGGCGATTGACTTGGTGAGCTGTGCGTATACGCGGAATGAATGGCAGAATCGGGGCTAGGATTGGCAGGCAGCAAGTTAGCTGTTGTCTTCGAGCGCGCAAGCAACGGCGAGTTACTGCTGCCGGTGGGATCTGCCAGGAGACCCGGCTCATACTTAAGGTTAATAGGATCACTCTGTGGCTTCTTATTTACGTAGTGAGATGAGTTTATCTCTACACAGATCTGGTCAAGAATTGTCTTTCTGTCTAGGTCGTGCTTGACCACCGTCACGGGTTCATTTGAAAAAGTCTTGTCGCAGCTCACTGAGTTCTCTGTATCCATAGGATCAGGCTCTGTGTCAGAGAGCTCACCCTCCCATGACATTGGCCGTGGGCCATTCTTCACAGATTGACTAACCGCTCTTCGCGTTACTTTAAGGTTCTCTATGTGTGACAATTCACTCTCGGAGTCAGACTCGTCTCTCTTGGTGACCGGGATTCGAATTGCTCCGTTCCCTTTGAATGTGTACGATGTCGTGACAATTGGTGCCGATGATATTGATGTCCGGATGGCGCTGCTGTTTCGATCCTCCTCGCATTTAATGTTGGTCACCGAAACATTGTTGCGTATAATAGATGATGTCGTTAATGGTTGTTGGACGCCGATGATGTTAGTGATTGTGCTGCCGTGAGTTGCCGCAGTAAATGCAGATGAATCGCTTTTTATTGATGATGACATGATTGTGGTTGGCTTTGTGTTTATGCATGCGTTATGCGTTAAATTTGAGAGCGTTTTTCGGCTGATTGTTGATGAAATAATGTTGACTACATCCACATGCTTGAACATCGAACTTTACGTAGTTGCACGTCAATCGCCATTTCTAAGACAAAAATTTGGAAGAAAACAACATTTTGAGTATTTAGTTCAGTCAATCAAATTAGAAAAAGTATCTTATCAATGTAGTCTTAAAAAAACCTTTGTTTAACCATGTTAACCGACAAATTAATTGAATATTTTCAGAAGTACAGCTCTGTGCAAAAAAATAGCACCACGTTGAGGTCAGTACTTTGGATGCTAATTACTTTTCTCCATGCTCATGTAAAGACACGATATTTATTGTAGGACATCTGTTGGGTATCAGTAATAAAATGCAAAAAACAAGATAAGCAAAGATGAGTATTTAGTTCAGTCAATCAAATTAGAAAAAGTATCTTATCAATGTAGTCTTAAAAAAACCTTTGTTTAACCATGTTAACCGACAAATTAATTGAATATTTTCAGAAGTACAGCTCTGTGCAAAAAAATAGCACCACGTTGAGGTCAGTACTTTGGATGCTAATTACTTTTCTCCATGCTCATGTAAAGACACGATATTTATTGTAGGACATCTGTTGGGTATCAGTAATAAAATGCAAAAAACAAGATAAGCAAAGATGCATTTTAAGACAAGAAAATTCCCGTTATACGAAATGAAACCGAAATTTTGGTGTGAAATTTTTTGTGGTCGCCGTGGCGTAGTGGGTAGAGTGTGACGCTCACACGCCGAAGGGTCTAGGTTCGACTCCCAGCTCAACACCAATTTTTCGACACGGCACCACCTCTTTCGAGCTGCTCAAAGAGTAATAACTGTCTAAGAAAGCTTCTTAAATTTCGCTGTTCTTAGACGGCAAAAAACTGTAGGTCCCTTCTACTCGTGAGAGAGAACAGTAGCGCGCACAACACGAGTAGATGATGAGCAAGCTAGGCCCTGGTTCTCCTTTGGACTGTAGCGCCAACAATTATTGTTATTATTAATATGCATCTTTGCTTATCTTGGTTTTTGCATTTTATAACTGATACCCAACAGATGTCCTACAATAAATATCGTGTCTTTACATGAGCATGGAGAAAAGTAATTAGCATCCAAAGTACAGACTTCAACGCGGTGCTATTTTTTTGCACAGAGCTGTACGAAGACTAAATAAAGATGAATTTTCTTCTTCAAGCAATTGGAATGGAAGAAAGTCCTGTATTGCAGTTTCAATTCCTAAATCTTTATTCCCAATTCACAAATCTTAGACTTTTACAGTTTGTTCTATTTAGTCGACACTGAGCAAGTAAGCCCTTCATATCCGAAAAGAGCCGGAAAAAGCGATTAGCAAATAGGCAGATTGCAGAATGGAAGACTGTGCCTTTTTCTAACGAATCCAAAAAAAATAAAAAGTATTGAGATGGAATCACAATAGTAAGGAGAAGGTGGAAACAGATTGGATCCACGATACTGCATTCCGAAATGAAATGTGTTCGCGTGAGGTTGTTTTTCCAATTGGGGAATAGGGCACATTTATAGAATAAACTGTATTACGGCTCGTTTTCGTTTAGTTAGATATCTTATTTATCTAGCACTATGTTCAACTTTGTCACTTTTATGCTAATTACTTTTTCCTATGGGCAGGAGCATCATATTTATTGCACAACTTCTTTATTATATCAATCATAAAACCCATAAACAAGATAATAAAAAATGCATGTTGTCATTAGAAAAGGTCCCGTTACCGGCAATGCAGCCGAATTTAAATGTGCAAAATAATAGCACCACGTTATTCTGAGGAGCGTTTTCGAAGTGTACACTAGTCTTTTTATTTTTTTGGTTATAAACTGAAATGGGTCGTGGTTTTGCTTTCTGAGGGTAAAACTTACAAATTTATAAGTGAAATTTTTGGGTGTTTAAATGAAATGATCACAACCTTGTGACGTGTACTTAAAAATAAAGGCTATACGACCAAGTACTAACCTAATAAAAAAACTTAAAACAAAAAACTTTACTATTCCATTGGCTTTTACTTCATATTCATGAATTTTTGATCTTGGTGCTATTATTTTGCACACACAGAAATTCGGTGTTATTCCGGATAACGGGCCTTTTCAGAGTTCAGAATGCACTTTTTTCTTATCTTTTTTACAGGTGAATGATGTTGTGCCATTAATGTCATGTGTTGACATGACGGTAGGAAGAAGTTATTAGCAAAATAGTGGCCAAATTGGGACATGGTGCTATTATTTTACACACTACTTATAAATTTGATAGATAACCTCTATGCCAAAAATTGTATGGCTGTAATTAAGGCGAAATAATTTTCAACAAAAAATTAACAATTTATCCTTCTTTTTTACTTTTGTTAAATGTTTTTAGTGTTCAAACCTAGGGTTGCTTTAGTTTTTTGACTTTTTTGTTTAATGAATTTTTTTTTCCTAAAAATATGTGCTATTTTGAAGCTTACTGCAACTATCGAATTTGCAATTAGAAAGCCAAAAAAACAATAAGTTAATATCTTAACTTCAAATTCACTTAAACGAAGACTTCCTCAGTATAACGAACATATGTATGTATACAAATAGTAAATGTCATCGTAATTCCTAAGCAATGCCATGCCATTCACCTAATTCCAAACGTACCGTCTCGGTCCATAGGCCTAGATCAAACAAGTGTGCATCCATTCCACCACCAAAATCCGCAATCGTCATCAGTGCAACCCTTTTTATAAAGCGCTCACACATAGCAATTTAATCAAACCCCGCAACCAAATCTACACACACTGACACCAGCATTCCTGGCGCTTCATTTCACGAGGGAGTGGTGTCAATAACCGAAGAAGATTATTATCAACCAAACTTGAGCCCCATTTTATTCTCGCATGCGTGCGCGCTCGCTCGCTCCATCCTATTCGTTTGTGCCAATCACCCCCGACTCGGATAAACAAATAGTAAAGAACTAAAAGGCTATCCTCCTCTCCGGGTGCTGCCATGTAACCCTCTCCGTACATATATTTGTATATTAACATACATATATGAACATTCCAGTAGTGATCGTCGTTTCGTTGAACCATTTTTCTACCTTCGCTGAACGCCGACAGCACTCCCAACTGAGGAAGGGGGATGTAATTATTTTTTTCTTTAAAAACACTTATCCGCACTATACCCATTTCCACCGCCCCTAACTGTCCTTTTCTAAACGCTACTGCTGGTGTCGCTATGTGACCTCTCGTGCTCTACGGGAGCGGCGATGGTGGTGGTGTGGTGCGTCACAAAATCAGCACTACCACCAAACACCAGCCACAATGCATTGCCGTCGACGGTGCGCTTTGAGCGCATCACGTGATCCGAAGGACGACCTTCAGGCTATGATTGAGTTTATTCTCAAACGACCTTGCTTGTGCGTCGTCACTTCGTCACTGAGCAAAACAACGGCTGTGTATGCATTGTCACTCCTCTGAGATTGTGTGTACGGTATATAAGCAAAATTCTACCCTATCCGGAAACAAACACAACTGCAACGAGTATACACGAAATTTAGTTAGAGAGAGACAACTCTATGCGCAGGAATGCGTAATCATAGGTGTATGAGCAAGCACAAGCACGTCATAATATTTCGGTTTACATTTGATGCGGTCGGCTGTGGTGAAGGAACCAAGTAAATAGTGAAGAAACAACGACGGTCGACGGGAGAAGACGAATAAAAGAAGAAAAGAATAACAAACGGCTTTCTTGGAAAACATTGCATTCGGCGCACACAAGCATTACACACAGTCCCAGCGGACTGGAATCTAAAGGAAGACAAGATGTCGCCCCGCACACCGCGTGCGTGTTCCACTTCATGCGATAGCCGTGGCAGTTGTCGTCACTCTGTTTTTGGAGCACAAGCGGTCGTCCAACGATGATGACGACGGCGGTTGGAAAACGATGGATGATGACTGTTGCTTGAAGGTCTTTGTTTTTCTCAGGTCCACCAAGGGCACTATGTGGGAGAAACCGCAGAAGTGATGTGCTGAATTAAGATAGGAATTAGGAAAATAAAAACGATGGTATACACATTTGGTTGTGTTTTGTTGGTTTTTCTTGAACTGCTCTCTTTTTATTATTAGAATGAGGATTCACAGGAGATTGTTTGAATTATTATATGCCAGAGATTAAGTGAACCAGAAGTGGTATACGAAGGATGCCTTATATATTTCGGGATTGGGCAACACTCTACTACTACTCAGAACGTTTTGACATACAAGCGCTATTTGTGTTGTTTACAGTAATTTAAAAGATTCATCTCGCCCAAAAAATGGAATTAAATCGTTAACATTTTCGAGCGATTATTTTTTACAACTTTCGACGTGGATTAACTCAACAACAATGCATCGATGAACTCAATTCAATTTTTGGCGATGAAGCTCCATCAAGGACCAGTGTTTATCGATGGTATGGTGAATTCAACCGAGGTCGTAGTTCACTCCAAAACGAATTTCGTGAAGATCGTCCAAAATCAGTTGTTGTTCCGGAAACCATTGATGCTGTGCGCCAACTGATATTGTAAGATCGTCATGTGATCTATCGTGAGATTGAGACAACCTTAGGCATTAGTGGGACCAGCATACATTCAATATTGCATCAACATTTGACCGTCGAAAGTATTTGTTCGCGTTGGATCCTACACAATTTGTCAATTGCTCAAAACAAGGAATGCTCCAAAAATACGATCGCAGTGCTTCGAAACACGTCGTGACAGGTGGTGAATTGTGGATTTATGCGTATGAGCCCGAAAGTAAACAGCAGTCGACTGTGGGTGTTTCAAATTGCGCCAAATCCAATAAAACTTGCTCGCGCACGAAGCACTTCCAAGCAAATGGTCGCCTGTTTTTTCTGAAAAACTGGACATGTTGCAACCGTACCACTAGAACAACGCAGTACAGTCAATTCTGAGTGGTACACAACCATTTGTTGTAAGTTGTCTTCCAAGTAATCAGGAAAACCAACCACCCAAGACGGATCGCTCTTCACCACGACAATGCGAGCTCTCACACATCGGCTCAAACAACTGCATTTTTGAACACTCAAAACATCGATTTGATGAGTCATCCGCCGTACAGTCCTGACTTGGCACAGAATGACTTCTTTTTATTTCCGTACGTAAAAAATAAAATGAGAGGTCAACGTTTTTCGACACCTGAAGAAGCGGTCGATGCGTTCAGAATACATGTTTTGGAGATACCTCAATCAGAGTGGAAAAAGTGCTTCCACAATTGGTTCAAACGCATGCGAAAGTGTATAGATTTTATTGCAGAATATTTTGAAAAACAATAAAACTATTTTCGATGATTAATATTTGTTTTTGTTCTCTAATCCCGAAATATAAAAAGCAACCCTCGTATGCTGAACATCACAAAAGGGATAACCAAGATGTTAAAACAGGGTAAGTCTATTCCTTCGAAACAGACTACGAATACTCAATTAGTTCGTGAGCCCAAAGAAACAGCGATTAATGCAAACCATCATTCTCGATGTGATCGACTGAACACATCACTCTCGTCCGCGTAAGCTGGAAATTGTAATTTTGCAAGATCTTTAGAATGATTTGGTTGAAGTCACATGAATAGGCGTCGTTTTTTCTTTAACCTGTTTCGACATTAGAGGTTTCGGAGAGCTTAGTAACGATCTTAATACAGTGGAGTGAATTATCTCTGCACAACCAGATGTGTTTGACAGGAATATCAAAATTACACATGGGACTAGCTAGCTCGTCTATGCACGCTTTTATATTCGAAAACAACGAAAATATGGTAACTGTCTTTTGGGTGCTTTGTCCAGTATTTGCCGTAGTGTACAAATTTAGTCAATAGTTGAATTACCCGGTCTGAAAACGCAGTGACAAGGACCTGCCAAAGTATTCACGAATGTTTTTAGGCGTTCACACAAAACGACAGACATATACAAATTTATCTGTAGTTGTCCCGCCAATATCGCTAGCAAATTATTAATAACAACTTATAATTTCAAGGATTGTCAATCTCGCTCTGCGTATGATGATGGAAATAAAAATAAATCAACATCCATATTACTAATTTATTAGATTATAATTACGATTGTCGCCTTTAAGCAGACCAGATATAGCTTGTTTTGTTTGAATGCTATCCATACTCAGACAACAGCATTTGAATTTAGAAAGGGACAATAAATATAATAATTTTTTAATGCAGGACTAGAAAATCTCCTTGCCTCAATTCCGATTCTGATGATGGACTAATGGACTTAGGAAGTGTATACCAAATCTCATGCAATGACGTTGTTTAAGAAATTTTGCTTTGAAATTTGGATAACAAATACTTAGTTATTTTCAAATACATTAATATTTGTTGTTTTGTTTTAAATGTATGTGTGTATATTCGAGTTTATTTATTAATATTTTTTGTTTTATTTTGATTCAGTTTCCTTTTTGCGAAACTGCCTGTCTTACTTAATATTCATAAATACTCGATTAAATTTTTCCCTGAATAAGTGCAATCAACAAATTATCACAATCGTTTTTGTTCTATAATCCCGAAATATATAAGGCAACCCTCTTATTTGCTTTGCTTTTATCGAATCAGTGGATAGGGGCTCGAATGTTTTATTTTGTATTTTGAGAACGAGAGGCGATGTTTTGCACGTAACAATAGTGGACTACAAGCCCAGATTATGAACCCTTTGAACGGACTTAAAACATTCAAAACCTTCTATGTGTTTTCAAGTACAGTTTGCATAAGGTCATTTCTCTCACTCAATCTACTCGGAAAGAAAATTTATATTAGTCTGACTTAGGTTTTTCTTGTTAACAACAACAGAAGTGACGTTATTTTTTCTAAGCAAGTTTGAAATTCAATAATGAGATAAAGATAAAGATGTACGTACAGCTCTGTGCAAAAAAATAGCACCACGTTGAGGTCTGTACTTTGGATGCTAATTACTTTTCTCCATGCTCATGTAAAGACACGATATTTATTGTAGAACATCTGTTGGGTATCAGTAATAAAATGCAAAAAACAAGATAAGCGAAGATGCATTTTAAGACAAGAAAATTCCCGTTATACGAAATGAAACCGAAAGTTTGGTGTGCAAAATAATAGCACCATGTCATTCTAAAAAGTGTTTTCGCATTTTATTACTGATACCCAATTTAGTTAGAGAGAGACAACTCTATGCGCAGGAATGCGTAATCATAGGTGTATGAGCAAGCACAAGCACGTCATAATATTTCGGTTTACATTTGATGCGGTCGGCTGTGGTGAAGGAACCAAGTAAATAGTGAAGAAACAACGACGGTCGACGGGAGAAGACGAATAAAAGAAGAAAAGAATAACAAACGGCTTTCTTGGAAAACATTGCATTCGGCGCACACAAGCATTACACACAGTCCCAGCGGACTGGAATCTAAAGGAAGACAAGATGTCGCCCCGCACACCGCGTGCGTGTTCCACTTCATGCGATAGCCGTGGCAGTTGTCGTCACTCTGTTTTTGGAGCACAAGCGGTCGTCCAACGATGATGACGACGGCGGTTGGAAAACGATGGATGATGACTGTTGCTTGAAGGTCTTTGTTTTTCTCAGGTCCACCAAGGGCACTATGTGGGAGAAACCGCAGAAGTGATGTGCTGAATTAAGATAGGAATTAGGAAAATAAAAACGATGGTATACACATTTGGTTGTGTTTTGTTGGTTTTTCTTGAACTGCTCTCTTTTTATTATTAGAATGAGGATTCACAGGAGATTGTTTGAATTATTATATGCCAGAGATTAAGTGAACCAGAAGTGGTATACGAAGGATGCCTTATATATTTCGGGATTGGGCAACACTCTACTACTACTCAGAACGTTTTGACATACAAGCGCTATTTGTGTTGTTTACAGTAATTTAAAAGATTCATCTCGCCCAAAAAATGGAATTAAATCGTTAACATTTTCGAGCGATTATTTTTTACAACTTTCGACGTGGATTAACTCAACAACAATGCATCGATGAACTCAATTCAATTTTTGGCGATGAAGCTCCATCAAGGACCAGTGTTTATCGATGGTATGGTGAATTCAACCGAGGTCGTAGTTCACTCCAAAACGAATTTCGTGAAGATCGTCCAAAATCAGTTGTTGTTCCGGAAACCATTGATGCTGTGCGCCAACTGATATTGTAAGATCGTCATGTGATCTATCGTGAGATTGAGACAACCTTAGGCATTAGTGGGACCAGCATACATTCAATATTGCATCAACATTTGACCGTCGAAAGTATTTGTTCGCGTTGGATCCTACACAATTTGTCAATTGCTCAAAACAAGGAATGCTCCAAAAATACGATCGCAGTGCTTCGAAACACGTCGTGACAGGTGGTGAATTGTGGATTTATGCGTATGAGCCCGAAAGTAAACAGCAGTCGACTGTGGGTGTTTCAAATTGCGCCAAATCCAATAAAACTTGCTCGCGCACGAAGCACTTCCAAGCAAATGGTCGCCTGTTTTTTCTGAAAAACTGGACATGTTGCAACCGTACCACTAGAACAACGCAGTACAGTCAATTCTGAGTGGTACACAACCATTTGTTGTAAGTTGTCTTCCAAGTAATCAGGAAAACCAACCACCCAAGACGGATCGCTCTTCACCACGACAATGCGAGCTCTCACACATCGGCTCAAACAACTGCATTTTTGAACACTCAAAACATCGATTTGATGAGTCATCCGCCGTACAGTCCTGACTTGGCACAGAATGACTTCTTTTTATTTCCGTACGTAAAAAATAAAATGAGAGGTCAACGTTTTTCGACACCTGAAGAAGCGGTCGATGCGTTCAGAATACATGTTTTGGAGATACCTCAATCAGAGTGGAAAAAGTGCTTCCACAATTGGTTCAAACGCATGCGAAAGTGTATAGATTTTATTGCAGAATATTTTGAAAAACAATAAAACTATTTTCGATGATTAATATTTGTTTTTGTTCTCTAATCCCGAAATATAAAAAGCAACCCTCGTATGCTGAACATCACAAAAGGGATAACCAAGATGTTAAAACAGGGTAAGTCTATTCCTTCGAAACAGACTACGAATACTCAATTAGTTCGTGAGCCCAAAGAAACAGCGATTAATGCAAACCATCATTCTCGATGTGATCGACTGAACACATCACTCTCGTCCGCGTAAGCTGGAAATTGTAATTTTGCAAGATCTTTAGAATGATTTGGTTGAAGTCACATGAATAGGCGTCGTTTTTTCTTTAACCTGTTTCGACATTAGAGGTTTCGGAGAGCTTAGTAACGATCTTAATACAGTGGAGTGAATTATCTCTGCACAACCAGATGTGTTTGACAGGAATATCAAAATTACACATGGGACTAGCTAGCTCGTCTATGCACGCTTTTATATTCGAAAACAACGAAAATATGGTAACTGTCTTTTGGGTGCTTTGTCCAGTATTTGCCGTAGTGTACAAATTTAGTCAATAGTTGAATTACCCGGTCTGAAAACGCAGTGACAAGGACCTGCCAAAGTATTCACGAATGTTTTTAGGCGTTCACACAAAACGACAGACATATACAAATTTATCTGTAGTTGTCCCGCCAATATCGCTAGCAAATTATTAATAACAACTTATAATTTCAAGGATTGTCAATCTCGCTCTGCGTATGATGATGGAAATAAAAATAAATCAACATCCATATTACTAATTTATTAGATTATAATTACGATTGTCGCCTTTAAGCAGACCAGATATAGCTTGTTTTGTTTGAATGCTATCCATACTCAGACAACAGCATTTGAATTTAGAAAGGGACAATAAATATAATAATTTTTTAATGCAGGACTAGAAAATCTCCTTGCCTCAATTCCGATTCTGATGATGGACTAATGGACTTAGGAAGTGTATACCAAATCTCATGCAATGACGTTGTTTAAGAAATTTTGCTTTGAAATTTGGATAACAAATACTTAGTTATTTTCAAATACATTAATATTTGTTGTTTTGTTTTAAATGTATGTGTGTATATTCGAGTTTATTTATTAATATTTTTTGTTTTATTTTGATTCAGTTTCCTTTTTGCGAAACTGCCTGTCTTACTTAATATTCATAAATACTCGATTAAATTTTTCCCTGAATAAGTGCAATCAACAAATTATCACAATCGTTTTTGTTCTATAATCCCGAAATATATAAGGCAACCCTCTTATTTGCTTTGCTTTTATCGAATCAGTGGATAGGGGCTCGAATGTTTTATTTTGTATTTTGAGAACGAGAGGCGATGTTTTGCACGTAACAATAGTGGACTACAAGCCCAGATTATGAACCCTTTGAACGGACTTAAAACATTCAAAACCTTCTATGTGTTTTCAAGTACAGTTTGCATAAGGTCATTTCTCTCACTCAATCTACTCGGAAAGAAAATTTATATTAGTCTGACTTAGGTTTTTCTTGTTAACAACAACAGAAGTGACGTTATTTTTTCTAAGCAAGTTTGAAATTCAATAATGAGATAAAGATAAAGATGTACGTACAGCTCTGTGCAAAAAAATAGCACCACGTTGAGGTCTGTACTTTGGATGCTAATTACTTTTCTCCATGCTCATGTAAAGACACGATATTTATTGTAGAACATCTGTTGGGTATCAGTAATAAAATGCAAAAAACAAGATAAGCGAAGATGCATTTTAAGACAAGAAAATTCCCGTTATACGAAATGAAACCGAAAGTTTGGTGTGCAAAATAATAGCACCATGTCATTCTAAAAAGTGTTTTCGCATTTTATTACTGATACCCAACAGATGTCCTACAATAAATATCGTGTCTTTACATGAGCATGGAGAAAAGTAATTAGCATCCAAAGTGCAGACCTCAATGTGGTGCTATTTTTTTGCACAGAGCTGTAGTTATATAAGTTGGGTCCCTGGCAATATGATTTTTGCAGCATTTATGACGAGCCCGTGTTTTGTAGCAAAATAATTTAAATAATTTTCTACCTAAAATTTCCAGCCTCACGGGGCGGGAGAAATCCGCATTGTTTTTGTGCATATAATTATAAATATTAGCAACATGTATAGAGGTCTGTTGAAAAACTAAGTAGCGGGCTACGTACATTCAATTATCAATTTTTGTTTACTTCTTTTATTTTGTTACACTCGTTTTGAACACACATTTACAGTTTTATCTATAAAGCATATTTATTTTGTTTGTGAGGGGCATAAAGGTAAAAACGTTTTACTTGTTCAGCGATTTCCTGCTGTCGAAAACACATATTTCGAGACGAATGTACCGATATAATAAATAAAAATAAAAAAATAATAAATAAAAAAATTGATAATTAAATGCCCGCCAAATTCGAATCTCAGCTCATATTTTTAATAAATCTCGTATGTATAACTTCATTTGATAATTAATATATATTTGTATATTGTAACAGACGTGGCCGCCATGGCCTAGTGGGTAGAGTGCGACGCTCACACGCCGAATTTTTCACGGCACCACCTCTTTCGAACTGCTGACAACAATCAAAAAGTAATAACTCGCCAAAAAACTGTAGGCCCCTTCTACTAGTAAGAGAACAGTAGCGCTCACATCACGAATTGTTGATGAGCAAGCTAGGCTCTGCTCCCCCTGTGGGCTGTCGCGCTAACAATTATTATTATTATTATTGTAACAGACCAACAGGAGTAAATAATTTTCTAGAATTAATTAAAATGTTAATAAAAGCAGGCTAAACAACTTTTTAATATACCAAACATTTTTCTGTGCAATAAAAAATATTATAAAACAGATCATTATGAAAGCGATCATTTTTCAGTAGTTATTTATCAAGAAATCATTTGCTTAAAATTAAATATGATTTTTGACCGGGTCTTAGAGTCCAACTTTTCATCCGAAACGCTACAATAATTAAATGCATTGAATTAATTGGCACTCGTCTTTTTGGACCCACTGGCAGACTGCTTTAATATATTCTGTGGAAACTAAAATGATGAGGAAGAGATAGGAACCGTCTTCCATCTTCAAGAAAACATAAGTGTCACTACCAACAAATGTAAATCTCGTTTTATGGTTTTTGGTTTTTATGTCTTGCTCCGTTTTCATCTCCTTTCATCCTATCAAGGCGTTTGTATTTCGAAAGCAAAATTTGATCTGGAATATATGGGTTTTGTGAAATGATCATACATATACGAGGGGCGTTCAATATATTCTAGGTTCCGGGGTGAAGCTGTGGTTATATATAAAAAAGTGGCTTATTTATCAAGTAATACTATTATTTTAGTGTATTCATATAAAATTGCATACAAATGTGATTATTAATTCGCGTTTTATCTCTAGTTAAACAGAATCGTAATGGCAACTGAGACGATGATGGTGAAAATTAAGCATCGCGCTGTAATTATATTTCTCAGTAAGCTAGGAAAAAGGTCAAAAAACTATTCATGAAGAGATGGTGGCTGTTTACCAGGGTTTCGCACCTTCATTATCAACTATGCAAAAGTTGTCAAGTGAGTTCAAGAGAGGCAGAGAGAGCATTAAAGACAACCCCCGCTCCGGCGCCCCGGCAACTGCTTGTACGGGAGAAAGCATTAAAGAAGTCGAAAAATTTGTTCTTGAGGATGCCCGAATAAAGGTGAAAATTATGGCATAGATCCCCAAGCTAGCATCTAAACATTTCAAAGATCAGTGAAAGGTGGGTGCCACGAATGCTCACAGCGCCTCGGAAAAAAGTGAGAACCGCATGCTGAAAGCAAACAAGAGTCCATGCAGTGGCATCAAAAAGGAACAGACCCCCCGAAGAAGTTCATATTAACTCCGTCTGCCGGGGCTCATGGTCACAGTTTTTTGGGACTCAAAGGGAATCTTCCTCATTGAGTACAAAAAAAGATGAAACCATCAACGCCACATCCTACGCTTCCACTTTGCATAATTTGCGGGTGAAAATCAAAAAGAAAAGACGGCGTAAATTCGCAGCGGGTGTGTTGCTTCTTCATAACTGTTCACCTTCATAACCTGTTCACACGACGCGAGTTTCTAAGGCTGCTACGCGAGATTGTGGTTTCGAAGAAATCCCACACCCACCCTCTAGTCCAGACCTTGCCCCTAGTTATTATTTCCTGTTTCCGGATTTGAAAAAGCGTCTTCGTGGAAAAAGATTTTGAGATGATTAAGAACTCAAGTCGGCAATAAATGGGTATTTCGCAGAAAAAGAGAAAATTTATTGTTTTGAGGGTTTAAAAGATGTACAAATGCATTGATGTTAGGGGAGATTATATTGAAAAATAAAAACAATTTAAATTAAATTCGCATTCCCCTTCGTACCGATACCGAGAATATATTGAACGGCCCTCTTATATTGGATCTGCGGACCTTCGTGAACAAAATTTCCAAATGAATCTAAAAATTATCGATCGTGACAGTTCACCGACCCTAAGCTTTAGTTCCTAGCAAAATACTTATCGATCAGCGCATCTAGAAGCATCAAGCAGTCTTAAATTAATTAGCGACCATCTACCCTGACTAATCTAGAATTCCAAAAAACCAGCACTTTATGCATATTTTAAATTTTCACAGATAAATCTCATGAATAATTTTTATAGGAAACCTTAAATTTATTTATCATGTTGGGCGGTAGATAAGTTAATTAAAATGCTACATGTATTTATAAAAAAAATCAAAGGCTGAAAGCCTTTACCTTTACTGAGTTCACTTAAAAACTAAACTAAAAATTGTTCGGTCGCTTACTTTTATGCCCTAAATACCCTGACTCAGCTTCGGGGTTTGCGCGTGCGGGTGTACTTTACATCGTCTGCTGGTGTTAAGTCTTCCTCTCTTAGACGTGATTGTCCCCAATCGCTAGAAGTATGGGAGGTCGTTGAATCTTTTCTTTGGCATGTCGAGGTGTTGAAGCACATTGGGTGATGCGTTCTTTTTCGGCTCAATATGTTTTTCCTAGATCATTTTATTTGGAATTCCGATGGTGACCTTGGTGCTTCTTCGCTTAGGTAAAAGTTTTTGGATTGTAGTTATTATAGCGAGTAGGCCAAAACAAGATGAGCGCATAGGTGGTGGCTTGATGTGCATTTTCTTCTTTTTGTAGCAATCGATTTTCGTTAGTGTTGTTTATATGAAGGTCATTCATCATCTAAAAGAATAGCAGTTCCTTATAGTTTTTCCGATTTGGATTGGGCTGGAGTATTGCTGGTATCACTTTCGTTGTTGATGCTTCTCTGGTGATACATGATCTCCCGTTGATATTTACAATAGTGTTATGGAATTTTACGTTCCATTTAGATTATGGGTGGTGTTTTCATCTTGTAAGATTGAGATAAATTGATTTAATAGTAGATTGCCAGTTGATATTTCGTCTTTAACTGGAATGTACTGACTGTTGACGGTGTTACAGGTGGCTGAGAGACTGTGCAATAATCTAGGAATACATGTATCGCTTCTAATGTCAATTATATCCTTGGGATTACATATAGATAGAGAATTATAATTTTTACATTTTTTTACTATTCCATACATTTCTTCATTCTTTCTTAAAATAACATCAAATAAAATTTCATTTACAATATTGCATCTTTTCACTGGTCTAATAATAAGGCTTTCATAGATTTCATTTGTCGTTAATGGGATGTTTACAATGTAGTGTATTACTGAACTATTACTTATAATTTTTATTTCTGCTAAATTTAATGTTTTTTTCTATTGTATTGTAAGGTAATTGTTGTTTATTAATAACACTTGTAACAAGTTCTATTTCTTTTATTGACAAAATGAACGAATAAATTGTACCTGATTTAGCCCATAATTAATATTTTCTATTTCTTCCTTTACGAGTTTGATTTTGTATTGTACGTTTGTTATTGCTCAAAGACTTACTTTACTGTTTTCGTTTAACAATTTTTTGTATTTCATTCTTAATTTTAGTTATATTGTTCATTCTCTCATTGTATAATTGTTAATTACAAACTGTTTGTTATTATTTTCTAGAACATTCGTGATTTTACTTTTAGTGGTAATGAAATCATTATGGTCTGGATTGTCAGTAATCCATTTCCATGTGCTGCTTATGAAGTTTAAAGAGTGCTTCGTGATTCGCGGTTTCAAGCTATGCAAGACATTCTTAATTTGTTGCAGCTCGTGTGATAGCAAAGGAAATAAAGTATGGTTTTGGATTGATTCGAGATTAAGGATTGGGATTAATTAATACACGTTGTATTAATTTAAAGTGTCCGTCCTGTATCTTTGTCTGTCCAACGTGAAAAGTCACTATGTGCGCGTTAGAAAAGTTCAATATATGTTATTAATTATTAATCTACGTAGCTTTTCTTCTTAACGTTGTTGGTTCGAGTTAGGGCTGCTTCTGTTGGTTATGGGGGCTGTCAGGATAACTGACTCCTTTTTGTTCCTTTTGGTTATTGGAGCTACTTAGGGGCCTTTAATTTCCCTATCACTATACTGCTGTTTGATTTGCATGGTTGTCCACTTCTATTCACACGGTTGTTCACACTTTTCACTATTATGACGGTGGTTTGGTTATCCACGCTTTTCATTATTATGTCGGTGGTTTGGTTATCCACTCTTTCTCACTATTATGACGGTGGTTGTCCAAAGTTTTCATAAACTCACGCACAATATCACAGAATGCAGTCTCACGTTGGGCGCCAGTTAATTAAAATGCTACCGGTATTTATACAAAAAATCAAATGGCGAAAGCCTTTACCTTTATTGAGTTCACTTAAAACTAAACTAACAATTTTTCGATCGCTTACTTTAATGCCCTAAATACCCTGACTCAGCTTCTGTTGTTGTTCCCTGTCGTGGGAAACGATTGATTGTACAGCGAATGCACCAGACGCTTGGTCAGCCTTTCCTCATTTCGGGGTTTGCGCGTGCAGGTGTACTTTACACCGTCTGCTGTTAAGTGATACTTGCGTTTGTTTGCAAAGTATAAAGAACAACTGTGAAATTATATTTTGTAAGCTTTTTTTTTCTAATTTTGATATTAAATCTTACTTTTCTTTACAGAAGTTTAAGTTGTGAAATTTAATATAAATTACTTTGACGAATTCTAAGTATACTCGTATGAGTCTATGCCGAAAAAAGTTCTTATGCCATATATGGGTATTTTTTCTTCTAAAAAGTTTTTGATACGAAGTTGAATGGACTGACATTTTAAACTTCGACTCACACGCCGAAGATCCAGGTTCGATTCCCGGCTGAACAGCTCGATATTTTCACGTCACCACCTCTTTCGAGCTGCTGACTACGCTCAAAGAGTAATAACTATCTAAGAAAAAGCTTTTCAAACTTCACCGTTTGTTCTCGTGAGAGAACAATAGCGCATACCATTATTATTATAAGTTCCGAAATGAACGCGCAGATATATTGTCATAACGGAGCTACTACGTCACTTGTATTCATTGCTGTGTGAAACCAGAACGTCCTCTGTATAGTCAACGATCATCTAGACCACAGTGTGAAGCTTTTGAATTGTGCAACCTTTCCTGTTTCACTGCTATTGAAATCCGGTTCCGCCGACTTGCACCTTTATCCCCGCAGTAGCAGTCTATGCAAAAATGCCCGCCCAATTCGTTGCCGGTTCAGCTTCAATCACAACTTTTGACTGGGTTGATTACAATTTATATAAATTGTCCACTCAGGACGCCTGAGAGGCGTTAAATCACCATCACATACTAATTAAAATCCCAAAGTGGCCTTAAGAAGCAGGGACCAGTGTACGAAAGACCGCCATCCACACGGGCATTAAGCCACGCCAGTAGAGACAACTTTCAAATCGACGGTTATTTATGTTTCGTAATTAATTTGTGCAGTCGTTGAGCGGAGCTCGACTTGGCACTCCGGAGCTGAAGCTGGCCTTTTTGCTCTTTTAACGCCGTTGCTCGAACATGTACTTGTATAAATTAAAATATTTAATACCGCAGACACGACGTTCTACAAATGCCGCCAGTCTGTGCAGCTGTGCAGAGCTAGGCAGCGTGCACCCCGCAACATAGCTATATAGGGTTGGTCGCCTCGCAGAGGCTTGTCACATCAAATCTGATCTGCGTTCTCGATTGGATAGACATGCCCGCAAAAAAAATTTTGAAAAACAGATTGCTCCTGAAGTTTTGCCGTATGCGTGTTGGTAGTTGCAAACAGTCCCCCATTAGTTGGTGGGCCGCTCAAAATGAGCATTGTCGAATTCATACAGTTGGCTGCTCTTCAGCAATTAAATTGAATCACTTTCCATATAAGACACAAACGCTTTTCCTCAAATCTGTCTGTTTGATATGGAAGTTTAAATAGGGCAAGAAAATGTGTGCACTAGCAGGTTACTGCAGTGTAGAGAAGGTAGTTACTATTCTCCTTTGGTAGTTGTATTTGTACAAGTTGGTGTCCTTGAAACGCTCCTATCGTCTGTCCTAGAATCAGAATTTATATACAATTACTGAATATATTTGGACCCCATTCGTAGAGATCTTGTAATTGGTTTTTCGTTTACATACACATTCCATAAGCATCAATTCAAACTTTAAAATACACTTCACAACGACTAAAAAGCCTATTCTTTAAAAAGCTTCGAACTGGTTTTTTCACATGCACCTTAGCATGTCTAAGAATGATCATATATTAAAATCTTGTCGGTCATGCAATTTATGAGATAGAAAAAAATTACTTCCGCATTTTTTCGAGATTTTATGAACGAACCGTTCCGTTTATTTTTAGATCCAGATACATTTTCCTATTTGTGGGTTCTTACATTCTAATGACATTCAGAAAACAGCAAACGCAAATACAGCAAATACATAGGAACACTTGCAAAAAAAAAAAATACATTATCATGATAAACACGATGTTTCTTGAGAATTTCTAAAAAAATGTCAATTCTATCATTAAAACCTGCTTCACTGCAGGTCTACTTATCTTGACCGATGTATCGTTTTACATCAGCTAGTGCTTCACCGTGCTATCTAGCTTATCTCCACTTCGATCGTATAACACATTCTTTCCTACATTCTACTCCATCTGCAACAAGTCAGGCTATAGCAACAGACTTTGCGACAGCAGCAGCATCGTCGGTGTCCAACCAAACTCGTGTTCGCTTTAAATACAAAGCACGACCTTGTGACTGCCCCATGCTGGGATACATACTGGTCCAATTGGTGACAGCAGATTCTTGAACACATTTCAACTACACGCACGTATAAAAGTACTGTTCTTTTAAAAAGTCATTTCTGATTTATTTTTTTCTTGATCTGCATCTATGATCACAATGAAGGTGCAGTCTAAGCCAGTTCATATCACGACGCCATCACGCTGATTGCAGCAAAAATGAAGCGACTTATTCCTCAGTTTGTTGACATCTAATTAACATAGAGCGGCTTCCTTAATTGTCGATGATGCGTATGCACATAACCATCAGAGCTTAAAAGAGGAAAACAAATATAAGTAATTATTCGCCAACAATTATTCGAATAACCCATTACTGCGCGATTAAAACAACCGCCGTTGAGGGAAGATCGGCGAAGCGGTTTTGGTACACCCTATCGCCATGATGACTGCTTAGTTTGTTTCCGCCGTGATTGTTGAGTTACTTCCTGTATCGGAGCAGTAGATGAAGTTCAATCCCTAGCTCAAGTTTTTAAGCCCCTTTCACATGAGTAAACAGCAGATTGCTGTTTACTCAACAGTCAACACTTTGTTTACACACGCTTCGCAGACAAGCAATTTCGCCTACTTAGCGACGGGCATGACGGTGTGTGCGGCGGCTGAAGGTCAACTGACATCTGCTGCTAGTGACACAGTTTAGCACTTCCAGCGGCCTCCACACACAAATTGATGGAAATGAGAAATAGAATGTATGGTATTTCGATTAATTACATCTACAGTGACGGTGGCCGATTAAAGCCTGGAGTGTTAATAAACTTGCATCGACACAAATTGTATACTCTGCTGTCTGACGAAGTGTGTGGCTTTTGTGGTTGCATTTTACACCGGTTTTTTTTTCGTAGTTGGCAAGTCCCAGATGTCTCAAGGTGAACGCTTGAAAATGGTTCAAGTAAGGCGGTGTGCCACTAACAGGTTTGGATTTATTTCTGCATTAATTGCTGAATAAGAAACCAGATACCGGCATTGGCACAAAAGAGAATTGCATAACTTCGGAACTTATGAACATTACACAATTACTGTTTGGTACGTTGCTCTATTGCAGAGTAGGTGAATGGAGCAAAATTGAATGATTCCTATTGATGTTATGTGTACTTCGATACTTAAGTTTATAAATCTTAACTTCTAAATATGTTTAAGCTTCATTGGGATGTATGTTAGTCCAGAAAAAAATTATTACCCTTGTTGCCAGACACAAAAGGTAGAAAATTAGGACGTTCTATGTTTACACAAAAATGCAAGATGCATAAACCTCAAACGGGTAACAATTACATTTATTTTAAACTATACCAACTATATTTATTGCACCATAAATATCGAATACAACAATAAACATGGATGTGCAAGGGGAATATCTGTTGAAACTTGAATTTTTCTGGAGTCAAGCCATAATAGAAAAAGCGTGCAACGAAGATTTAAGAATTTTGGACGTTGTTGAACGTCCTTATGGACCCTGAACTGACGATAATATAAGTTTTTATCGAACTTTTTATGAAATGCAGAAAAGTGTACAAGTTGTATTTGATGAATTTCCTAAAAGAAGCTGTTCGCGTTAAATTCAATGAAATAAGCGATAAAAACAAGGAAAGATACATACAAATATGGAGAAAATTGGCAACGATTACTTACTTTTACCGTATTTCATACATATTTTGATGGGTTGTAACAAGGGGTTTTTGTTCACTATATTCACTGGCCGTATATGCCCACCATAAAAACTTTTAACGATGATCTATTCGCATACAGATCAGGCCCGAAGACAGAAGTAAGGTCTAGTTGCAAAACGACTTCTATACAATTCAACGATTTGGCGACGACTGAAAGTTAGCTCTAAGGGACACGAAAATGATACACACTCCCGACATAGTTAAGGGCGACCATTGACTGTGAAAAGTGTAGTAAGATATTTAGGCATTTAGGATCACGGTATCAATATACCCGCATGGACATAATATTGTTGTGCAGCCTGGTAAATTTGTGATTGAATCTTCTCTCCATGAGCCTGGGTCAAATATTGCACACAGAACTTTCTTACTTTTCCTTTTTGATTCTTCTCGCTCAAAAAAAAAAGCTCATGTCGACTGGTCAAAAGAAATGCTCCAAAAATACGATCGCGGTGCTTCGAAACACGTCTATGACATCATGACAGGTGATGAATCGTGGATTTACGCGTATGAGCCCGAAAGAAAACAGCAGTCGACTGTATGGGTGTTTCAAATTGAGCCAAATCCAATAAAAGTTGCTCGCGCACGAAGCACTTCCAAGCAAATGTTCGCCTGTTTTTTCTGAAAAAACTGGACATGTAGCAACCGTACCACTAGAACAACGCAGAACAGTTAATTCTGAGTGGTACACAACCATTTGTTTGCCAGTTGTCTTCCAAGAAATCAGGAAAACCAACCACCCAAGACGGACCACCGCAATGCGAGTTCTCACACATCGGCTCAAACAACTGCATTTTTGAGCACTCAAAACATCGATTTGATGAGTCATCCGCCGTATAGTCCTGACTTGGCACAGAATGACTTCTTTTTATTTCCGTACGTAAAAAATAAAATGGTCAACGTTTTTCGACACCTGAAGAAGCGGTTGATGCGTTCAGAATGCATGTTTTGGAGATATCTCAATCAGAGTGGAAAAAGTGCTTCCACAATTTTTTCAAACGCATGCAAAAGTGTATAGATCTTATTGGAGAATATTTTGAAAAACAATAAACCTATTTTCGATGATTAATATTTGTTTTTGTTCTCTAATCCCGAAATATAAAAAGCAACCCTCGTATGCTGAACATCACAAAAGGGATAACCAAGATGTTAAAACAGTGTAAGTCTAGTCCTTCGAAACAGACTACGAATACTCAATTAGTTCGTGAGCCCAAAGAAACAGCGATTAATGCAAACCATCATTCTCGATGTGATCGACTGAACACACAACACTCTCGTCCGCGTAAGCTGGAAATTTTAATTTTGCAAGATCTTTAGAATGATTTGGTTGAAGTCACATGAATAGGCGTCGTTTTTTCTTTAACCTGTTTCGACATTAGAGGTTTCGGAGAGCTTAGTAACGATCTTAATACAGTGTAGTGAATTATCTCTGCACAACCAGATGTGTTTGACAGGAATATCAAAACTACACATGGGACTAGCTAGCTCGTCTATGCAAGCTTTTATATTCGAAAACAACGAAAATATGGTAACTGTCTTTTGGGTGCTTTGTCCAGTATTTGCCGTAGTGTACAAATTTAGTCAATAGTTGAATTACCCGGTCTGAAAACGCAGTGACAAGGACCTGCCAAAGTATTCACGAATGTTTTTAGGCGTTCACACAAAACGACAGAAGTACGCGATGCTTGCTTATACAAATTTATCTGTAGTTGTCCCGCCAATATCGCTAGCAAATTATTAATAACAACTTATAATTTCAAGGATTGTCAATCTCGCTCTGCGTATGATGATGGAAATAAAAATAAATTAACATCCATATTACTAATTTATTAGATTATAATTACGATTGTCGCCTTTAAGCAGACCAGATATAGCTTGTTTTGTTAGCGTGCTATCAAAATGCTATTCATACTCAGACAACAGCATTTGAATTTTGAAAGGGACAATAAATATAATAATTTTTTAATGCAGGACTAGAAAATCTCCTTGCCTCAATTCCGATTCTGATGATGGACTAATGGACTTAGGAAGTGTATACCAAATCTCATGCAATGACGTTGTTTAAGAAATTTTGCTTTGAAATTTGGATAACAAATACTTAGTTATTTTCAAATACATTAATATTTGTTGTTTTTTTTTAATGTATGTGTGTATATTCGAGTATATTTATTAATATTTTTTGTTTTATTTTGATTCAGTTTCCTTTTTTGCGAAACTGCCTGTCTTACTTAATATTCATAAATACTCGATCAAATTTTTCCCTGAACAAGTGCAATCAACAAATTATCACAAGTCTGTGATTAAGCAGACGGAGTCCTGCATTGAACAATTACTGGCGTCTGTCTGACGAATTGTTGAAAATATTATAATTACATTTCATTTATCTTTAAAATGCCTGTCTTTCTAAAAATTAAAAAGGATATCCGGGAGCAAGATCGGAAGTTTAATTTAACAACTTTTATTTTTAGATCATAAGTAAAACACTACAAAAAATAATATCGCATTGTACCTTTGTAGCAAGTTTTTCCAATATTATTCATAGAAAACAAACTATCCGAAAGTGCCATTTTAACCATGACATATTCCGGGGATTATTGTTCAAATAAGGAGCTTATGACATATCAAGAGAATAACTTTCCATTAAAGAATAACGTCCTTAAAAAGCAGTGTCATTATGAAAATTGAATGAATTCAATATGAAAGAAAACAACGACAAAACCTCCCATTAAATTTACTCGCCCAATTCATATTGGAAACAGTTGCTGCCTCATCACAACTAATTTATGCTCGACAGCGCCCAGTATAAACCTCTGCGATCCAATTGTCACCCATCGTTATAACTTTCCGCAATTTTTTTAACTTCCTCAACGAAGTTGCAGCGTTGATTCGCAGAAACTTCGTGAAAAGAAAAGGTTTACGTGCCTTTTTGAGTCTGCAGTTTACTGGAGGTTAATTGTACTCCTACTCCGCCCCTAGCCTAGTAATCAGTAGGAAGGTAGACTCGTCAGACTATTTTTGTTGTATGTGTGCCATTCAATTCATACCAGTGTGGGTAACACAAGAAGCGAAAGATCATGCGAAGAAAGAAGAACTGAGGCCGGAGCACTGGACTCAAGTGTCATCGCTTTATAACGGAACCAACGTAATAGAATGAAACCAGAAGAAGAGTCAATGAATGAAAGAAAGAAACAAGAGGCAAGACACCGAAGCAGCCAACCAGTCAGTCAGTTAGCCCGAGCAAGCATGGCCAGAAGTTATCGCTGCTCCTCCTCTCCTCGACTTTGTCCGGCGGCTCATGGATTTAAACCGTATTCATTGGGTGAGTTGCGATCCGAGAAAACGCCAGGCAGGAGAAAACTGAATAAACACAGCGACAGGCAAGAATCACAAAAAGGTTACCACACCGAGAAAAAAGAAGGGACCTACAACAATATCTATCTCACCGTCGTCTGCGCTTGTTTCTGTTTTTTCGGGCAAGGTCATCAGCGACACAAAGTCAATGGCCGCAAGTAACCTCTTCCATTTCTCATCCTTCTCTGTATGGCTCCACGGCTTGACTACGACGCTAGAAATAGGTGTCGATACATCCGCGACCACCGCGCCGTCAATCTACTATCATCATCATCATTATTATCCATAGACATGTGTCTTTCCCTCACGCCCATCTTTATTGAGATAGCCGACTGGTATGTTAGTCTTATGCCACAGAATCAATGAGTGTTGGCACTTTACAGCACTAAGCAACTCAGTAAAGCGACAACAATGGAGCAACATTGTTATGCTTCCTCTTTTGGCGCTTTCCTTGCTTTTCGTGTCTATGTGTGCTTTAGAACGTCATGATGACGTTTGACGGGAGACATGCGGCATGCTAGCAGACGGATGATGGAGATGGGCTTTCGTGTTCATGTAAATGAAAGGCCATCATGGCAGTCGACGGCTGCCACATTAATAGATGTGTGTTGAGCTGGCGCGGTTCTGTCGCGGATTGAGACAGACGCGGTGGGGAATTTTTCATTTATTTCCGAAACAGTTAGATGTGGATACAACATTTTTATTGTTTCACTATTGTGTTTTCGCACGCATTTATTGCTTGCTGGATTGTGTTTGTCATGCTGTTGGGATTTAGGTGCTTCTGTCGGTACCGGGAGTTCACGAAATAATGGATTGCGAATAGTTTTTGTACTTTGTTGTTTTATTCTATGTCACTGAAAGGAGGTTCCTTTGTTCGGTATATTAATGGCAACGGATGTTAACTTATGTATGTTTAGTTTAGCTTGTACAGCTTCGGAGGGTTTAGACTATATGGTTAATATTCATACTGAAAATGAAAATGCCTAGCGCCGTGGAAAGTGAATACTGTTCCTTTTGAAAAACAAAAATAAAACCTAAAGTTACCTACATATATATGTATGTGTATAGTCAGTCGCCTATATCCGGGACACGAACAAATTTTGGTGAAACATGAATACTTTGTTTTATAATCGTTTTAATACAATAAAACAAGAATAATATTAATAACGAATGATATGTTTGTATTTATTAGATTATATTTGGGTTTTATTTAATTTGATGTTATTTATAATCTTGCATTTGGTTGGATATGTAAATAATTTGAACTTCGACTTTGCTTAATCAGGATTTTACAAATCTTCTTCCAGCATTTTCGTCATACAGAGTCTGGTAATGTTAATGTTTTGAATTTTTAAAGCACATTATGTTTTGGAACGATTTTTACCAAAATTATAAAATGATATTGCAAATATTTATAAATAATTATTTCTAAATATCGTGATTATAGGATCTTCTCAGATAGTATACTGCAAAACACAAACTTTTTGGCAACTAATTGTCAGATTGCCAGTTTTTCGTGGTGTTATATTCCATTTTATTATTTCAACTTGCAGAAATTTTAATTTTCCAAAAATTCAAATCTAATGCAATGTTATCTTTTGACTACTCTTTAGTTTTAGGTATTTCATAAAATAAATAACACCTACATCACTGATTCTATAGTACAAAAAAATAATTGTTAAACAATAATAGAGATTTGAAAATACAGTCGTGTTTTAATATTTCTTTCCTTTCTGATATATCACATTTTGGACACATTCTGAAAAAGACATCCGGTTCGAATGAAGCTAACTTGACTGAGAAAATAATTTGACTGTTTTTTAGTTTGTAATAATCTGCAGGGTCAATTACATGAAGTTTACTGGCGCTTTTTCACTTCTATATAATAACCATAAATTAGCTAGCCATTGATTTAAAATAAATTTGTAAGCCGTTGATCCTATAGAGCTGAACAAATCACGTGCCATTTATCATCACGCTTACAGAAAAATAACCTTTTCCAACAGCAAACGATTTCATAGAAAAAACCCACCGAAATGTCAACTACACAAAATCATCTCCTTCCCCCCGTGATGAAAGTGAGTGTTATCACCACAAAAAGGAAATGACAACCGAAGAGCGAACACCTGTACGCCGAAGACGTCCCAAAAATTACCGGGGAGATAAGCCTTCATTGCCCTCAGTGAATCGTTTAAAAAATAGTGACTTACACGCCGTTGCCATCTACAGTTGTGTTCATAAAAATGCCAGTAGTTATACGACTTAGATAATTAGCAACGTATTTCTAAGAAGATCCTTTTTCCAAATTTATATCCGGTTTTATTGTATTTTCCGGTAACTAAGATACCATACCAGAAATAAAAAATGAAGGCTTACTTTTTCCTTTTTTCACTCATTCATTGAAATCTGTTGATTGATGCCTGTTCATCAAAAGGTCTCAGAAATAGTTGATTAGAGTTAAAAAATATTTGTGTATTCTTGTTTGGTAAGTGAGCGTTTTTGTATATGTTGTCTTGTATTAACATACTTTAAAGTTAGAAATATGGGTCGATCAAAACATTGTACGGAAGATATGCGGAATTTGATCAAAAAATTGCGTTCGGAGGGAAAAACATATGCTTCAATCAAGGAAATCATAGGATGTTCAGCGAAAATGGTCAGCAATGCGATAAACTGGAAAGCTAGGCCCGAAAAGAGTGACGGCTAAGCGCACTGACCGAAAAATTATCAACATGGCAAAGGAAAACCCTTCAATAAGCTCCAGACAGATAATTGATGAACTACCAACTCGAAGCCCGCGAAATATATCGCTTTTGATAAAAAAAGGCATGTGCAAAAAAGATTGGCATTCGCAAAGTTTCACAAAGATTGGCCTAAGGAGAAATGGAGAAATATTCTGTGGAGCAATGAAAGTAAAATAGTCTTATTTGGGTCCAAGAGTCGTCGGGAAGAATATGTAAGAAAACCAAATTATGAAGAAAATAATCCCCGTATATACTGTTAAACACGGAGGAGCAAAACTAATGATTTGGGCATGTTTCTCATATAATGGGATTGGGCCTATATATCCTATCAAGGGTATAATGGACGGTGCTGAGTACGTTAAAAGCTGCTATATGCCGAGGAGGAAATGCCACTAGTTTGGGTATATCAACAAGATAATGAACCAAAACAAAACGGGCAAAATCTGGGTTTAATGAAAAAAGAATAACCGTTATGGAGTGGTCAGCACAAACCCCTGACCAAAACCCCATTGAGAACTTGTGAGGCGATGTTAAAAATTCTGTCCATGAGGCCAAACCAAAAACGCGAAAGAATTGTGGGAGGTAGTGCGAGACTCATGGGAAGTTATACCAGTTGAGAGATGTTGGAGTCTGGCTGGACTTAATGTCACGAAGATGCAGCGCAGTGATAAAAAACATAGGCATTGCTACAAAGTATTAAAGGTAAGCTGCAAATAATAATGATTTCATATTATTTCATTGATTTTTGTTGTCTAGGCACAGCATAATTCTAGATAGTGCTATTTTTATGAACAACTGCGAAATATTACTACGACCAAAAAATATAGTTAAAAGTTATGAACAACATTTATTTTGTTTTACCTTAAGATAGAAATACTTTTACCTTAAGACTGAAATACTTTACTTTTGTATACGTTTTTTGAAAAAATAATAAAATAATTTGAATTAATAGAAAATTATTTGTCTTTTTTGAGGAGCACTGCTATTTTTATGAACACAACTGTATATCGTTAGACTGGTTTTCGTTTCCTCGTGACCATCCGACTCCGAAAACTACGGCGCGACAACGAAATTCTTACAAAAAGACGACTCGAAACCGTGTATCACTACACATACATAGACTGAATTACATAGAGAGGAATGCACTTAACAGTGGGTACACAACGAAAAGCTCTAATGAAATGGAAACCTGGTGTCTGCCTCTCCAACATTGAAGTGCCACCGACGAGGTGTTTGAAGGACATTCGAGCCAACTTGTTAAGTCTTATGTTATACGCTACAGTTTCACACACAAAAGTGTGTGAACCCAGATAAGGTTCTATTTTTGCAATGTTTGACGCGGTTCTCGCCCTTTTTCGTTTTTGCTCGAAGCGAACTCCACGATTCTGCCGAGCAAACTGGTTGAGGACTTACTTATCCGAAACGTGCTCTGCGAAAACGAAAATAAATAAAATTTGAATCGAAAAGAGAAACGCGATCACTTCGGTTGGTGTCCTCGTTCTGCCGACGGTAGGATAGTTCGGCGCGACGACAACACTAATAACAATGCTTTTGCACCTCATCCGATGAAGATGAGCAGGTAAGGTAGAATCATAATGTTCCGAAGCTGCGCAAGGGGAAAGACGTGGACAGCGACGACGTTGACGCACAAAGTGTTTTCTAAGAACCGTCGAGGCACAAAATTAAAGGAAAAATGATGTCGTTGTTCGTCGTTGTTTTTTTGACATTTCTATTTTTATTGTTCAAATTATTAATTAACAATTATCATGTGTTTCTGCGAAGCCTTACAAAGCTTTCTGCAGAAGGTTGCGTTATTAATATAAAAAAACTGTTTAAGTAAACTTAATTCAAACTAAAGAGCAAACAAGATATGGTATGATCTATTACTGGAGGGACCTGGCCAACCAAGCCACCGAACAACCGCGCATCGCAACGAAATACTCACAGTGGTGTGGTGGTTGATAAAATCCGCACCAGCAACCAGCAACAAGCACTGCCAACAAACAGCCAACAAGGTGAACCCTCCATGCGAGAGCGTCAAGTCACCGACCGTCAGACCACGGCCAACAAGTCGCCGCCAGTCACACCAACACCGCAAGCAAAGCGATAGATACTCTGCAAAATGCCAACTAGGCCAAGCGTATTTTTCGCCTCGGCCGATTCACAACCGCGTCGTCTTGTACGCCACAATTGTAGTGGGACTGGAACTGCGACCGACAACCAAAAGTCAACCACTGATTTTGATTTGAAAATGTACAATGGTTGGTAAACGTCAACAGAAAATTGCAAACTTACTCGATTTTAGAATGAGTCACGCCGCCACTACTACGGGCAGATGTAGATACGAGGGGCGTTCAATATATTCTCGGTATCGATTTGAATTTGATTTTTTTTATTTTTCAATATAATCTCCCCTAACATCGATGCATTTGTTACATCTTGAGATAAGTTTTTTAAACCTTCAAACAAATAAATTTGCAAAATACTCATTTATTGCCAACTTAAGTTCTTCATCATCCGAAAGTCTTTTTCCACGAAGACATTTTTTCAAATCTGGAAACAGGAATTAATTACGAGGGCAAGCTCTGGTCTGGATTTCTTCGAAACCACAATCTCGCGCAGCAGCCTTGGAAACTGGCTCCATGTGAACAGGAGCGTTGTCATGAAGAACCAACACACCCGCTGCGAGTTTACCCCGTCTTTTCATTTTAATTTCCTCCCGCAAATTATGCAAAGTGGAAGCGTAGGATGTGGCATTGATGGTTTCACTTTTTTTTTGTACTCAATGAGCAAGATTCCCTTTGAGTCCCAAAAAACTGTCTCATAGCCACTTTCCGGCAGACGGAGTGACTTTAATCTTCTTCGGGGGGTATATTCCTTTTTATGCCGCTGCATGGACTCTTGTTTACTTTCAGGGTCATAGTGGTGAACCTATGTTTCGTTCCCAGTAACAATTCGATCCATAACACCGTCCGCGTTCTCACCACACATCTCCAAAAGCTTTCTACAGCATGCGATTCTCACATTTTTCTGAGGCGCTGTGAGCATTCGTGGCACCCACCTTGCACTGACCTTTGAAAGGTTAAGATGGTCATGAAGAATGGTGTGAATGGTACCAGTTGAACGCTTGGTGATATCTGCCATCATTTTCACCTTTATTCGGGCATTCTCGAGAAAAAGTTTTTCGACTTCTTTGATGCTTTCTCCCGCACAAGTACAAGTAGCCGGGGCGCCGGAGCGGGGTCATCTTCCATGCTCTCTCTGCCTCTTTTGAATTCACTTGACCACTTTTGCACAGTTGATAATGAAGGTGCTTAGCCCTGGTAAACAGCCACCATCTCTTCTTGAATAGTTTTTTGACTTTTTCCTTGCTTAGTGGGAAATTTAATTACAGTGGGATGCTAAATTTTCACCATCAGCGTCTCAGTTGCCATTATGATTCTGTTTAACTAGAGATAAAACGCGAATTAATAATCACATTTATATGAAATTTTGCATGAATGCACTAAAATTAGTATATATAATATAAAGTCAATTTATATATATAACCACAGCTTCACCCCGATACCGACAATATATTGAACGCCCCTCGTATATGCTACGCTGCTATTAATGGGTTTAAATGAGGCGTCTTGTCTGGTAATATAAATTTGGGAACACTCTCCTTACGATTGGACATGAAGATGGTAGAGAGCAATTTATTTCTTTCTCTTTTACTACAAAGTATTTTAGTAAAGCTGATAATAACACATCACTCAATATGTCTCGAGACTGATATATAGGGGCACCACTAACAAAAAATTCCATATTTTTTTTTAAGAAAGTACAAACATTTAAATGATACCTGTAAAATTTTCATGACAATCTGAATATTAGGTTACAAGTTATACTGCTTCAAGTGACGCTACTTTTGCAATTTGATGAAATGAAAATGAAAAACAAATTTCGTGTGTTGAAAAAATATATACAAAATCGTTTTAGAAAACCGTATTTGAGATAGCTGACACCATACAAATATCAGAAGGCACTATTTTGCATGAACATTTGTCCATAAGAAAATTATTTTCGAAATGAGTTTGCTAACAATGGACCAAAAACAACAACGTATCGATGATTCTTAGAATTGTTTGGAGCTGTTTTTCCAGAATAAACTGAACTTTTTGCATTGGTATGTCACAATGGATGAAACATAAATCCACCACTACACTGCAGAGTCAAATCGGCAATCAGCAGAGTAGACAGCAGCTGGTGAACCACGCCCAAAGCGTCCAAAAACACAATGGTCGGCTGGCAAGGTTATGTCATCCTTATTTTGTAATGGGGAAGGAATCTTTTTTATTAACTATCTTGAGAAAGGCTTTATTGGTGCATTTGAGGGAAGAAATTGCAAAATTAACGGTCCCATATGAAGAAGAAAAAATTCTCTTCCACCAAGTTATGCACCGAGTCACAAGTCGTTGGCTACTATGTCCAAATTACACGAATTGAGCTTTGAATTGATTCCGCACCCACAGTGTTCTTCAAATCTTGGCCCCAGCGATTTTTACCTCTTTTCAGGCCTCAAAAAGTTTTTCACCGGAAAAAATATGGAATGGAATGAGGAGGTGATCGCCGAAACTAAAGCCTTTCTTGGGGCTAAAGAAAGATAATAATTTTTTAATAATAATGTGAGTGTTGTGTGGAATATGCTATTATAGACACGGCCATTTCCGAATTGTTGCCAAACTACATTCGTGGAAGGGGATGGACATTTTAATTGCAAAAATCTTATATGTATAGTACATCTTGACGAAAATAACAAATCTTTTCGTAAATTTTTGATTCTACTACTTTAGCGTTCAAATATCAATTCCAAGAAAAAACAATCAAGCTCCAATTCTATCAGTAGCAGCATCAGGATGTTTTCATAAATTCAAAACTAAAAAGTGCAAATTCTATCACAGAAAAGAATAAATAGAGAGATATCTGAAGCCATAAAATTTGACAATTTCAATTGAGCAAATAAGGAATCAAAACTGTATCTCACAGTGATACTACTGTCGAAGCACTTTTGCCAGTCTGATAGAGGTATCTCCAAAACATGCATTCTGAACGCATTAACCGCTTAGTCAGGTATTGAAAAACGTTAACGACTCATCAAAACGATGTTTTGAGTGGTCAAAAATGCAGGCGCATTGTCGTGGTGAAGAGTGATCTGTCTTCGGCGGTTGGTTTTCCTGATTTGTTGGAAGACAACTGGCAAACAAATGCTTGCATAAACCTTAGAATTGACTGCTCTGTGTTGTTCGAGTGGTACGGTTGCAACATGTCCAGTTTTTCAGAAAAAAAAACAGGCGAACATTTGCTTGGAAGTGCTTCGTGCGCGAGCAACTTTTATTGGATTTGGCTCAATTTGAAACACCCATACAGTCGACTGCTGTTTACTTTCGGGCTCATACGCGTAAATCCACGATCATCACCTGTCATGATGCCATAGACATGTTTCGATCATATTTTTGGAGCATTATTAAGTTCAACGATGCACTGTTGTTGAGTTAATCCACGTCGAAAGTTGTAAAAAATAATCGCACGAAATTTTTCACGATTTAATTCCATTTTTTGGGCGAGATGAGTCTTTTAAGTTACTGTAAACAACACAAATAGCGCTCGTATGTCAAAACGTTCTGAGTACGTATAACATCAAAAATGTTAAACTTTACGATAGAGATGGCAGTTGCTAGATCGCATCACTAGGGTTGCCCAATCCCGAAATATAAAAGGCAACCTTCATAGAAGATTAGGGACGATTTCCACGTGATTAATTTTTATAATCGTCGAATTAAATTCGTGGAAAACCGAATGTAACTGTAGTAAAGGCTGCAGAAATAATCTTACTTCATATGGAAATTTATATCTTTTTAAATTAAAAACTGTCGCGCGTAGGCCTTATTAAAATCATCGACTTCTTTGGGTTTCACATCTAAACGATCCCACAATCAGTTCACTCCTTCATGGCAAAACCATTTCCGCGCTATGACTCATTCTCCAGGTTTTCTCCAGTACTAGCCCAATGTGCGCCAGACCGTTCTTTAGTATGCATGTCGTGTACAAAGCTATGAAGGCGGGAAGTTGAAGAATTCCAGGACCAACACATCAAAATGTACGAGCCTGACGGTAATGCGTGCCTCAATTTTAACGACCACGACGACGTCGTAGATGGGCACGACGACGGCCATATTTACTACGCTGACGAGGATGATGATGACAACATGTATACACAACAGTTGGGGAAGAGACACGGCATGCACTTATTGCCTGTTCAATCTAAACCCGCGAAAACGTGTCATGCGAGTTTATGTAAAAAAAAGCAGCACTCCTTTTTGCAACACTTTCCTTTCACCACCCGCTGTCGCCGTGTGCCACTATGCGCCGCTATATGCTGCCACCGCCGCAGCCTTTCATCTCGGTTACCAAAATGTGAGCCGCGGGCCGGGTATGATTGCGTGTCTGTTGTCGCAGTGGTGCCAGATTTCATGCCAATGTGACAATGCCATGCAAGGATACTTTTGGACTCTCCAAGTTTTCGTGGGAAATAGGTATCGCTGTTTTGGAGTGGATATACAATGTTCCTGCTAATTATGTGGGAATTGGAATAAGAAAATGCATTCGACGGACGCAATTGTGAATGCTTTTCTGTGTGATTAAGTGATTCATAGGAAATCTGGAGAAATTCGAGTTGCCTTGTTCGCACTGTGGGACCGTATCATGAGAAAAGCACATATACGTGCATACAACGAAGGTCGTTGAGGAGCAAAAATAACTGAAATAGTGATCTAAAAAATTCTGAGAATAGTTAAAAAAGAAGTAAAAAGTAAATTTTTCATGGGCACATTATTTTTAAAAAGATGTTTAGAAAGCAAAAGGAGACTAAGAAATCAAATAATGAGGATACTAAGGGTGTTTTATTACAGTTTAGATATGTATATGAAAGTTCTTTACAAACGAGCTTTCAACGAAATTTGAAACGAAAAACGATGCCATGTTGAAAACGTGTTTTCGTTAAAAATGTGCACAAATATAAAATGTGTTTTTTATTTTATGTCTTTCTATCTCACTGTAAATGTAAACTATATGACGCAGTATGATTTACATTATACAGAACATGAAACAAGAAAGTTTGGCAAAAAAAAATAAAAGTAGGTCGACCACGCCCACATATCTACATGTTTCAGCAACCCATTTGAATAAGTCAAAGTAGCTCACTCAATTTACTTCAAATTTTTGCTTTAGACCCCACTGTACGTCGAATGAAACACCTTGCCCCTCCACTGCAAATTCAACTGGTTGTTGGTTGGTTGCAGCGGGAGACTGATTTGCAACGTTGGCAAGAAAAACTTGCATATAACCTGGTCGTTGACTGAGGGACTTGTTAGCAATCCCCCAGCTTGCCTCCTTGACGTCTGGTTACATTGAACTGAGTTGAGTTACTTGATGCAGCAAGCCCCGCGTTCCGAATGCATTCCCAGCTCCAATCTTGTGCATGTGTGCCGATTCTAAGCTTGGGTACGAACGCAGGTTTCTTTCTTTGAACCAGTTTCGGAATGTTCGCATGAAAAATGAAAACAAAAAAATTCACGGATACCATACAGAGCACGAATACAGAGTGATACAACTGGGGCCTTCCCACCGCACCGCTGACAAGTAGCCCAGCCGGTTGATAGTCTTTGTTTATTCTCTAAGCAGCGAGCGCGATGTACCGCGCAGATGGGCGGCGGTCGAAGGCGCCTTGAAGCAAACTGTTCGAGGTTAGTTGAATCGTTAACAAGAAACATGGTTCAGCTAACTCCCGTAGGTGTTTATAAGTCTTTCTGGATACTATACCTTTTTGTTTTCTTTCGGCATCATTCTCCGGCCATAACGACTGGCGATTTTGTTTCTTTGCTGTAATATTCTCCCGCTTAACACCGAATAAGTGTATCTACTTGACCGCAAAAGGATTTTTTTTTATAACTGAGTGCATTTTTTGTATTTTTTCTGTCTTCGTTCGCTTTGTATTGCTATCCTTGTAGCTGCGAATTTCTTTCACTGGTCTGCGTCGCAACCTTGCGCCACTAAGTTATTGAGAGAAGTGGGGAAAGCACACAAATAAATAAATTAACAAAAAGTACAAACCTTTGCATATGTGCACATTGGTAAACAATGTGGGAGATGATACTGAAGCAAGGAAGCGGGACTATGGTGGATCGTCCACAAAAAAAAACTTTTGATCTACTTAACATGTTTGTCTGTACTAGGCTTTTTTGTGCGTTTTTATTCTTGAGACAATCGACGCCTTGGTTATATACAAGCTTAGATTGTTTTCATTTCCTTTGGGCTTTAACACGTGCAATACAATTGGCGGCACCAACGAATACGGTGCTGACATTTGGCATTTCTCCATTTGAGCGTCGCGCAGTCGAAGTGTTTTAACCGCTCTCCATGACAAACGAACTGTAGATATACGCGGTAGGAAACAAGAAACTGATGACGAGAAACGATGACTCATGGGGACGTACGACCATGAGTACTTGCTTGTGGCCTGCTACGGGTACCTATAGCAGCAGATAACTTTCTGTTTTCCCATAAGCTTCTTTCGTTGCAGCTGGAGGTAGACTTATATTTGTTTTTCGTTGGAAACGATGCGTAACCGTAGCAGTTTGCTGGTCAAAGGGTTTGGATAAATAAAAAATCTAATTTTTCCGTAATACAAATATGTCATTTGGCTAAGCTCAAATCCTTAAAGAGAGGAATGTTTGGAAGCTGTACAATGGTCAAGATGGGGTAATTGCACTCAAGTTGGTCATAAATTTAAGAAAAGGCATTGGTTTCAATTTTTCAGAAAGTCAACGAATTTAAATGGGCTTTTAAGTGCAGTAAATGTCAACAGAAGAAGTTTATCGATGTGGTTAAAAACACCACAAACAAATAGGTTTACGTGTGTCAGTAGCTTACATTTTGCACTGCTTTTACCCAGAAGCATATACTTATACATATTTTGCCATTTAATTCAGTTAGGTCTAATAGGCAAGCAAAAATCGTTTAGATGGTATAAGTATAAATTCAAAGACAAATATAAGACCGCCCACTTTTTCCTATCATAATCAAAATACCTAAATGACGGGGTGTCAACTAGGTGCGCCGTTCTACCTAACACAATACACGTGAGTAATAAGTGCTGACACCACTCTACCAACAGGTTCTAGCATTACTCCAAGATAACACAAAGCACACAGCTGTAGAGCAACTCGTGATAAGAGAAGTCACATATTTTTCGCAAGTGCTGATTTGCCGAGGACAGTGTCTATCGATCAAAAATTGTTTTACGGAGCAGCGCTCCCGGTAATTGCCAACAATTTCGACTGTAAGATATTTAAAAGCAATAAACGTATTCCTGATGTGGTAGATTATCGCACTGTGCGTCCTTGGCAGCTGTCTAGTACCCTATCAGTATTTCACGCTGCTTATTCGAAATTAGTTTGAGCAGGTTGATAACACTCAGTACCTTATGATGAGTGCACCACTGTCGTCGTGGGAGCCACGACTTTGTTTTTACATTAACCAGCACCAGTTCTTTTTTGACGAATTGGAAAGTTCAACGAAAATAAAAGAAATGACAAGGATATGTCCCAAAAACACATAATGACACATAGATTATTAGAAAAGAGATCTCAAGAAGTTTTAACCAAAAAACAACAAAGTCAAAAATATTATGAGCTGATGTATGTTCCCTGAACGTTACGGGGAAGACACTAATGTAATTAAACGATTTGCGGCGATAGAAGATACCACAAATACCTTTCTTTATTTTCTATATATCTAACAGCGCCTTCTTTCTTGGAGAATCAGCTTGTTTTACGATTTGTGCCTACATTTGCATTTAGTTTACTATTTTTAGTGCAATAGTTTGAAGTACGTTTGTTTAAGTTATTCTTCAACTAGTTTTGTGCTAATTATTTTTTAGCTTGATTTTTTCGCAACTTTACGATCGATTCTTTATAACAAGCCTTCTTACTTCCCCGATTATCTAAAAAACAAAATTTTCATTCCAAAATACTCCAATTCCAACGCATTCCTAAAAGAAAAAATATAATCTAATCCAGCTTATTTTGGGTTATCGGTTTTAATTTAAACAACGATAAGATATAGTTTTGCATCAGACCTTCAGACAAATGTAGCCCCGTAAATTTGTTCGCCAGGAAAGCCTAAGAGGGAAGCACCAGGCGAGTTGCAAAGAGAATGTCATAACAAATTCTAGAAGGGAATAAGATTATTATATGAACTGACCAGTCATAATTATTCCATCTTGTCATGAGTACTGCGTTTGAAATAACAGTTCTAAATTATATGGATGAATATTTTGCTTCAGACGTAAAAGAAATTCATTAAAATTTACATTAACATTTAATAGAAACTGCAGCACTACGTTCGATGCAGCGACCAAAATTAGTTGCCACTCTTTGTAGTTCAAATAACTAAGCTCTATTGCAGTAGATATCCTTACAGGTATGAACCCGCTATTCTAAGATATTTCTTTTCCTCAATATTAGCAGTGGGATTGGACTAAAATTTAAGGACTTACTGAAATAGGTCGTGTCAATATTTGGCAATTTTGAAAAAAGCACAGCACTTCTTTATGTACATTCCAACAAATTTGTTACTCTCTTTATGAGTACAACCGCAGATTATTACGTTATCAACATAATTCAGAATTTATTATAGACGGTAATATTTAGATATAGCAGGTGCATGAAGGAAAAGACCCACAAGATGCGAACTATAATCTGGAGGTTTCCAACTTTCATAAATGTACACGATGACTTCTAAAAGGTAATGTTATTTGTTGACCATGAATCTGTTTTGCCGGCATATAAGTCGGTCTAAAAATCAGTCGGTTAAATCAGTGGTTTAAAAAAAGCTTTCAAATTATAATAGAGTCAGCAAGTCTTTCACCTGTGTCAAAATAAAAAATATATACATAACTCTATTTTCATTCAATTTTCAATTGAACATTTCTTAACTTGAACATATCGCATTATCTCCACCAATTTCTTTAACAAAGAGGTCTAATATAATTTCTAATACGGTGACCATTGTATTCGACTTCTTTGTGGGACCAACAAGCGCACGCGAGCGCACAATGTGCCGCATCACAAAGAAGATCGATTGTGGAGAGCATTTACTACACAACATTTCATCATACCTACAGTAAATTTCAAGGTTATTGCCACGGAAAGGACATGGGGTCTTATATATGTGCGAGCCAGAAAATCAGAATGACTCACCTGTAAGCGAATCGCATTCATCCGTCTTCGTCCCCTTTTCTTAAGTGTCTCTTGTAATCCAAACTGCTTGCAAAATTTTTGTGAAACAGTGGTCAAATGTAACTCACATCAAATCAATTCAGAAATCAATGTCATCTTCATTTAAACTCTCTGAATATTTACCTCAAATTCATGTATATGCACACCATTAGATGGATGGTGTCTTGTTCGTTGTGTACAGTTTGGATGAAGAAAAGTGCGCGGCCTTCACTCGTCCGTGTTGGATTGAGTGGATGTTTGCTTCACTTGGTTCTTCTGTGTTTCTGTACTGTGTTGGATACCTACGCACAAGAACAAGAACCACCACCATCAGCAGCGACAGCGGCAGCACCAGAGTTTATTGACATTTGCCGAAGTAAATACCACACACACTTGCTGAAGGAGAACGAAACATAAACACAGTACGCGACGTTCCCTATGTGCACCACTACATATGGCCACAACTCGCAGCCAAGCACTCCGCACTCCACACTCTACTTGCTTAATGACACAAACAGCTATGGCCGCGTATAATAGAACACCAAAAAGTGTTATTGTTTGCCTCTCTGTCTAACATATATAATCACCCTGTTCTGGCGATAGCAAAAACAAGTTTTTTTTTTCTTTCAGGGAACGCATCCTTGAGCAAGATTTCCTCCAAAATCTCATCGCTTTTGAGCAACTTTCGAGGCGTATTGTTTATATTTCAACTTTTACAAAACTACAAAAACGATTTATTAAAGTCGAACAACTATTTGCAACAATATGCCCACGAATTACCGAATGACCTTTAGGAGGGGAAGCGAGATAGCGCAAGCACCTGAATCCACTTGTTCTATGTGATTGAGCCGATTCACCATCTCACTCGCGCGGCGCACAAGGTTCTTTCGGACCACTTGATCGTTTTCGTGTTCCCAAAATGAATTACATGCACGATTTCTAAAGATTTTTATTAATTTTCGTGACGATATTAAGTGCGATTGTCACTGACCACCAACTAAATGACAAAGACGCACTTAGTTAAGGGTGTAGAAAACAAAAATAACAGAACTACCGAAGGAACTTTCTTATTACACATTCTACTTCGGCAACTACAAAATTTCAACTGAAACGAAACAAAGAATTCAACGAAAAGGTGGATGCAACTTGGAAACAAGTTGGTATTGGAGAACGGTGTTGTGACAGACGTAGATTAAGTATGTGAAGTGGATTCTATTGATGAAAGCAGGTGAAAAGCATTGCCAAGTGCAAATTTTCCCAATTGGAAATTGTATGTGGGTGCACGTAGTATATGTCTGGTTTGATTTAATTCCAATTCAAAAGAATTTGTGCATTCAAGTTCCTTTAGTGTAGAAACAAGAAACCAATAAGGAAGGAGATGGTCAACTGAACAGCTGATTTCCCCTTTGTCCATCGACCGTTTGACTGTTATATACGTGTTTTAGTAAACATAACCTCATTTTCTGAAAGTTATTTACGAATCATCGAACATTGTCTCACTTTACTCACACATGTTTACGTTTTGATTTATATGCCCTCTCCTTCTAACAGTGTGAAGAATGAGGATCCACCTTATAGACAGTTCACATGTATTCTCATTTCAAAACAAAAAAATCTTTTTTGTGCGTCAGCTGTTCAGGAGGGGAAATGTTATAAAAAACGCTGTCAAAATGAGTTCAAAGGCGGGAGACGAGGGAGTTGACTGTCTCCCTATTGGTCTCTGGTAGATACTAAATAAAAACAAAAGGTCGTAATCACATCTCAAGGGAGTTGCCAAGTACATCTTCAGTGTCAAACCTTTTAAAGCCTTTATTAATATAATTGTTCTATTAAAAGAACGCAGGATCTATGTGGGATCTATATTTTCCTTGGTTAATGTCACGACATCATTATGTATTTAAAACATGAACCCTTCTGTTCGATTCAGATGTGTGGAACAACTAATAATTTTTAAAGTTTATTTAATGTAGGCCCGCCTTAATGAATTTGTGTAAGGGGCATAAATTAAAACAACATCCACAAACATCTTCGCAGTAGTGGGAGGTAATTGTCATATGACAAAGAAATGTCACTTTCAATCTGTGTTTTGAAATTTTTCACCCCTATACTCAAAGCAAATTTTTTTGTTGTCCTCGGCTGAACGTTGTTTATACAAAAGTGTTCTAGTAGTATTTATTTATTTCGTAATACTTTTACACATTTCTAGGTCCTCTAAGCGAAGCAAACATTGCCACATCGTTTATTTAACTCAGTAGGAGCAGAAGAATAAAAAAACAAATAGATCAAGGAGTAGCACAAATTATCATACTCAAGAACTCAGTTGAAGGCAGCCTGTTTGAGTTTTATGAGAACAATAATAGCAGCGAGAGTATTTCCAGTGACAACATGACGAATATGCGTCCACCTAACAAGACCATACTTCTGAAGGTGGTCATTCTGGGCGATGGAGGTGTCGGTAAGAGCTGTCTTATGAATCGATTCGTCTCCAATCGCTACGAGGAAAACAATTTTCATACCATCGGAGTAGAGTTTATGAACAAAGATATTGAAGTCGATAAGGAGAAATACACGTTGCAGGTTGGTGCGAGGTCTTAAACTAAGTTGATTTGTAGGTAAATGTGAGATGTAATGGAGGTGTGAATGCATATGTTACAGATATGGGACACAGCGGGACAGGAGCGATTTAGAGCACTGAGGACACCTTTCTATCGCGGATCGGACGTGTGCTTATTGTGTTACGCAGTCAATGACCGGGATAGCTTTAAGGGGCTAAAATTATGGCGAGATGAGTTCCTACGCTATGCAGACGTAAAGGCTGAGAAATTTCCGTTTATAGTTGTGGGAAATAAGGTAATTTAATGTGCTTATTAATAAAAAAAAAAAAAAACCAAAAACGTCATCAGTGTGTCCCAAACAATTGACCTGGGTCAGTTTGTGTTTTATCTACGTCGCTTTAATGGGAACCGCATATTGTCAGTAGGGATTATAAGAATTAAGAAGCGGTTTGTTGTCTCTTTCAATTCTGAGTGATTGGTTTTGCTGAGAGGATTTGTGGAACTATAAAACATTATTTGGTTTGTTTTAAATGGGTTGCAAATGGGTGCTGCTTATGCATGACAATATGGACAAATATGAAGTAGTGGTTCTGAAATGAGGATTAAAGAAATAAAAAAATATATAATATGATTAAAATTATTTTATCTCTTAATGTGGGGGTTCAAATAAATAAGAATTCACTTGGCTCGACGTTTACTTGTCAATATTCGTAAAAGAAATCCCTTCAGTTTTTGTTGTGGTTCTTTCTGTGTTTTCCTTACATAAAAGACAAAAAGCATATTTTCATAACTTTTATATTTTTTTTATACAAATAAAAATGCTTCGAACTTAAAAATGTGTGTCCCTCTATGATGTTAGATAATATAAGCCCATCCAGACTTACTGCACTTGTGTTAGATGTATAAACACTGTTTCATCTGTGTTAGTTAATGTTCGAAATTAGTAACTTGATAGAATGTTTTATATAAAATTGATTTTTTTTTTCACTATTCTAAATTTCAAATTTGCGTTTCAGAACGATATGGATGAACAGAGCCGACAAGTCACACCTGAGGAAGTTAAACAATGGTGCGAAGAATTTCAGATCGCTAGCTTGATTGAAACATCATCCAAAACAGCAACGAATGTCACCGAGGCCTTCGTTATGGCTGTTCGCCACTGGCAGAAGTTGGAAAAGGCAACAGAACGTGAAATGAGACAACACGGTGATACAATCGACCTTACACGAGCCATTCGACTCCCGACCAGCCGCTTTTGCTGTAGTTCCGCGGTGTTGGGTGAAGCAGAAGGTGGATCATCAGCCACCAACTCGCCAAGGGCAAGGCAAACTTCTAACAACCATTAATATGAGCTTAGTGAAGAGAAAGTGAATATTTTGTAAGCAGAATTTGTTTTTACGTGTGAGCGCATTGTTGACAAGAAACTCTTGATTAATTTTGGGTGGATAAGAATTTAAAATTTTATTCCGTATTTTTTAAGAACAACCTCTATTCAAAGCCGAAAATACCAGCACAATTAAATAATCGCAAACTCAAATGGAACCGAATGTTTAGGTAATCAGTTGCTCAAACTATATTCAGTTTGATTTGGTTGATTGCGTCGCAGCAAATAGCTAATGCATCTAATTGGTGGAAATATTTTTCTTTCATCTTCGCGCCTTCTTTTATTACCAAATGATTTGGTTTTTTGCCGATAATTAAATGTTGAAACTCATGCACTATGAAAGCAGCGCACAAAGAATTTTTATTGGCACAATTGCCCACCAAAGATTTACCTTTCTACTTTTAAGGAATAAAGAATTCTACCTATAAGGAATACAAAAATGCAAAGGTACTGTACTTTGAAATGGGACGACTTTTAATGAGAGCAAGAGCAAAGATTTTAAACAACTGTGGCTTGGATAATATATTACATAAAATGAAAATCTCCTTTAGCTTTATTCCTCATTGATGAGCATTGTATTTTTATTTGGTTAAAGTTTTGCGAGTTGAAACAAGATTGTATTATGCGGTAGATGTTAAGACAGTTTCATTACACAATCAGCATTGCTTGTTTGAAAGTGTGCTGTGGCATACATTTTTATTGAAAAAAAAAATGCCAACTCAGTTTTGATAATTTCGGTAGAAAACTCATAAAAAAGCATAAAAAAGTCAACATTTTTATTGAAAACGGTGTTATGTTTACGGTGCCAAAAAAATTTGCACCGTAAATAAAAATTCGATAATAGAAATAATTGCCTGCTTTTAAAAGGGTTTATAAGCAAATTTAAATACGTTTTTTTTTATTCGACTTGGCACTACCTTCTTTCCCACTACTTAAAGAAGTAATAAGACGGAAGGAATATCCATAAAATATTGCAATCAAATGATGCATTTGATGAAAGAAGGGATTATTTTTGTGCGACGTTCTATACGCATTTCAGTGCTGTATTGCATTTATGCCCGATTTTTTAGATTTACATATATTTTACTAATATTTGAATGGAATATACAGAAACATTGCATTGTATTTTATGTTATTTTTTTGACATATTAAAAACAAAATAAAAAAATAATTATTCAATGTAATTCATGTATTGTACGTAATCATTATGGCCTTATCAACACGATAGGTAGGAACTTCTTTTTACCTCTTCTGTAGATATAACTCAATTCATCAACCAAATTTTCGGCGTTTCTAAGGTCTTCAAGTGGTTCATACATTTGAAGTTGAGTGAGCTAAAGGAAGGACATCACAAACCTGTATTGGGTTGAATATTAAATCGAACAAAACAAAATTAAAAAGTCTACTCATTATAAAAGCTATTGGCTTTTCAAATGTTTCGATCTGTATAAACAGGGAAATTATCGAGCGGGATCTGGCTAAGCAAGGTGATACACAAGGCAAAGAACTAAGCAGATGATGAAGTTTTCTCTGGACTCACAAAAATTTGAGAGCAGTAGCAGTGTTTGTAACGGAATATAGGTAAAATGATGAACATCTTTAAAGTATGGAATAATAAATGCTCTGTAAAGAATGTTTTCACATACAGAACTATTCATTACAATAAAGAACTACCGTATATTGCGAAGGATTTATTTCGCTGATACTACAAAACTTCGACTGATAGAATCGTTTGATTTTGTATAAATATGTTCACTTGTTGCTACAACACAAAAAATACGTAAGGCCGATTTAACCTTATATGGGTACCTCAAATTTTCAGAGTGAAAGTTCTTTTTATTACCTTATAAAGTATTTATTCTATTTATATACTAAACATATACGATAATTACTTTTATCAAATAGAGTTATAAAATTTAATCAGGATACAAAAATTCTTGCAAAATATTTTGAAATGCTATCTTAATTTTGCCTCTGTCCCGACCATGCAACTTGCGTATGTCTGGCAGTAGACTCATCAAAAACATAGCATCTGAGTCGGTTTTGCACTCACAAAGGTCATATCTTCGCGAAGGACTGCTGGGAGCACTAGGAATTCGGTTCATTAGTGTGGAATTCATAGAGGAATGATGTGCTGGTTCTGACGAAACTGGGACCATGGCCAGTGGTCTAACAAGAGAAATGTTACTCGGTGCAGTAGGCCCAACGGGTTCTGTTCGACATCGCTTAATGAAACTCCGCTTTCCAATTTCAGCGTGTGCAAATTGACGTTTGTAACCGGAGTTCCTTGCCATCACCGTCTCGTCTGATATTTCAACAATAAGATTTTTAAAATTTTCCTGCTCCTGGCTTTCATCTTGATGTTCATTTTCGTTCTCGCATTCGGACTTGATTTCATTTTTGATTGGATTCAAATTACAGTTTCCCTCGATGTCATCCTCCTCTTCAATTATCTCTTCCACCCCTGGAGAAGGATGCGGGTCATCATCACAGTATGAAAGGTACTGGTCGGTGCAGTCATTTACTGGGCTTACTGCTGTTTGTATAGTGTTATAGTTGATACTATTGATTTGAGCGATAGCCTCTTGAATGTGCAATTCCACATCTTTCGGGCCTGATTGCTTTTTGCTATTAAAAGCAAAATAATACACGTATAAAACATCCCATGCAAGCTTACTAATAGGTCTTACTTTCTTAAGTAGGGATGTAGAAAAAACATTTTATCAAAATACGACCAACATGGTGCTACTTTTTCTTCCTGATACGTAGTGTACTCCCTTCGGAAGGATATTCTCAAATTGGTCCACTTAGCCAAACTAGCGCCAGCTAAGTAATTGTATAAAAAATAAAAAAAAACACAGATTTTTTGAATGTTTGCTTTTAAGTTCACTTACGATTTTTTAGCAGACGAAGGTCAACTTCTCGCCAGAAATTCTCAACATAGGGCCGACAAAAGTAGTATTTATGTCGTGGATTGTATATTGCTTCGTCGCTGCGAACAAGTTCGATTAGTTTGAAAACGTCTTCCGTAAGCCATCGAGAATAAGATGTTTGAGTTTCATTTTGCACTGCCATCATCCGAATATACTGCAGAAAAAAATTCGTTTGAACTCAACTGCAAACACAAATTTATTACTAACAAACAAAAATTGGAAGCGATTTATTCAACCACGAAAAAATTTGTAGAAGTTTGACGTTGTTTTGAGCATTTGACATATGTATATGGTTTTTAATAACCTTAGTGACAATTGAGAATAGGTTCGTGAATTGAGTGTATGTGAAATTAGGGTTTGGGGCAAAGCTGAAAAATATGTCGAGTGGTACTAGTTTTTTATTGTATTCTTCAATTGTGGTGTATATTCAAATAAGTAGTTATTAATACACTCAATTCTCTTTTTATGCGGTTTTGAAGTTATGCGATTTTTCCTGAGAATCTAATTCTGATTTTTTTGTACAAGATTTTGAAGTTATGTTTTTCTATAGTATTTTGTATGGGATTCCTCTTTTTAAATATATTCTGTCTATTCCTGTGATGATAATGATTTCGCTCCAGTTCACAAAAGGTTGCGGGTGTTATCAGAAAGTGAAGAAAATTACTAAATATAAAATTTTTATAAAACTACTAATTAAAGTAATGTGAAATAAATATATTTAATCAAAAATAAAGTAATGTTATGTATTTGATTTGAATTTACCAAAACTTTATACTCTGCTCAAAAATTGATATCGACTTTTCTTTGCGATTTTTTGGTCCTATGAAAAAGCGAATTGAGTGTACATTGCAGGACGTGTTTATCCTACTTTCATTTCGACACCGTCGGCCATGACCTTGGGTTTTAATGTTGTGTTTTTTGTTTGATTCTAGTTACTACTGGTCATAAATTACAAATGTTTACAAAAACATTTCTGTCGTTTAAAAAGATTTGTTTGTTACAACGCGTAACCGCCTATGTGTGAACGGTTATACAATGCATTTGACAGACAACAAAAATGTTATTCAATCGTCTTAAGTCCTCCAAATTTGATTGACCAAAAAAACGTATGTCGTATTAATACTTGTGAATTTTATTTAATTCGGTTTCATTATAGTTTTTTTTTTTTGTGAAAACTTAATAATAATAATAATTGTTGGCGCTAAAGTCCAAAGGGGGACCAGGGCCTAGCTTGCTTGCTCATCAACTACTCGTGTTGTGCGCGCTACTGTTCTCTCACGAGTAGAAGGGACCTACAGTTTTTTGCCGACTCCGAACGGCGAAATTTGATAAGCTTTCTTAGACAGTTATTACTCTTTGAGTGTTGTCAGCAGCTCGAAAGAGGTGGTGCCGTGAAATACTAGAAAAATTGGTGTTGAACTGGGAGTCGAACCTAGACCCTTCGGGGTGTGAGCGTCGCACTCTACCCACTACGCCACGGCGACCACTTTTTTTCGTGAAAACTTAAATGGATTTAAAATTCTTTGCTTAAATTAATTGATATCTTATCTCGACATACGTTGTTTAGTAAAAGAAAAACAAAAATAAATCGATTCGTTGAATTAAAATTTGTCAGGGGGCTTCCCCATACGCTTTTAGTAAAGTCCAAGTTTCTGCGCCATAAAGTTAAAGTGGGATAATCCAGCTGTTACATAACGAAAGCGATCAACGAGAGAAGGCTATATTACTCAATTGCGCCTTGAGTCTAAAGAAACAGTGATTGGCAGGAGTGATTCTTCGTTTGATTTCGGTACTGATGTTGTTGTCTCTATTTACAACGGAGCCGAGGTAAACGAAGTCCATGACTACCTAGAAGTTCCTACTGCCTATTGTGACGCTCTGTCCGAGACGTCGATGTTGTGTGCCCTTTCTTGGTGGCAGAATGTACTTTATCTTGCCTTCATTAACCGCCAGACCCATTTTAGCCGAATGCGCTTCAATGCCAGCAAATGCCTAATAGAAGGCTCGCTGTTCGTCCAAGCACGTCAATGTCGCCCGGGTAAGCTAGTAACTGAACTGACTTTTGGAAGTTCGTGTCTCGGGTGTTGACTTGTGAGTCACGCACGATCTTCTCAAGAATTATGTTAAAAAAGTCACATGACAGTGCGTCGCCTTGTCTAAAACCGTTTTCGACATTAAAGGCCTCGGTGAGTTCGTGACCGACCTTAACGGAGCAGCGAGAGTTCTCAATCATCATCCTACACAATCTGACGAGTTTAGTAGGAATGCCAAAACTAGACATGGCTCTGTATAGCTCGTGTCTATGCACTCTGTCATATGTGGCCTTAAGATCGGCAAATAGGTGATGAGTGTCAATTTGCACTTCTTGGGTATTTTCCAGGATCTGCCATAAAGTGAAGATCTGGTCTATCGTGGACTTCCCTGGCTTAAAACCATACTGATAGGGACCTATCGAGTTTTATTTTTTGTTCTCAAATTCTCTTAATTCAGTTATCAAAGTAATCTAGTGATCTTAATTCTAACTAACTGACTCTTCATGAGTACTCTAAGCTAATCTAGTGTTTTTGTTTTATACCTTTCGGCTTCATGCATTCCTTTAAAATTAAGTACTTAAACCTATATACAATTTTTTAACCTTCTTTATGAAAATTATAAAAACTTGAATTTCTGTTCTTTATTCGTAACCTAACTTATTAAACTATTTAACCTAACTACATACCTAAAAATAAACCAAAAATAAAGCTTATATCGTATGTGTTATTTATATGTTTAACATATATATCTAATACGCCGTGGTGCACCTTTTTGTGTTTTTTTTATTTTTTATGGGTTCTAGTTTTTTATAATTGGCTTGTATTTTGTATTTTTTTTAATTTTTTGTTCTATTTTTTTTATTGTTTTGTAATTTTTGTTTTCTTTTTGTTTTTTTTTGTTTTTAAACTGTCTTACAACTATCTTGAGTTGTGAGTTGGCCCTACTAACCCAAATACCCCGTCTTTTACTTTCAGAAGTTATCGGCACCGAAGGGTGTTTCTGGTGCAGCCACCAATAAAAAAGCCATTTCTTTACAGATACTGCTCTGTGGCGGGCAGAAATCGCTCTAGGATTAATGTCGCCTTCCTACTATTCGGCGTACGACATGGAAGATGAGAGGGCAGCCTTCCCTACCTTGTATCAGTCCCTTAGTGTCCAAGTAGAGGAAAGCTTCAGGTGGAATGAAGCGAATCAATAATAAAATTATATATCTTGTGGACATAATTTCAGACACTCACACAATACTCCAGAGAGGATCTTATTGGCGATGTAAAGGAGGCTGATCCCTCCATAATTGGCGCAGTCAAATGGGTCTCCTTCTTTGTGGACCGGGCAAACGAGAGATTTCACTCATTGGGCATAGTTTCCCCCGACCATGTCTTATATTATATGTAAGCTAGTGCATGCGCCCAAAGAGGTCATCCTCAGCTGCTTTAAATAGTTCTCCGAAAAGTCTGTCCGCTCCAGGAGCTTTGTTCAATTTCGATATTGCTATCTTCACTTTGTCTAAGTCGGGGGGACAGAATTCTTGTCTATCATCGTCCAATTGAGAATACTCCAGGACGTCACCTGGAATAAAAGATGTATTGTAAAATGGGGGAGCTTGTTTCTCTAAATATTAAGCGAACTTCTAAAGTGGGCGTTAGCGCGTCAAAGACACTAAGTTGTATATTGATTGATTTTTCGTGGAGACAGCTTCCTATGACGTTTGCACAACCCATGGTTTTAATTATGTGTTCCATTGGCGTGGCTACGACTGCAGAATCTTGAAAGGTATATTCTTGGATTCCAGATTTTGACAAATCTTAAAAACGATGTGTTTTTTGTTTCGGTCTTGGTTCGAATTCCTCAATGGGAATATGTCCTTATTTTTTATGTATAACAAGCATCTCGTCATTGTAGGTGAGCGTCATCAATTCATCGCAACTTTTAACATCTTTATTTTTACATCTTCTCGAACATAAGCGACTCCAACGTAATTGACTAACACTAAAAAAAACAAGGAAATTTACAATTGTGTGTGGAGTCGCCTTGGGATTGAAAACTAGACTCGTTATATACTTTTTAGTTTCGATTTCCGATTTCGATTTTAGTTTATTTCTATAGTAAATACATAATGTTTACAAATACATAATGTTACAAATACATAATGTTTAAATACATAATGTTTCCTTCATAATTTTGAAGGAAGGACCACTAAAAAGATATCGCTGGAGGAAAAAAGATGAGTGATTGAAAAACACGAAAATTTTGATATTGAGTAATTTAAAACTACATAAGTAAATAATTAAATAAAGAATTGAATTAATAAGCTAAAAACAAATAAATAAACATAAAAACTCATAAATAACTAGAAAGACAAATTTTTACATTTTAATTAACAAATTAATAATTAAGTATGTACAATACATGAATTTATAAATTAGTAAATAAACCACTAATAAATGAATAAATCAATATTTAGTAATATATAAAATAAAACAATAATAAAATGAACAGCAATGAAAAACAATTTGCACAAATATAACGCTAAACTGGAATTGAAGACATTGTTAGAGGATAATTAAAAATTACTGTACTTCTGAAAAAATCTTCGTCATTACCGCTTACACTTTGGTGAAATCGTGAAACTCTCTTCTAGAAAAATACTTTAAAAGGCCGGAGTTATTTTTATAATTTGTCTAGCATAATCTGAGCAATGAAATGACTTATCACATTAACTTCAGAAAGGTAATGCTTAAAATATAAGTACGTAAAAACAGACTTATAAAATCAATAATTTATTCGAGTTATTTAGCACAAATGAATAAATCATTTTTGTTTTTCGTTATGTTAAGGTTTTGATTATTTTCTTGCACATCAAGATTTTAAACTTTTCTTCTAAGAGTAAAAACAATAGCCTGTATCTTTGAAGCATTAATTTTATTCTTCCATTTAGAGCAATATGACACCAATATTATTTATCGGAAAAAACCCGATACTATAAGTAGTATATTTTCCAACGAAAAAGTTATTTTTGAAGTGGGTCGTGATACGATAGGCTTAATGAGTATTACTACAATATAAAGACCAAACTGTGGCCGCCGTGGCATAGTGGGTAGAGTGCGACGCTCACACGCCGAAGGGTCTAGGTTCGATTCCCAGCTCAACACCAATTTTTCGAATATTTCACTGCACCACCTCTTTCGAGCTGCTGACAACACTTAAAGAGTAATAACTGTCTAAGAAAGCTTCTCACATTTCGCCGTTCTGAATCGGCAAAAAACTGTAGGTCCCATCTACTCGTGAGAGAACAGCAGCGCGCACTAGGCCCTGGTCCCCCTTTGGACTGTAGCGCCAACAATTATTATTATTATTATTATAAAGACCAAACTAATTGTGGTAATTTTTCTTAAAATGGATACAATTCTCATTTCAATGATTTTTGCAAAGCACTTACTAAGAGAATTCAAAAACGTTAAATTTCTAAGGCTCGGTTAATTTAATAAAAATTTGTTAGATTTTTAAGTTAACATTTTTTGTACTTTCAAAACCAGAAGTACAAAGGCCTAAGTAAATCGTTTTAGATCTGTAACCGAAGCACAGTAACTGTTAGGGGTTTGATTGTAAACGGAATTCACGGAATATTCAACAGATAAAGTAATATGCGTTGATGAGAAAATATTATCGGTAAGTTGGTCTTATCTGTGAAAGGAAGCACTACCGATTTAATCCTTTTTTGTTGTTTGTGGGCTTAGACGTGCCTATTAGGAGCCCTCAGTGCTACGTTACTTGATGTATTGCAAAAGATGTTTTTTCTCTTCTCATAAGTTCCGATTTTGATTTTAAATAATTGAGTTTTAATTAGGATATTTTTTACCACATATTTACACTTGGTAGTTATTACACCGCGTAACTCGATTCTAGCCAAGTCCCATTTCGTTTGCGTTTTAGTCCACTTAATCGAATGGAGGCCACTTCTAAAAACCAAATAATATATTTTTACGAAAGCTTCATAAGTAAAAAACTGCAAGTTCGTAACGTTGTACAGAGAATCGCTATTTACTTTAATACTAATACTCATTTTTCAAAAAATACGTGTAAATATGAATTTAGATAAGAAAAGTATGAATTTCAAAAATGTGTTTTTTGTTAGAAACAGTCCACGCCCGTCCGTCCGCAGCTAAATTAAAGACACTTCAAGTTTGTGCTTTGTGATTGTTTTCTGAAGATCTGTAAAATCGAATGTTAATCAAACACTATCCATCAAAGTTAATATTGTTTGGGAAGAGAATGTTTTCAGCCTTTAATAGGTTTGTAATATGCTGAGATTGTTTCATAATCTTTACAAAAGATTTTCCTTCCTGACATTTTTAACTTAAATGCAAAGATTCAGTGTTGTAGTAGAAAAGTAAGGAGAAGTTGTTTGATTTCATTATTTTGGCTTAATATTGTTGGTTCACTTTTTTGCAGTACTACTTATTCATGTTGTTTTATCGATTTTATGGCTGATTGAGATTGTTGGTTTCTTCTTCACGTAAATTCAATAATTATTTTTATTTCTCCTGTATTGAATCTTAGTGCATTCTTTCCATTTATAGCGGTGTGGAAGTTCGTTTAAATTCCTGAGATTTATATGCTAATTTCGTGTACATGATATGCTAGTAGCTTGTAATATTTCAGAAGATGTTTTGCTTAAAACAACGAAGACTACTCGATACTTGGTAATGTTACTGTCTTCTTTGAATACACAATAACGTTTGATGACGAAGTTTGGTACATTGAACGTAACTTTTGTCACGTGCTTTAGTGATAAAATGGTTAGTTCATAAGTAAATTACCATCATTAGCTTAATGCGTATTTTATGTAATTAGCACTTTATGCAATTTATTGAAATGTTAATACGGCACTAACTATGCCCTCAACTAGCTTTAATTGAGTAAGCCATTTCCAGTTTGCTTGTCTCTAATTTGAAAACAAATGTCCATCAAATTTTTAAACTCGATTGTTTTGCGGTTGAAACCTTTTTAGCATTGCTACAACACTCTTGTGCCTCCAGTTCAAATATTGTTGTTGGCTATTGTCAACAGACATTGAGACATAAATTTATTTTCAAGTGGAATGGTTGAGTTCAGTGATATCCTGCCAAATTTTCTTTATCGGTCGAAACGAAATATTTAGACTCATTTGTTTCGTTTTGTTTTTCGATCTGCCGTAGTTGACTGGAAGGTTGTCTAGGAAGTTTCTTCAATACTCTTACAAATAGAGAAAACACTATTTGCATTATTTTATGTTCTTCTAGAAACAGATCTTTTTACAAACCTTATTTGCTTGATCGTGGGTAGTTGCCAAGTGGGTAGTATCCAAGTGCAATTTCTATCTTCCTGATCTTGTAGTTGTTTCAGAAATCTGGATTTATGTATTTGAAAAAAATGATTATCATATGTCAGGTTATTCATTATTTGCAAACTCAAATGATAATCACGCTTCCGGCTGTGTTGGGTATTTTATTAGAAATGACATTGTAGTCAATGAAGTAATTAACCTTAGTTTAAGGACAGTCGATATTTTAAAAGTCTCTTTAAAAATTAATATGAAAATGACTGTGGTACTGTGTGTGTACAGATTACACAGATTCAGCTTTGATTCGTTTGTCACCGAATTTTCCCAGCTTCTACAAAAACATACCGCAAACAATTTATTAATTTTGGGTGATTTTAATATAAATTTATTAGATGAGAACGAAGTTGTGTCAAATTATTTAACTTTCTCAGCTTCACATGGATTAACTACTTTCACTAACGAAGTTACTAGGCCTGCTTCAGGGAGTTGTCTGGATCACATCTACTGCCGTTTTTTAAATATAACTCTCACTCCTTATGAGAAATGTTTATTTCATTTTTAAATAACTGATCACTCCATGGTAGGTATTATTATAAATATTTCGGATTTGATGGCTTCTCGTCGGAAAGTTGACCATACGTGCATGCGTCATAAAATAGATATATCTAAGCTAAAAAATTATCTTCTCCACGAATCGTGGAGTAATGTTCGGCTTATGACTCTTTTATCAAATCTCTAGGTAAATATGTTGTTTGTTTTTTTTCTTCTATGCATTTTTTATTAATTTTTCTTACTTCTTTTTTTTATATTCTAGACAAACATACTTAAACTAGCTTATTAATCTAATCTACTGATCTTAGTTCTAACTTACTGACTTTTAACAAGTGCTCTAAGCTAACCTAGCAGTAATTTATTTTCTTCCAACCTTTCGGCTTTTTTATTAAATGTTTGTTGTTTTCTTGTTTTAATTCATTGTTAATTCTAATATTTACCCAAGAAAAGAGAAAAACTTGGGACAACATTTTTTTAACTTATCCTAATTTAAGACTAAGACTAAATAATAGCTAAAAACTAAAAATAAAATTTAAAAAATAAAAACCTTAAACGTAACTCTTTAACAACTAAGCTCATATCTGCTTAACTATGTCCGTAAGAATACCGTACGCATCCACCAGGACGTATATATTATAAATATGGTGCATCTGTCTTTATTTTTCTTTTAATTTTTTTTTTGTTGTTTTTTCTCTTTTTTTTGTATTTTTCGTTGTTGCCTTTCTACTGTTCGGGGTGCGACATGGAAGATAATGGGGCAGCCATCCATATCTTGTATCAGATTGTATGCTATTATGTTATGCATAGAACCTATAAGATCGCTGGTGAATATAGTGAACAAGATCGGCGAACCCATTTTTTATATGGAACACAGTTGTTGCCATTTTTCAGAACGAACTTTCTACCTGTTACCATGTTTTAGATCATATATAGCAACGTTTTGTGGATGCCGAGCCGGACTAATTTGAGAAAGAGACCTTCTAACCAAACGGTGTCGAATACCTTTTCTATGTCAATCAAGAAGGACCCTGAGCACTGTGTTTTGTTTCTATTCCACTGGATGTCGGAAACCAATTTTGACGCGGCATGAATGGTGTCATGCCCCGCCCTAAAGCCAAATTGGTTTTCCGGTATTATTTGTTTTTTTTTCAACCCATTCTTTTAGAGCTCTAATGACTATCTTCTCAAATACCTTGCTTATGCAAGGAAGAAAACTTATAGACCGGATATTTGTCGGGATGGAGGTATCTTTGCCCCGTTTCGGGATAGGCTGTACTACAGCTGTTTTCCAATGCGTTGGGTAATATGCATTATTTAGCGCATTGTTGAACAGAGTTGTGTATACATCCACCGCCTCAAAGGGCAGATGGCGCAGAACAATATTTGGTATCCCATCTATTCCCACTGACTTCTTCTTTTTTCAGTGAGTTAAGGATACCTTGGAGTTCATCTTTTGAAATAAGGATGGAGTTGTTTCCGTCATTGGCGACCATATTATTTGCCGAATGATCGTCACTGAACCTGGTGAAACCAGGATTCTCGGATCGCCATTGACTTATTTCGTTCTGAAGATAGACATGGTTTAGCAAGGCTCTGTTTTCCAGACCGTATACACTCTCTGGAAAACAGCACCAATTGCTTTCACCTTCTCTTGGGGATCCTCAACTACGAAATAGTTGTTGTCAAGCACTGCCCTATCTGGATCGATGCCAACTGAGTAAGTAGGTCCGCGTTGTCTCTTGTCCTGTCAAGTCGAACGCTCTGAATGTCATTATGGTCTTTCCTCCGAAAAATTTTATTTACTTGCGGGAACATGCTCGGGTTGTTGGATCTTACAGCCCGAATCTTATTGCTCCAATAACTTGCATTGCAAGTCTGTAATTATGTTTGATTAACTGTTGGAGTACTTTGATCTGTGACTTCAGATAGCGAATCTCCGCATTCTGTGGATCAGTAAATCTCCTGTACAAGAGTTTAAGTCTTGACAGGAGTCTATTTTTTTGCACGTGAAGTGCATCGATAGTAGCATTCCGGTAAATGTTGCAATCATCGGTTAGTGCTACCTTCGGAAAAGCTTTGTCCATTGTTCGTTTAATGACTTCGTCCATTTGTGTGAGGTACCCATCAACCTCTTCGTTCGTTAGGTTTCTATTCGTAGGAGGATTAATCACACTCGAACTTATTTCTCTGGTTAAGGTTCTAGAGAAACGTGGCCAGCGCGCCTTATTGTAATAATATGGGTACCTTGGAGTTCATCTTTTGAAATAAGGATGGAGTTGTTTCCATCATCGTCGACGACATTATTTGCCGGAAGATCGTCACTAAACCTGGTGAAACCACAGTTCTCGGATCGCCATTTACTTATTTCATTGCGAAGAGAGATATGGTTTAGGGAGGCTCCGTTTTCCAGGTCGTGATTCGGACTACGAGTCTCGTTCACCGCATACACTCTCTGAAAAACAACACCAATTGCTTTCACCGTCTCAGGTGGATCCTCAACTAGGAAATAGTCGTTGTCAAGCACTGCCCTATCAGGATCGATGCCAACTGAAGTCAGTAGGTTCGCATCGTTTGTTGTTCTGTCAAGTCGAACGCTCTGAATGTCGTTATAATCTTTCCTCCGAAAGATTTTATTTACTTGCGGGAACACGCACGTGAAGTGCATCGGTGGTTGCATTTCGATAAATGTCGACATCATCGGTATGTGCAACCTTCGGAATAGTTTTGTCCATTGTTCGCTTAATGACTTCGTCCATTTGTGTGAGGTACCCATCAACCTCTTCGTTCGTTAGGTTTCTGTTCGTAGGAGGATTAATCACACTCGAACTTATTTCTCTGGTTAAGGTTCTAGAGAAACGTGGCCAGCGCGCCTTATTGTAATTATATGGATGCGTTTGGACATATTCCTCCAGTTCCTCCAGCTTATTCGGGAGCTGTATTATAGCGACGAGACCACAGTGATCACTGCCATACTCGTCCGTAGATAAACAGATCCTCGTATGCCGCTCCACGTTAAGTATTGTTAGGCATCTGTCGATTAGTATCACATCCAGATAGGACCCGCTTCTAGGAAATGATGGTCTATCGGTTGGCAGCAAATCCAGCCTGAACTCAATATCGTTTTGCTCCATCCACACTAAGAGAGCGTTACCTCGCTCATTTGGAACAGCGTCACCCCATTCACCGTGTTTGGCGTTCAAGTCCCAGGCTAATATATACAAAAGTTTTCTTCACAGCTCAAGCAGAGGCTGGCGAAGAGAGCCTCAAGCTCAAAAAGAAAGTTAGGGTTTTGAGGTTCTGATGCGAAAGCAGCGATCACAAACAATTTCTGTCCACCTTGGAGAGAGATGCGTGCGATAGCCGCTTCTGGCACATTAGATCTTCTAACTTCATTGCAATATATAACCTTATGACTAATATTCTTTTTAATTAAGAGGGCGACTCCGCCACCTCGAGTGGATTAGGGTCGGTCCCTACTTATAATATTGTAATTTTTGTACCTGAGGTTGCGCGTCTGGCTTAGCTTAGTTTCGCACAACAGGATTGTGGGCTTGCAACAGATTAGAGAGCGATAGTTTTCTTTCGATCCTTATCAGAGGGCTTACATTCACTGTAAGGATCTTAACGGTTATTACCTCGCGTGAGCCCATTATATCTGAGCGCGCTTTTTTGCAGGCAGCTGAGAGAAGAGGAAATCTACTTTAGCCGTCTGCGTAAGGAAACTGGTCTGTAGTTCGACCATTTGTTTGTGCAATCACCTGAGCTTGCATGCAAGGTGGCCATTTTCTCCGCAGAGTACGCATTTGAGGAGCGTCTTATCCTCAACTTCATTCGTCCCTAAAGGACAGTCCCCTTGTTATGCGCATCGTGCGCAGCGGAACTCCATTTTGCAGATATCCGCGACGTGCCCCAGCCGTCTGCACTTCGCACATTGAAGTACGTGATCAGACTTGTGTAATTTCTCCCACTTTACACATAGACCGCCTACGAAACGGATTTTTCGTAGGCTGTCGATTTTGGTGCTGTGGGATACCTGAACTATGAAGAAGGGAAGTGATGGTGAAAGGCTTAAATCCTACGAAATGGATCTCGTCGCTCTCAACTTGGCGCAGCTTGCCAAGGAGAACCTTCGGGTCATTGGAGGGACTTATACCTTTGAGGAGCAAGGTCTGTGGCCTTTCTCCTCTGGGGGTGTACGTGTAGAAGTCATCGTTCGATGCCGCTAACTTCTCTTTTAGAAATCTAAACCCGTCCATTGTTAGGCAATGGACGGTATGAATTTGGGGAGTTTTATATTTAATGAAGTTTGTCTTATTTAGTAAGGCCAACTCACATAGGATCTCCAGTTCTTCCGTCCCCATGCCGAAGACGTTAATTGGAGGGCAGTGTTCCTTCGGCTTCTGCTGCTGTTGTTGTCTCTGCTGCTGTGGCTGTTGTTGTTTCTATTGCTACATCTGTTGCTAGTGGTTCTGCTGCGTTTTCTGTTGTTGCTGCGACTGTTGTTGTTGGGCTGCCTTCAATGTGGCAGAATGTTCTTGTTTTTGTCTCTGCTGCTGTTTCAAAACCCCTTGTTGCTGTTGAAATTTTAATTTTTTTTTAACTTCTTGCAACCGTTGCGCTGCCTTTGATGTTGAAGGCAGCGATTCCTGGGTTTCTCTCTGCTTCTGTTTCAGCTGCTTTCTTTTTTCTTGCAGCTTGAGGAGCTCCTCTTCTTGTTCTTGCAAGTAAAGGCTTTCGATGTCGATGGCGGCTGCTGGGTTGGTTTTAGCTTACCGATTGTTGTTGTTGGCGGTGTTTTTTTGGTCGACACCGATCCGCCTTTGCTCGGTGCGACCATTTCTTCATCTGACGTCAATGTGGTAGTACGACGCTTTGTAAGACAGGGCTGCGGCTGCGTTCTCTTCCTCCGTTTTTTTGTATCAATATTCCGGCTCGCGGGGCTAGCCACGCGGATGCTACCGTCATTTGTATGGTGGCCTGACGTCCCAGCCACCGGTGTTTTAAAGTCGCCTGATTTGCTGACTTCAGGTCGCTTGTCACTCTCCATTTTTTAACTCACACTTAGTGTCCACTTGTCTTTAATTAAAAAAAAAAAATTTTTCTCGGTATTAGAACCCGGGATTGTTAGTTCACTAGCACTACTGCGCTACCAACAGAGCGAAAAGTGAAAGTCGTTTGCTTTCACTGTTTTAATTTGAGTATTTAAATCACACTGCTTTCACTATAATGTAGTCGAAACACATGCGTACTCCGCGGGGTCTGTGAACGACTGTAAATATGTTGCTCGTTCAGTCAGCGTTATCAGGACAAAGAAAGCTAAAAAAAGACTAAAGCCTTGGATATCGGATTATCTAGTCAACCAAATCGAACGAAAAAATAAACTACGAATAAAATGTATGAAACATCCATGTAATACTAGGCTAGAAACCAAATATAATACGCTGTGCTTAAATTAAGAAAGAAATTTCAACTTATAGTGATATGTATTTTTGGAGAAAGTTCACTGCTGCTAAAGGAAACGTAAAATCAGAATGGCAAATAGTTAATAATATTCTAAATAAACGTTCTAATACCTGCATGCCTTCTTCCATTACGTGAGATAACAGTGAAATTTCTGGTGAATTGAATATTGATAATAAATTCAATACTTATTTTACTACATTACTTACTTTCTACTGTCAAATTCTTTACAAAGTACTTAAATACTCAAATGCGCTGATGTTATTCCATTATATAAGAAAGGTTCTGTAGATGACATGAAGAATTACAGAACTATATCTCTTCTTTCATCTTTAAGCAAGATATTCGAGAAAGTTATGAAGAACAGAAAGTTATCTTTTTTAAATAAATTAAAGTTTTTCAGTCCTAACCAATTTGGTTTTCAGCGCAAAAAATCTACTGAAGATGCTCTTCTAAACTTTTGTGCAAATGTATTTTCCAACATGGATAACAAAATGTTAACAGCTGGACTTTTCGTGGACATTACAAAAGCTTTTGATATGGTTAACCATGAGAAACTATTACTGAAAGTGCAAAAGATAGGGTTTCGTGGTTTTATGCACGAATGGCTCCACTCGTATCTATCAGATAGATCTCAAAGAGTGAAGATCGGTGATATGAAGAGTGAAATCCGATATCTTAATTAAGGAGTTCCTCAAAGGTTCAGTATTGGGACCAATATTGTTTCTTATTTACATTAACTTTAAAGTCTATAGACTTTAAAGTCTATAGACTTTAAAGGAAAACTTACTGCATTCGCGGATGATGTAGGTTGCGCAAGGTAATGTTCTTTAATGTCTAAAGACTTTAAAGGAAAACTTACTGCATTCGCGGATGATGTAGGTTACGCAAGGTAATGTTCTTTAGTTTATCAAACCTACAGAACCTAAACGCAGTGATCTATTATCACACCTCGGATTGTCAAAAGTTGAAAACTTTTTATGGCAATTGCAATACCTGTCCATCCTTACAAACTTTTGATAGTACTCTGAACTGCAATAATAATTGCTTTTTGATTGAAGTAAAAGAATTTAAATATCTAGGACTTATTATTGACTCTAAAGTGTCATTTTCGCGTCATACTCACTACATAAGTAAATATTTGAGTAGTACTCTCCGTACCTTCTTTTACTTAAAAGAAACCTGCTCGAATGAATTGCTAAAAATTATTTACTTTGGTTTATTCCATTCAAGATTGTAATATGGCATAACATGTTGGGGTGGAACTTTTGTGAACAAAATACATCCCTTATTACTTGTACAAAAAAGGTGATAAGAAAAATATTTAACAAAAGCCATCCATGTCATCCGCTTTTTGCTTAGTTCAAAAATTTTTCCCATTAGACATCTTTATTGTTTTAAGGTACTAAAAGTGTTTTTTGTAAGATCAGGTCACCGCAATTTGAGAATAATTTCAAACTTTGGACTATGTTCGAATACTTCTTTTGTTGTACCCGTTCTAAAATACCGAACCACTGCCTTTCGTAATTTTTATTTGGTATCGTCATGCCGCATATTTAATAAACTTCTAGTTTTTATAAGATCTTTAGCTGACTCTCGAAGATTTGCAAAGCATTTAAGAAATTGGCTATTAAATTTAAATTACTCTGACTTAGAACTGTTTTTCTCTTGCATTCTGATGTAAGGTAACGAAAAAGTAAAGTATAATGAATGTATTATTTATCTTGTCTTTCGCGCTTCTTCTGTAAATTTTAACCTTTTAAATTTTAATTATATATTTTTTTGTTTTTTCTTTGTCAATTTTCTGAACAAGCTATGCATGGGTCACCCCACCCTAATTTATTAGTTTTAGTATCTCAACATAAGAGGTGACATTTAACACTATTTTTATTACCTACTGTATAAAAATATCAAATGTCATAAACATTATTTCAATTGTAAATACCCTATTTATGCATATTGTAAACTATATTTAAATAATTATATGAATAAGGGGTACCAGACGGTTTCTTCTCTGCTGAAGGTGCCAAATTTTTGTTTAGGCTGCAGCAAATGCGCAGAGATGCATCTGTCAACGCCCTGTCCCCTGGGCGAGGGAAAGTGGATTTCAGGTCAATCCTAAAATGCATTCACTGTGGCGAGAAGGGATATCCCTCTAGTTATCGAGGCTGCTCCAAGGTAAAGGCTATCCAGAAGAACAATATGCAAAAGAAAGAGAAAGTGGCGGATTCGAGGCCGATGCCGAAAATTCCAGCTACATCTGTTACGCCGGTCGTTTCTTAAGCCCAGAACGGCATAACAGACACTGTCAAAATTGTACCAGTACCGGTAGAGGCTTCGAATAAGGGCTTCGCGGTTTTCCATGATGGCCTCAATGAAGGCCCAAATGGAGCGGTTCCAGAAAGATCTTCTACGAACGGACCGGGTCCTTTTGTCAAGACCCGCTGGGTCAAGTGCGTATCCGTTTTATCTCTTTATTAGAAAAGTCATGCGCCTTAAGACTGTGTACTGCGTTGGGGTGCGAAATTTCGGTGTACTGGAAGTTTGCATAAAGTTACACAACAAACTCTAGCATCGTTCCTTCTCAAGCTGTATGACGAAAGAATTAAAAGCTTTATTCAACAACTTACTTTAAAAGTGAATCCGAAGTTCTGGAGACCCATATGGCAAAATTATGAATAATGTTAGGTAGAAAAAAAAATGTATATTCTTCCTTTTCTGGTTAATATAAGCGTGGTCGGATATATTTTGAATAAGTGTTTTAGTGCCTAGACTGGCGTTCGACTACGATAAGCAACAAGATTGTTGGCAAGTGATCGTTTAACAAAATCATGGGATAACGATAGTATTACAAAATTTCTTCAGTGGGCAGAACGAATCTCTGCTCTACTTCAATCAATTATCCTCAGTTTCATTCGTGGCCAGTAAAGTTGAACAGGTTCTTTGTCGATTTGATTAGTCAGTAGGTTTTCAATGGTTTTCTGTTAACTTCCTTCGTGGAAAACCTTGAAAACTCTTATTTCTTTGTATTGTAATTAAATAAAAATAAGATATCCAAATATCCTACAGGATATAATCTTCAGTCCAATTTACGAATTGGAGACTCTCAAAATGTTTTTAGTTTTTGTATCAACTACTATGTATCTTGTAGAGGAAATTTTTTTCGGAAATTTCGCCACGATGACGACACAGAGGTGGCTGCACATTTATTCTACAGGACACTTTGTAAGTGGAAAATAGTATTTACCTAGCCTGTATTTAAAAACGGTGATTCTTTATATAACTGATTCATAGAATATAGCCTTCTTCTAAGTTCATAAAAACACTGATAAACCGTCGGCTTCTGAAATATTTTGAGTCCAAGAAACCACTTAATGATCGGCAGCAACAGGTCCACTGATAATGTGACGTTCTCACGGAAAAGTGGAACCAATCTTTGCACCAATCTTTGTAGGAGAAAATAAGGTAATTTAAAGGCATTTGACGAAGTTTTTTCATCATGATGATTTGTTTGCGTACTTATGACATCAATGAATCCCCTCTTCAATTGATTAGAAACCACCTTTCGAACCTTATGTATATGAGAAGCTTTTTGGTTACTTTGAAAGCAATAAACCCAGGGGTCTAATCACGGATGATGACTATCGTGCGACGATATCGTTGAAACGAGAGTTTTGCATCGCGTAAGCAAAAAAAAAAAACGATATCGACAAAACGATATCATTTTTGTAGCTTCATGTACTCTCAAAACTGCCTATCGCTATCGACCTGACGACCGGTTTTTGACGATAGCTATTTCACTATCATTTTGCATTGAGCTGGTATGAAAGTGGCGAAAATTTGAAGAAAAAAATAAGTAAAAAATGTAATCAGTAATTACAAAATGTTTTGAATATAATCCTCAGCTTACAGAAATATGAATGTAAATTATTAATTATTTTTTAAATAAATATTCCCTGAAATCAAACTTCATATATTTTATGAGCCCCTATCGTACAGTAAGCAATGAGAACTATCAGGCAGTCTTTATTCATTGTTTAGTTGTGTGTTTAGTTATGACAAGAGATAGTTACGGTTAGTAGCGCTCAAACTGTGTATAAAATAGATTGTAGACGAGATGACAGTGGTTGGGTTATGTGATGCAAATTATCGACGATATCGTTTTGGAGTATCGTCAGGACGATAGTCGTTTGAAAAGTTACGTGATTGCAGCCCTGGGTATTGCGTTTTAAAAAATTATCATAGATACAATAAATATCTATTTAATTATTTGAGCAATATTCAAAGATGTTTTTCTTGAAATTGCGCTGTACCATGACTTATGTGGAAAACGGTATATATCATGAATTCGTTTGTTGAAAAATTATGTTTCTGTGCTAAAATAAATCGGAATAATCATTATTTATGACCTATTTTTCGAAAACCCGAGAACCGAAAACCAATTCGCGTAAAGAAAAATTGCGGCATGGTAAATCTTTATTGCAACTGACATTAGAAACCGCTTTCAAGAAGTCAACATGCCCTTCTCTTCGTGTTTTTTTCCAACTTTTACCGCTAATTTAGAATAATTAGACACAACTCCCCAAACGACACTGCGGTCCACCAGATAATTTAGTTTTTGGTTGCTAGTGCAATAAAAAATATTGTGCCCCAATCAAATGATGATTTTTGCAATATGCAACCTAATTCCTCCTTATCAAATTAACAAGATCATAATTACCCACTGTACGGGCTTGATTGGTGCATAGAGTATCTTCAATACTATGGATTTGGATTCGAATGACTTCACTTCGAGTCTGGTTAGCGCGCGATATTCCACTTTCCGATACAAAGGCAGAAAATTGAAATTTAGTTTTGGGAAGGGGAATAAATGGGAAAAATTAATAAGAGAAGAAGAGTAGTTTCGGCTATTAAGGCGCCTTCAATACCAAACACGTTTCGTCGGACCAAAAAAAAACAACGTAATTCTATTGACGGGAGATTTATGAGTCTGAAGAAACAGTTTTATGTTTAGATACCGTTTAGCATTTGTGATAGCAGCATAGGGTAACGGGAGACAGAAATGGAACTGCTTCGTGACAAGTGGCGTCTCTTTCTAACGAGCGAGTTACGTAATGCAAGGAGAGATAAGATAGGTGTTAATAATTAAAATTGCACTTTTTACAGTATTTGCTTACGAAGATTTATTCTTCACTTCAAACAATGAAAAGTATAATGTAAATAGGATGACAAACCAAAAGCTTTAAATTCAATGCCGCTTCTCCTCTCGTTATTCTCCAACTCCGTTAATTCTTGCTCTTCATCTTCCTTCTTCCTCTTTGAGGGATGCTCTTCTAGATGGCGTTCCTGTCACTTCGGAGATTTGGTAGAAGTGATGCCAACATTTTTCCCACCTCGTGAGACACTGCTTGATTCGGGTTCCATATCTATCTCGCCATTATCTAAGTTTACAAGCGCCAACTTAGAAACGGGCCTATGGTATTCGCCATACTGCGTCTTGACTATGGCTGAACGGACTTGCCCATCTTTCCCTTTCTTTTATCACGCACTTTAGCAGGTGTTTGCAGGCAATGCGGGATCACATATTATGACGAAGTCCCCAGATTTCATTGGATCTACAAGAGAGACATTTTTTTTTTAATCTTCTTATCAAACTAGGGAGATAGGCTTTGACCCATAGTTTCCATAGACGATCTCGGAACATCTGTGACGTTATGTAGCCCTTAGGACAATAGCGAACATTATCTGGCACATTTCCAATTGATTTTACTCCGTTGCTACTTCCTAGCAGAAAGTGGTTAGGAGTGAGGACGTCGTAAGACCCCGCTTCAACTGGAACGTGCGTCAATGGCCTGGAGTTTACTATAAATATAACTTCTGCTACGCATGCTTTCACGTTAATGCTGTATTTTGGAAGAGCTGAATAAAATGCCACTTTGAACGTCCTCACCATTCGCTCCCACGCACCCCCCATGTGAGGTGCTCCGGAAGGGTTAAATATCCACTTTATGCAGGACTGCTGAAAGGTTCTCGTCACTCCATCAAAGTCGACACGTTTTATTTCTTCACGAAGTAACTTCTCGGTGGCAATGAAGTTGGTTCCTCTATCGGTGCGTATCTCTTTTGGTTGGCCCCGTAGGTTCATGAAGATTCTAAGACACATTACGCAACTGTCAATATCCAGGCTAGTAGCTACCTCTACATGGATGGCTCGAGCTATTAATCATGTAAAGAGAACCATCCAGAGCTGCTCTTTTGACCTCCGTACATTCACCAATACTGGGCCCAAGAAATCTATCCCAGTACATGTAAACGGGGGTTCATATGCAGCCAGTCTGCCGTAGGGGAGCTCACCCATCTTTGGCTCAACAGACAGGCGTGACAGATCACGCAGCGACGCCAAAACTTCTGTTTCAGTTCATTTATGACGGCAAAGAATGATGGTACTTTTCATGGAATCCTCGGACAATCAGCAACGTGAGGTGACTATCTTTGGGAAGAATAACTGGTCTTCTAGTGGGACGTATTGCGCTTCGTCTATTCGACCACCGACCCTCAGGATACCGTCTTCGTCCAAATATTCGATCGCGAAGTGGACTTTTCTCTAGAACAGTGCTTATCCGCGCTGAATTTTCCGAACAGAGAGCAGAAATTTCACTGCGAAAACTACTTTGTGCTGCTCTATACAAATAAGCATCCGCTCGTTGGAATTGAGTTACAGTTTCGGGGTACCGGAAACCATACAAAATACCCGCGGTCTTCCTCAGTTTCTGATAAGAAGAGAATGTTTCGAATTGTATTAGAGGCTCACCAATTGAGTGGAAATTGGCATGATCTTCCACTGAGTCCTCCTTGGAGACATGTTCGTCTTCGTCCTTTACTGGCTATTAACTTTTTGATTTATAGAGAAGCTTGGCGTTCTGATCTGTTGCAATGGGTTCATTCCAGTCTATTTTAGATCGCCATATATCTTACAGGAGTATTTTGAATCGCACCACGTAATGAGCAATCAGTCCTAAAGGATCATAAATGCTCATAACCACTCTGAGAAGCTCGCGTTTTATTTGTACTCTTTCTCCACGAAGCACATCTGGACCGCCCTTGTTGAGGTCGAGCAGAAATTTAAAGGAATCCGATGAAGGGCACCAAAACATCCCCAACACCTTCTCCGCAGAATCTTCAAAGTGCAAATTCAGTTTGTTAATATGCTCATCACCGCCCAACTCACGCAGAACTTTCATACAATTTGACCAGTTTCGAATTTCAAAGCCACCACGACCATGTACTTCTCTCACTTCTTTTCCAATACGAATAGCTTCATCTAGCTTTGTTGTAGCTTTGTAGCCAATCATCCGAATAATGATTCCTTACGATGGCATTGTAGGCATCCGCGAATTTGGGTTTGAACTCTTCTGCACTCGCATTCTTCGCCAATTGAGCACAACTTGGAGAACATGTGGCGCCGAAAGACATTACTTGCAGCACAAACTCAATTGGCAAGGCGTTGATGTCACCAAACCTCCATAAAAACCTTTAAGCTTGCACGTCACTCTCTTTAATCCACACCCTGTGAAACATTTCCTTAATATCTGCTACCACTGCTACTCGACGTTATCTAAATCGAAACAAAATTCCAATGAGTGAAGCGGTGAGGTCAGGGCCACTAAGCAACAAAGAATTCAAGGAGACTCCATCTCAGCTGGAAAATCCCATATTGGACGTACATTTGGCTTATTTGGACTCTTATGGTAAAAGATTGGGAGATAAAAAACCTTATTAATCGGCATTTGGATTTCTTCAGACGTTAAGCGACGAATATACTTTTTCCTTTCATAACCTTTTACTATCTCATTAATTGCGTCAAGGCGCTCTGGATTTCTACTAAAATTTCGTTCAAAACCTTTTAGTCTATTCCATTTCTCTTCCATAATAAACCAACTTCGTACCTGTTGTCGGTTTTTCGCTTTAAAGTGCTTTGTATTATTTCCCGAGCCCTTTTATCTTCCTGTGATCGAATTTTGGTAATACTCGGCTGAACTCCAACTCTGTCAACTGTGTAAAAGCGCTTCACCAAATCGAACGAATCACCATCTGCTTGACAGCAGTTATGACAGTTATGAATATTTACATGTTTTCGTTTTGGGTTTTCCTTAATCACTTACTCATTGCTAATATTGTCCATCCCAGCCGGCATTTTACAGCAATCGGGTCGAATTCCTTGCCTTCTCGCGCTTTCGTAGGTACAGCGTAGTGCCTATTGTCCAAACCAAATAGAAGACTGGGATTAACATTTCGATACGATTTCATAGGAAGCGCTCTAAGATGTTGATACTCTGCAGCCAAGTGTTTTAATGATTGTATTGGAAGGATCAACTTAGATACTGTGCGTGCTTTCATACTTTTTAGTTTTGTTCCAACACGAATCCGCAAAGTCATTTTCATAGAATCTTCCTCGATTCGCATGGTTGAATCATCGATTCATCCAATCTGTAAAGGGCTATTTGCACCGCTAAGCTTCAATTCGTCCGCGAGTTCTTGTGAGATCAAGGTAGGCGATGAACCTTCGTCCAAAAATGCATATATTTCTTTTATTGTATCACCGATAATAATACTGATAGGGACGTATCTGAAGCGCGTATCTGATTCATTATTTATGCGTGAAAAACTCTCCGCACAAACCTTTACAGAATTATCAGATTTTGTATGTTCTTCCATGTAATGTTTTATGATGATACCATCTGCAACAATTAACTTGGCATTGTTTACGTCGGTAACATTTGCCTCTATGACGTTTGAGGCAGCAGAAGCACAGGCGTGCTAGCTTGACCATTTTGAGTCGGTCAGTTGCGGACGCATTTATATATTTATTGCATTTGCTAGCCACTTCGCACGAGCCCTTACAGATAACACAATGTATTGCATCTTTAAATTTTGCAGTGGGAACATTGTGTATGGCTATTGTTCTTTTGTTGTCATCTGACGTTTTTCGGTCTGTTGGCTTAGGTGTTATATTCGCTGATGGAACGCGAGTGCAGAGGTTCATTCCATAATCGTACAGCCATTTGCCGAAGGCCACTACGTCACCAGGCAGCACATCGGATTCCGACCATTTGATTTGCATGCTGTTAGGCAGTCGGGTTGGCATTTCATCAATAAGGAAAGGGTTATTACGGTATGGCGAAAGTCGCACGTCGTCGGTATTGAGCAATACATTCAGGTCAAAGATACTGACTGCGTATTGTACGATCGTATCCATCTTGGTCTCTCTGGGTGTTGGGAGAGCCTTAACCTGCTCAATTAAATCCTTACGACCAGCTCTGGCCTACCATATAATCTTTCCAAGGTGCTAAGAATCGTAGGTATATTCCTCGGATCTGTGAGTTGGCCCTCTACATATCTTCTGGCAGGATATTTTGTGGCTCTTCGGAGTCTTTCCCCGGTTAAGCACTTACCCCGGTTAACTGGCTTGGTGTCTGGATCACTTGGTGTTGTTCGTTGGACGATGGAGATTTGCTGTTTGACGAGGTTATAGATGCAACAGGTGGTATAAACTGCACCTTCTTTTCTATGGGCGATGTCGGCGTAGGGATCCGGGGATGTTCTGTATTTATGCAGGAACTGACGGATGTGATGTGTGTGCTACGTCGTCCAGCAGGGATAACTGCTTCAGAAGACTGGTCTCCCTTTCCAGCTCAAGAAGACGTGCTCTAGAATTTTCTAGAGCTGCAACAATGATGATCCTTTGACGATTAGTGGATTTGGGCGTGGAATGAGATGCTGGTACTTTCCTGTTTTGCAGAACAGTGTCGTCGTCTGGGTGACATCCTGGACAGATCCAAGTAGGATCATCAGCTACACTGTCTCCTCTGCGGGCGCAGGTAAACTGTACCCAACATAAGCACTTAGTGCATTCCACCATGTTCTCTCCCGTCTCTTGCTTACCGCAAATCGGACAAGCATTCACATGTTGTTCTTCATCGCTCGTGGCTGACAATGTCATCACGATCTGAGTAGTATTTGGCAGTTTATATATTTTTGAATTTAAAGAATGTTGATAATTAAAATTGCAATTTTTACAGTATTTGGTTACAAAGATTTATTCTTCACTTCAAACAATGAAAAATATAATGAAAATAGGATGACAAGCCAAAAGCTTTAAATTCAGTGCCGCTTCTCCTCCCGTTATTCTCCAACTCCGTTAATTCTTCCTCTTCATCTTCCTTCTTCCTCCTTCAGAGATGCTCTTCTCCAGCGTCACTTCGGAGATTTGGTAGAAGTGATACCAACAATAGGAGTTGCTGGTGAAATTCGTTATGTTTACTGTCATGACACAGTTGGTCCTTTTTGGAAACAAGTCTAATTTTAATATCTTCAATGGCTTGTCACAGAGATTTTATTTATGATGGCTAGTAGAAAGATGGGTGTAAGAAAAATACGTTCGGAACTTTATATTCGAGACTTTTTGTAAACAATTTAAAATTTAATTCAGCAGCATTGTTTGATTACTCATTATTTTAGCCATATTTGTTGTTAGTCTAAAATTACGTCAATATTCTTATAAGTTGTTAGAATACCAAATATAATTTTATATCAAATACAATATAATTTATTGATTTCTATTATTAATATAAAGTGCAAGTTAACACTTCGATCAAATCGTAAATAACACTGGACAAACAACACAATCTGGAATTCATAAACATTATGGTTTATAACCCAAGTCATCCCTAAATCCAAGAAACCACTTGAGCATTGGAATGATTTTCAAAAATATGCATCGGTTCACATTTCAACCCCCATTCAAAACACATCAGATTAAGAATACTGAGGTGACTTACTCCGAGCAGCATCCTCCAAACTCCAGACGTCGAACGGTTCAGTAATCGAGATCCAGTCGTCGGACGGTCCAGTCTTCGGACGGCCTAGTCGTGTTCGTCATTTTATACTTGTAACCGTACTGTTTTTTTTTAAATAAAGTTTTTTTTATTATTACTGTGTAATAAATAAATTAATTTGCATTTGCGCAGATCCATAACTGGTGTTGAGTGGGAGGAGAAAATAAATCAATCCATTTTTGCAAAATGGAAACAGAAAAAAACCGAACAATTAAACTTTTAAGCACCATATTTTTATTCGTCCTTATTGCACAATACAATACTTTTAAGCTATATTTTTAATCAAATTTCGCTTAGAATAATTTAACAAAATTGTTTTTCAAGATCTTTTGATATGAACGTCATCTTTTCGCGATTGCCCATAAATCTTCAATTGGATTGAGGTCCGGACTTTGTGGTTGCCACTCGCTCTCATCCACAAAATCAGGGACAGACGTGACGCCAATACCAAACCAAGACACTTCCTCCACTGTGATTCGTCATAACCTTCTTATGGTTTTGTTGTGTATATTTTTAGGATGCAATGGGTTCATTGAGTACAAACATGAACTCATTATTGCTGCCATTTGTACATTTTCAATAAAATCATGAGAAATATGGCTTTTAATATGTCGTCAGACATATACATATTAAAACGTATTTTAAAAATACTACCACTATTTTGACTTTGGCCACTAAACACATGTACGTGACTCAGCTATACAGCAAATAAAAATTGAATTCCACTGTAGCTGGTGTTTTTTCTTTGTTTTGGTGACACCCAATCGCCGATTCTCCTGGAAATCATTCAGGGAAACCTTTTTTGAATGAGGTAAATATTAAGTTAAAGAACTTAATTTTTAACTTCAAAATGCGTGCGATAGCATTTAATGGCTAAAGTAAGCACTAAATGTACTTAACAGATCAATACCCAGATTCATATATTAGAGTGCATCTTATGTGTATAGAGGTTTTTTTGTTGATTCATTATAATGTTAAATAAATCAGCTTTAAAATATAACAATTTTGTACGGTACTTAAATATATACATGCGTTCACTTTAATTCAAAGTAAAGCGCAATAAAATTAACAATGATACATTTTTGCAAACTTGTATTTAAAATAACAATATTTGAACTATAGTTACAGTCTCGTTGGTGCACAAAAAAATTGTCAACAGTGTTGATCAATATAAATAATCAAAAACAAAATCTTTTAATTGCTCTTAATTGCAAAACCATGCGACTAGTAAACATCCGACAGAGACCTAGTATTTCTAGAGAGTACGGAAAGTAAGAAAGAATATTTTTTCGATTACTTATGTGTTCCATGAATTCGATGAATTTATGTAACATAATAAAAGATAAAAATAAATCACGCATGTTCTTTAAATATTTGTTATTTGAGCAAGAATGTTAAATATTAAGCAGTTTAATATAAATTAAGTTCTTAAATGAAATATAATTAATATGTTTATATTTATTCAATTTTCAACAATTATCTTCAAAATAGTCACAGCTCACATCCTTAATTCAAATATTTTTAAAATTTATCATAAATATCAAAACAGGTTTTTGTTAAATCGCAACTTTCTTTAAGTGATATTGTTGCCTATATTGCACTTCATAAATAAGTAATAAGCGATATGTAAAGCTTTAAATGTCCAAACGCGATTCAAGTTTTGACTGTGGCATACCAGGTGTACCAGCATGAAGTGAGCGTCAAGATACAAATGTCTGATATTATTATTATTTTTTTTTTTGTTTGTTTGGTATGACATCTGTGAAAAACATTTAGTATACATCAAGTCATTGAACAGACAACATCATATTTTTTCATCGTGTTAAAAATGTCGAATTTCGTACAAAAAGAAAGTGATGATTTGCGGAGAGCATTCATTTTTTGTTTTCATTTGAAGAAAAGTGATGCGAGTCGCATCGAATGCTTGTCGAGGCATATGGTGATCATGCTCTATCAGAAGCAACATGCAAAAGATGGTTTCAATGGTTCAGAAATAATGATTTTGATGTGAGAAATGAAGAACGTGGCACTTGACACTTTGAGTCAAAAGCAGTTGACAGAAATGTTAAATGTTGCACAATAAACAATTTCTGACCGTTTAAAAGTTATGGGAAAGATCCAAAAGTGTGGAAAATGGTTACCACATGAATTGAATGAAAGACAGATGGAAAACCGAAAAAGCACTTGTGAAATTTTTTTTGCATCGGATTGTTACTGGCGATGAAAAATGGATTTATTTTAAGAATCCTAAACGGAAAAAAACATGGGTTAATCTGGGACAACCATCAACATCGACTGCAAAACCAGGTCGATTCGGTAAGAAGACAATGCTGTGTGTTTGGTGGAACCAGAAAGGTACGCTGTACCACGAGCTCCTAAAACCTGGTGAAACCGTTAATACTGGTCGCTACCGACAACAAATGATCAATTTAAACCATGCATTGATCGAGAAACGAACAGAATGGGCCAGAAGACACGGCAAGGTAATTTTGCTCGATGACAATGCACCTGCACACAAAGCAAAACCGGTTCAGGATACAATCAAAACACTTGGCTGGGAGTAGCTACCCCACACGCCGTATTCACCAGACTTGGTTCTTCCGACTACCATTTCGTTTTCGTCGATGGGACACGCATTGGCTGAGCAGCACTTTGATTCCTACGAGGAGGTCGAAAATTGGGTTTCTGATTGGTTTGCTTTAAAAGACGAACAATTTTATTGGCGTGGTATTCACAAATTGCCAGAAAGGTGTGTGAAAATGTGTAGAAAACAATGGCCAATACTTTGAATAAAATGTTTTTACTTTCCCATTAATAATTAGTGTTTTATTTTCACAAAAACGCTCATTTCATACCGCTCATTTCATGGCGGTCAGAGCATTTATGCAGAAAGTCTGCTAAGTATATACGACTTCGGGTCATTGACCAGATCAGCTGAGCGATTCTAGTCTGTAACAAAATATCAGTTGCAAAGAATTTGCATTACATTATATATATTAACCTACAGCTAGAACATCCTAATCAAGTGTTTAACTCGTTCACACTGGTATTTATATTTATTAACATTCAATAGATATATAAGTATTTCTTTTATTTAGTTACAAAATCTAAGTTTCAAGTTTTTGTCCTGATACAGTGGCTATACCCGGATAACAATCATAACGAGATCGCCTTGTTCTTTTATGATTACTGTCAAAATAATCCTTGTTTCGCATTTGTGAATTTTGAAGTGCCCTATCCGTTTTGTTCTCTAAAAAAGCTTGTTCTTCTCGCAACTTATTGTTAAGGCACTGTTTTAAACTATCTGCAACCTGTCCTTTTTTTACACCAAAAAAGCAACATACTCGGCCCTGTCCTTCTATTAATTGCTTTGTTAAGCGTTAAGTCTGTCCCTGCAAAATACCTATCCTAAACTCTGGTGGTATTTAAATCACATTCTTTTGCGAGTATTGAGATGAAAATTCGTATTCATGCGTTTAACCAGTCTTTTATACTGGTATTAGGAGCACTGTGTTGTAACTTTGATGTGTTTTACATCATTTCCTCCAGAAAATAAGAAAATCGAGAAATTACCAAATAACGATTTGAGACGTAAAAGCGGGTCCTTACTTTAAGGAGCTTGTACCGGCTACAGTTTGTCAATTTTCTTAAGGCATCAAAAATAAGTAAGACATATTTTCTCTTTGATTGCGAATTTGCCAAAGGGCCAAGATGATCTTTATACATTGTGCAAAAGTAAAAACCATCAGCCATGAAAACTATCCTATTCTGCGCAGCAGCTAGGACAAATTCAAGCAATCGTCATCAACATGTGGTATATTAAATGATCTACTTAAAGCATCTACATGAGCCATTCGATTACACTTCCTATTCTCAACAGTAAAAACTATTTTTGGAGTTCTAATGCCCATGGGGCAGAAATGGCCGTTTGACGGCGATAATTATAAGCCCTTTAGTTGAGTTAACCAAAATATATTTTTCTAAAGGATTTGGGTGTGCTGAATTCAAATCCGAAGTCAAAATAGCTGTAACTGCTCAGGTTTTCGAAAGAACCGTTATAACGTTTTAAAAATGGTATTTGTTTGGTAGTTTTTGCGAAGTGAGGGGTTGGATTTATAAAATAAAGTAAACAATCATGGACTTATTATTTTTATTTATTCTGCAGTCAATTTAAAACAAAATTATATAGTAAATTAACAGTTTATTTACTTTTTAAATTAAAATTTTGAAAGAACAGTATAATTTTACTTTGAGACAATTTACAAAGTTGGAAAATCTGAAAGTAAAATTATTAATTAATTTGAGGTTTTTTGTTTAAATCGGGTTGCAAGAACATATCAATAGCTTCAGTATCAAATGGAACTTTTTTTGCAGGCTTCCTTACTCTCTGGTTTGTAATAAATGGATCTGAAGATATTAACATTCTATTCATAATATCTGTAAGAGTGTCTGGTCTAGATGTTTTTCGACTAAAATTCTCTCTATACATTTTAAAATCCTTATTGCTTGCTTCTAATGCTTCCTCACTTAATTCACCAATTGGTAACACATTCTGAGAAACTATTTCATGCCCATGTATCAATATCTTGTGAACTAAAGTACTCATATAATACCAAGGATACAGCGATACAAACAATCCCGCAGTTTCAAGGCAATAATTTTTAAATTTTGGCACATCTATATTAAATGCGCTGGATACGCACTGCAAAATTATGTGAAATTTTTTTATCAGATTTACGTCTATACCTGTTACTTCGCTTAATTTGCTATTCTTTCACGTTTTCTCCGATTACTCAATTGATCAAAACTTACCTGAGGACGTCCAGAGGGTTGTGCAAACATTGCGAAGTATATTTTTTTTTGAAGCCAAATTGATTCTTTTTTTCAAACACCGACCTTGTGCGGTGGCTTTTGTTCCATTTAGATTTGAGTTCACTTTTGAAATGGGTTGACTCTTTCCTTAGCTCTGATACATGGTTTTCAGAGCAGTTTGTGTTTGTTATTAAAAATGTCTCAGCATCTTCAATTCTTTTCTCAAAGAGCTCATGTCTTTCGCAAGAAAAACTTTCATTTTGACACCTTGAATATAAAAACAATAGTTCAATATTTTCGACACTTACACTTGCACTTGTACTTGCACTTGCACTTTTGAAATTGTATCTATAATAATATGCGTAAAATAAGGTTTAAAGTCAAGAAATTTTAACTACTGGTGTACGCTACGAGAAGGCTCTTCAGAATAACGTGACGATATTATTTTGCGCAACTTAAAATAGGTTGCATTTCCGGTATTTGGATGTTTTTTTTATGACAAGATGCATTTTTGTTATTATGTTGTTTATTACTTTTATGACTAATGTAATAAAGATGTTGTGCAATGAATATGAAGCGCCTACCTGACCAAGGGAAGAAGTTATTAGCAAAATCAATAATGGTGCCATTATTCTAAACAGGGCTGTATATACACAAAAAGTAATAATAATTGTTGGCGCTACAGTCCAAAGGGGGACCAGGGCCTAGCTTGCTCATCAACTACTCGTGTTGTGCGCGGTACTGTTCTCTCACGAGTAGAAGGGACCTACAGTTTTTGCCGACTCCGAACGGCGAAATTTGAGAAGCTTTCTTAGACAGTTATTACTTTTTGAGTGTTGTCAGTAACTCGAACTAGACCCTTCGGCGTGTGAGCGTCGTACTCTACCCACTACGCTACGGCGACCACACAAAAAGTACCGTTATTTAAAAACAACTTTTAGGTTCTTGTAATCCGCCATTTTTTTTTGGGCTAACGGTACTTTATAACAGAGTGAAAACAAATTGTATTCAAAGAACATATTACAATTGATAAATTCAATCCAAAACATTTGTTACAAACACTTGTTTTTTAATGTACCAACTGAACAAAGTTGCATCAAGTACTTTTGAATGAACGCAACTTCCCTATTCTTACAACTTTGATGCCAAACGCTGAGTAATTAAGCCACTTATTGGAAAAAAAAATTCTTCTGTTTTAACAAGGCTGAAAATGTTGGAATCGTTCTTAGTCTAATTGCCCTATTATTCTAGTTGAAATCTCCACATAGTTACTAGTGCAATAACATAAAATATTTCGCTCAAAATCGTTGTCAGCTGCTGCTGTATTTTTGAAATAAACTCCGTTTCTCAGCAGCGCCATAATTATTTTTTGTTGTGTTCCCCGGCTATGCTGTTGGATCTGTTTACTCGCTCTGTATAATCGCAGTGGTTGTTCTTTAACTTAAAATACTTCCAGAGGACTAATTTCAGTTTTTTGATACTGTCTGCTGTGTATAAAAAACTATTTTGGTCCGAAAATTTGTTGGTTTGAGTAGTTGATGGGCAAGCTAAGCCCCGGTCCAACTGTGGACTGTAGTGCCATACAATTATAATTATTCTAGTTTAAATTGCTTTTGGGCAATTTTTTTTTTTCATATACATTCAACACATCACTCAATAAATCCCGGGACTAACCAATAAAAACACATTTTCTATACAAAATTTGACTTTATTCATCAACATAGTTTCTTTCAAGAGCGCCGCCGCTTTTACAATTTTTAGAACGATTTATCTTTGGCCTCTAAATAGGGTTCAGTCTCGGTGACCACCTCCTCACTCGAGCCATATTTTTTTCCGGCGACTATCTTTTTAAGGTCTGAAAAGAGGTTACTGGGGCCAGATCTGGAGAATACGGTGAATGCGGAAGCAAAGCCCAATTCGTGCATTTTGGCCATGGTTCATTTTGATTCATTTTGACAGCGTTTTTTAAAAATTTACCTCTTTAAAAGCTGATTCACAGACAAAGTTTTTTTTTTTCTTTTGACTGAGAATACGTGTGACCTGCATGAACAAATTATAATATTCCCGCGCAAATTATTGAGATGAGTATAAAGAACATCAAATTCAGTAAATTTTGATTCGAATAACTTTTTACGCCTAAGGAAAAAGTTTTTTATATCATAGTAAAAATTATCAAGGGGATTGGATATGCATTGTATTGAAAGTAGTTGGTGTAAGTTAGTTTGAACAACCAGGTATATTACTTTAATAATAAGTTAAATTATAAATCACAAATGTGGTTTTAGATTGTTCGTGTTCGGAACAGTATCTTATTGCAATATGGATGGAACGAGAATTGTCCGTACAGAAGTCAACATCGAAGACGAATAATTAGTACATTCTGAAAGCACGAAAAAGGCACAGCAAATGAAGAGACAATCAGAACTCACAGTATCAAATTCCATCAATTTTATAATCAATTATAATAAGTGAAATATGAATACGTCTAGCGAATCTCTAACTGTTTATTCTGTTTCTTTTATTTAAATTTAAACCGAAATTGTTTGTGGCACTCACAATAATATAGTTCTTAACTTATCAAATACTTTGTCGGTCCACCTTTATTTTTAATTCTGTGAGTTAATCGATTTAGAATAGTCATCTGGTTTTTAAGTTACAGCTGACGAAAGTATGTCCGAATCAGTCATCAAAGCGGTTTTCAAATCAACTTTATTCCGGATGTTATGATTTCTTGTATTTTGCTCCAAAGTTGGACTATATTTCATCTGGTGTAACTTAAAAACTGTTTGACTCTATTCCTAATCGACTGGCTCACATTATTAGTAATAAAGGTAGCCCAACAAAGTATTTAATTAAGAACTAAGTTATTGTGAGTGTGAGTGAATACTTTTGGGTGGTTTAAATTGTACGCTTGTGAATAACATTGTAGTTTATTTTGTTAAAAATTCTTGTGTTGTTTTCTTTTATTCAATTGTACTCGATATTAAACACAGAATAAAACTATGTATACATTATTTCTGTACTAATCCTAGTTTTATTTATATTTTACCTATGGAATACTTATTGGAGTCACTATATGTGATGAAGTTCTGTTCCCTGAGTTGCTGCATTTGTTACGAGTATTGTTGTATTTTGGAGATTCTGTAAGAACAAAAATTATGAGCAATTCCACACCACCCTTGAGGTATGCTCGTTGGTGCTCGTTATGTGGAATTTTTAATGCATATTATATCTACAAATGTGATACGCGTAAAAGCTTGTTCCTGAAACTTGGGTTAGCCAGATTCCTATTCCAAAACTTAATAAAAAAGTAAATACGTAACCTAATAAAATAATTTAAAATTAAATGCTAAGGCAAGTTCTCACAACAAATATACGGATTTTCCGTGTGAAGCAATTCGGATAGGCGGGTGGCTACACCTTCAACGTAGTATTTAGTAGTATTAAAATGTTTGCAAAATAGATCATCGAGAGAGTGTATATATTCCACGAAGCTTGGTGGTGGAGCAACAAGATTGCAGTTTTCAAATTGCTTGAACGATGAAAATGTGAAATCAGCGGATGGTGCTGCTGTGTTCAATGTTGGCAATGTTGAACTACATTTGTGACTTTCGTAACATTTTCGCAAAATATAACCACAAACATAAACGAAACTGTTTTCTCTAAGCAAATCGTTTGTGTTTATATTTGTGGGTAAAATTTGCGTAATCGCAGCAGAAAGTTGATGGTCTACTTTGGCCGGTATCCAAGACGACTGCTTTACAAGAGCCTGATTACTAATCGAATGTAATCCCTCAGTATTGACGCTTTCACAGTTGCCGGTTCGTACAATCTTTAAGTATTGTAGTCCCCAAAGCTTCTGGAATGCGCTTTTAAATTGTAAAGCAGTAAGGCTACCGTTACACTTTCACGCACTCCTTGCTTCTCCGAAAAATTGTTCTAAGCAATCCTGATTAAGGTGCCTTGTCAAAATATATTTGAACTAGCATGGCGATAGAGACTGCCACAAAGACGTAAGTGACGAAATATTCAAAAGCCACCCCTTCAAAAAATAGAATTTGTTTGTCACATCTTTGCCTTGAGGATTGAGCACTTTCATGGTATTGATGCGCTTTACGGATTCTTGTAAAAATTTGCCACTGCATATCATTTTCACCCTAAATGAATTTACAGAAAATGTGCTTGAAGAATTAAAAATATCAAACAAATTATTTAAAAATTCTAAAAATTGACCAGTACCTAACATTGTATCACTTTGCTCGACTCCACTGAAATAAGTAAAGCATGCTGACGTAACCGTATGGCAAAATACTTGAGTGGCATATTTCACTTTCATTCTTTGAAAAGTGTTAGGGCGTATATGTGCCTTCGTCAGTTTAGGGGCGTTACGGATTCCTACTTTAAAGACTAAATCTTTCCAACAGGCATGTGCAGTACCATCAAACACTATTTGATTACTCATCAAACAGTTTCGCGTGCTTTTAATAATATGGGGGGAGTCGAAGATGTAATGAACCCTATGATCGTCTACGACGAAAAATTGAAGAAGTGCAAACGATTAAAGGATCCGCAACGAGCGCGTAGCCGAGTGCGTAAGAGCTACACTCGCGAAGCAGAGAAGTCCGAGTTCGAAACCCAGTTGGGGCACTTTTTCTTCGTTTTTTTTCCGCGTTCCACCGCCAAACTAGCATATTGCACTGGTGTAGGCAGTAAGTACAAGGAATGGAGGAGAACGGGAAGACCGCTCGCGCCAAAGCGGGCGGTGAAAGTAGTCAACCGGTGGCAGAATCACGCCACCAAGCAGCGGTGCCGCTAGACGGCGCAACCAAGAAGAGGAGGAAGAAGCAGACCTCCAACAGTTCTAAGCGACGTAATACCAATGCGTCACCAGAAAAGGAAAAAAGTAAAGCTTCTACGTCATCTACTGAAGACGATGCTGAAGAAGAAGGGTACTCCTATGTTTCCGATGGTGGAGAGGGACGATTCACGGTAAGCAGCAACAGCCTCGAATCTGTCCCCTCCGATACTGAAGAGGAATAAATAGAGGCCATCATTCATGCCAAGAAAGAGAGGGTCTCGGATCTGAGGAAGGAGACAAAAAAACTCCTCGAGGAGATCAAAAAACTCCGTGAAAGCACCCTTGCAAGGAAAGTAGGAAGAGGAGGAGAAAAGGGCTCAACGGGTCGCTCAAGAACAGCAGCAGTTGACTGACCGTGAGAAGCCGCAAACGCAACAGCAACAACAACAACCTGCAAATCTGCAAAAGAAGCAGCAACAGCAGAAGTCAGCACAGCTTAAAAAGCAACAACCAATAAAACCAGCTCAACAACAACAACTAGACACACAACAGCGACGTAAGCAGCAGCAACATACAGCAGCGCAACAACAATAGCAGACAGCAGCACACCAGCAACAGCAGCAGACAACTAAAAAAGAAAAAGTGCCACCGATAAACGTCTTCAAGGCAGATATTCTACAAACTGCGCAGGTATGTAAGAGAGCCATAGGTAGTGGTAACTTTAGCATAAGGAAAAATAAAGGCGCCGATAAATATACTATTCGCTGCAAAACAGTAGAGCAGCATAATGTTCTAAGGACGTGTTTAAAGCGTTCGACGACGGAGTTCTTCTCCTTTACCCCAAAGGGAGAAAAACTTCAGACAATTTTGCTGAAGTTAGGCGTGCCGTTAGGAGCAGAGAAGGTTTTCCAACTGCTCAGAGAGCATGTGTGATGGTGTCGAGATCGTCGGGGTCAAGCCCTTCACCACAGCAAAGGCTAAGAGGGAGGGGCGGAAATTGCCCTTTTATATTGTACAAATGACACCCACAAGCAAACCCGGTAAGCTAAATGAAATCAACACATTAGATGACTGGGATTGCATTTGGGAAGGTATATACAGGAGCGATGGCATTCTCCAATGCGTTCACTGTCAAAGGTTCGGGCACGCCGCGTCGAACTGCCAAATGCAGCCTCGATGCGTAAAGTGCAGCGAGAACCACATTGCGGAGAATTGTCCTCTGGGGCAAGACAGAGCAGCTGACAGAAGTCAGCTCACATGCGCACTCTGCGGGAACGCGGGACATACCGCTAATTATCGGGGTTGCCCTAGATTTCAAGAGCGGAAAGCAAAAGTGGTTCTGCAGAAGCAGCCTCCTGTAAAAAAGCCACTCGGAGCAGCTACACCCGTCACCCCTGAAGTGACTTTCGCCCAAATGGCGTCAAGTCAAAGGAGAACGCAAAAGCAGCAAGTACCAAAGGTTACGCAACCCTCAGTTCAAAAAGCACACGATCCAACGCCCGACTGGAAATCTACCATTGAAAGGCGTATGGATCGGTTAGAGGAGCAGGTTGCCAAAATTCTGGCGCTCCTGCAGAACCCAGCACGTCACCAGTCCTGATGGATGCGCAGACGGAGAGTACTTTTAAGATCCTTGCAGTGAATGCAAATTCATTGATAGGGATCTCTCGGAAAAACGAGCTGTACAGATTGTTGGATGACCAAAGCCCAGATCTTTGTCTGATTAGCGAAACCAAGCTAACCCAGAGAGGCATATTGGAGCACAGTAGATATAATGTTATTCGAAGGGACCGGCCCAACTCCAATGGTGGAGGCGGTGTTGCGATCTTCATTAAGAATAATATTAAACACAAAGTAGTGTATAGTAGTGAAGTACGACGGTACCAGGTGTTGGAGGCCTGCATCGTGTGTTTATTTCGCTCCGCAGCGGAAGAAAGCTATATGCGGTATCGGTCTACTCCTCCGGCTCCCTCAATTCCAGAACTACTATAACAGAGCTCGATGCACTCTTTCGATGTCTAAGTCTGCACTCGGAGGAGAACTATTTTATTATGGCCGGGGACTTAAATGCCCGTCATGGATATTGGGGAAACACAGTTTCCAATGACAGAGGGGACCTGCTTTACAGCTGGTTTTGCTTGCATAGTGTTGAGTATAGACTCGATCTGAAAGCAACAGAGATCTCGTCCTTCCCCAGAAGCGGGTCGTTTTTAGATCTCCTGCTGTTAGACGCTAGACTGCAGTTGACTGACACAAACGGACAAGCGGTGAACTGTTTGAACACTTTCGTGTATCTCAGTGACCATTGCGGACTTAGTGCCGAATTCAAGATCCCTAACGACATTTCCTGGTGAAGTTGATTCGTGGTCACACTGCGAGAGCGATAACTCGGTTAATAACTTGATCTCTGGGGCGTACTACCCCAATCCACAGTACCACGAAAGGGTACGTCAATCTGGCTTCGTCCCCCCAGAAGCATTTCTCCATTTTGATAGGCATGGTCTTATACAAGACATAAATGGGGTACCGCTCCTCTTTCACATCGCCCGTTCAACTGTAGATGGGCGACTTAACTACGACCGTTCCGTCGCACGACGAGCTTAGGAAGATCTCCTCCGCTTTAGCATGGCGGTGTCGAATCGGTATAAGAGAGATGTTGCGTTACAACATCTAAAGTTTTGGTGGTTGACAGAGGGAACTCCCTCGTCGAACCCTTTAGACCCGGGGTAATGGGTAGCACAGAGTAGTCGGTCTTGCAGTGGATGTAATCCAGCTACCTATGGCCGACTTACAACCTTAGTGTAAGATAGTTGTAAGTTTTGTATATAAAAGTACAAAAAACAAAAAAAAAAAAATCTAGGTATACACATTTGTACATTGAGTGTACACATGTGTATACAAATGTATATAGGTTAGGTACACGCATGTATATATGGGCGTATAGTATTATACACGCATGTATATATGTGTGTATATTTAGTTAAGCTAGTTTTAAATTATTTTAAGGTAGTATGTAAGTTAGCCCATACGTTTTACCACAAACAAAAAACGTGCGGTTATTAGGTTTTTTCGTTGAAATTTTTCTTAATAATAAGTAGTAATGAATTCCATAAATATATAAAATGTAAGGTTAGGTCGAAAGACACTAGATTAAGGATAAGTTTAGCTTAGAGTGCCCGTAGGGGGCCAGTAAGTTCGAGTGTAGGAAAAAGAAAACAAAGCACGTCCAACTAGTTTTAAGCATTTTTTTGTCTAGTACGTAAGTCTGCAATGAATTTGAAATAAAAATGTATTAAAAATGAAAATGACGACGAAATAAGGTGTTTCTAATAATTTCTCTACTTCTAATAATTTAGCTAGGGCCCTAAAGTTCGCTCCCTGATCGGATACGAAATGGACAGGAAACAAACCACTCTGACGAAGAGCGCGAATGATCTCAAACAGTTTTTTTTTTTTAAAGTGAAGGTACGCAGCTATTACGCACAAAATAATAAGCGATTGGGTGTTTCCAATGCTTTGCTATAACTTGAACCATAAATACTAAAATATGATTAGCCAACCAATTTGAACGGTAATCACCTTCACCAAAATCTTCTAATCCTACAAGTATATCATTTTTTCTACAATAATCTACATGCTCTTTTAACGACATTTCGTCAGCAGAAATGGAGCAGTATTTATAAATTGTAGATAGCTGACTGACTTTCAGCTCTAATGACTTTACGTTGAACTCAATATTGCCCGGACTTTTTCGCAACGACGAAATAAAAAGACGAAGGGTTGCGACCGAAGACAGGTTCAAACATGACCTTTATAACCTATATGTAACAGGAGAAGTGAAATGAATTGAAAGTGCCATTAGTTTCAGTTCATTGTAAAACCTATTAGCCCTGCTACAAACCGTACGGTTTTGTCTAATATTAGAGACAATGGTTTTTATGTCCTTTGTAAAATTTGTATGGCAATTACAAATATTTTATGAACTGTAAGCTATTGTATCCTCTTTTAGTTTTCTAACTTGTTCTTCCAACTTGTTTCTTTTGGTCTTCTATTAATACCTGTTGCTCGTGACACTTGCCTTCCATTTTTAATAAATTCATCTCCGTTTGGTATAATCGTTGACGAATTAGCACTTTTTTAGGAGTTCTGTTTCTTAAATACTTCTTAAATACGTTTGGGATCCTTTCTCGGCACTTTCATACTTAAGACAACTTAAGTCTTCTTCTACAGCACTGGGACTGTTACAATGCACTGAATAAGAAATTTCTTCCACCGAATCTTCTTCTACTAAATCTTCTTCTAAAAAATATTCTTACACCAAATCTTCGACTAAATCTTCTTCCACCAAAGCATCCACTAAATGTTCTTCCACCAAATATTCTTCGACTAAGTCTTCTTGCTCTAAAAACTCTTTTTTCACTACAACTTCTTCCATTTCTGAATCTTCTTTAGTTTCGAACTCATCTTCGTTTTCAACATCTTCATCCCTAATACTGACACAGACTTGAGCATCCTCTTCCTGCTTTAAGTCTGCAGTAAATTGGACCTTCGGCAGCGCAACTGTTGTTAGGAGCGCGCAGTATATCAGGAACAGCCTTTGCATTCAAGCGAATTTTGTTATTGTTGGCAAACATTTTGTTTGAAAAATCCATCTTGAACAATTTTGCTATCCCCAATTGCTGCCGCCAAAATTCCCTCCTGTCATAATAAATGTATGTTTTAAATAGTTCCTGCATATTTAAAAATGGAAAACAGGGCCTCAAAATTTCTAAATCAAGGAGTGGAAATACTTCCCTAAAGAATTTGTTATAATAAGCCGATTATATGTTATTATGTAGCGTATTATTTACAAATACCATTCAAAGAAACTACACTTTTTAAGGGCAGGCAGTTTTTGGGTATGCGTGCAAACAAGATTATTGTTCATGCGGAAATGAAATACGTATGCATATAAACATAAGTATGATGATAGTAAAGTATAGAGTGGACACAGGGTTACAGAAAAATAGATTGCGAGTATAGAACAGAGGAAGCATTATATATTGTAATGCAATTTACTTTAAAATATTTACTCACACAGTTTCGTTCTTCGCCTTGTAAGTATGGCGAATGCCTACACATCCCATTACGCACTTCTTCTTTGACTGCTTATTATACTCCATGTTATATATTTACCTGGTAAGATAAATTTATTAAACAGCTTAAAATTTCAGTATCAAATAAGCAATTGTAGAGTAAAGTAATGACAACATTTTGCGATAATATTAATAATAATTGTTGGTGCTACAGTCCACAGGGGGACCAGGGCCTAGCTTGCTCATCAACTACTCGTGTTGTGCGCCCTAATGTTTGCTCACGAGTAGAAGAGACCTACAGTTTTTTGCCGACTCCGAACGGCGAAATTAGAAAAACTTTTTCTTGGACAGTTATTACTTTTTGAGTGTTGTCAGCAGCTCGAAAGAGCTGGGAATGGAACCTAGACACTTCAGCGTGTGAGCATCGCACTCTACCCTTCATACCTAATGTTTAGAAACCTTGCAAAGCAATCAAGATTAGAATCTATAATGGAATTTTTAATACCAGTACAATACCTCAATATTGGAAAACAGCAAAAATTTTAACTGGAAAAGTTACTGTATGGAATTGGAAAAATTAAGACTAAATGTTGTTAAATATCTCCTTTTTAAAAAAATGTAAAATTCATATAAACAACTCATGCTATGAAACTGAAATGTTAGTATTTAATAAAATTGACTATGGATTAAGCATTTATGGAAACAGCCCAAAATCAACCTCCAACATCATTGAGCCTACATACCACCGATCCGCAATAAAATCACTCAATGCCTTCCCAACAACCCCAATTAAAAACATTTTGGCTGAATCCGGTTTGCCAACAATAAACGAAAGATATGATGAGATCATTATGAAATTATCTGCAAAACTGTTATTCCTTTCCAAATCTGTTATACAGAGAGATTCTATTGCTGCTAAGCGCTTAACACGCCTAAAAAAAGTTCCATCAATATTTTCATGCATTTGGAAGAGCATATCCAATTTCAGTATACCAGCTAAAATGTTCACGTGCAAAACTTCAACATACCCACCTTGGTTGCTCAGACATGAATCGTTTGATATATTTCTAGACATCAAAAGTGTCATACTCCAGGATATATTTACCAAATTGAATTTAATACCGTTGCAAACAACCTAAAGGCAAGAAACTGGAAGTTAATATTATCAGACGGCTCAAAAACCAATTATCATACAAGCTTTTCTGTAACAACTCTAAGTGGTACGTTCATAAGACAAGTTCTTCTTCCTGAACACGCGTCCATTTTTTCAGCGGAAACCCTAGCGGTATATGAAGCCTTAAAATATTCCTTCAACATAAAGGGACACTGGGCTGTGTGAACTGATAGTCTTTCGGTTGTTAAAGCTGTTATGAATCTAAACAACAACTCTCCTGCTGTAATAGCACTAAGAGATATTATCATCAAATCAAATAAAAAAATAAAAATTATGTGGGCTCCATTGCATATAGACATCAGAGGGAATGAATTCGCGAACAAATCTGCTAATTCTGTCGCTAAAATTCCTACATATCTATTCAATACATATAGTCAGGACGATCTTTTAAAAATTATAAACAAAACAATTTAATCCGTTCAACAACTGATTGTCGTATAAACATCACTATGAAACAATTAAAAGTAACAAAACCTTTGTATCCTACACAAGTGGCTAAACAAACTATTACAACTTGTGTACGACTTCGCTTAAGACATACTTCCTTAACGCATAAGCACCTTCTAACAAAAGAAAATCGACCAACATGTTTGAGCTGCTCGAGCTGCTATTAGACTTGAATTATCTCTTAGTCCACATCAGTGGTAACCTTCCAATCAATGAAACAATTCAAGAAATTCTCCAAAACATCAACCCTTTAAACCTGGAAACCTTTCAAGGAATTAATTCGGATTACAATTTTATTTTATAAATTTTCTATCAGTATCTTTTAAGTATCGAGCCGAAAGTCTTTGTAGTTTGTGCTTTTTAAAAAAAGCGAGTACTAACATTGTAATTTCACATTTCTATATTAGTCTATATAAATAATTATATAAATACATGTGGAAATCAAAAACCGACAAACAAAAAGGCGTTGCGAGCCGGAGCCGGATACTCATCATTTAGTTTATTATCTACAAGGAGAGCTTTCAACATAGGATGCAAGCATTAGCAAATAAACTAGATCCACTTTACGAATTAATGCTCTGCATCCAACCGATCATTAGAAGGCAAAATAAATTAACATCAGCGATGAAACGTATAGCAGCAATTGTGGCTTCTTGCAATCAGGGTTAATCAGAAGGACACATTTTAAGATCAGATCGCAAACCACCATGGAAAAGGCTAATAGTACCATTAAAACTGCTATATCACATCACTTGATATAGCCGGATATATGTATGTATGAATTCATCTAGTCTCTCATTGCTCTAATACAAATGTTCTATGTAAATATTAATGTATTTAAATTGTAAATACAGACGTATTAACGGCATTACATGGCTTACCTTATAGAGTCTTTTAATTCACTTTAAACACTTTTAATTGTTTATAGATAAATAAATAAATTTTAAATTTCAAATTTAAATTTGATAAACTTTTCCGCTCAGATGCCTTTTCTAATGGGACAATTGGTTTTTTCACCAGGAACAAATGGCTGATGATGGGTACGTTCAGAAATAACATAAGTAAAGCAGAAGATGCAACTGCAGTAAAGCAATAGTTGTTGATTTTATAAATAATTTAGAAATTTATATATTATACAAAATACATATATTTTGAGCACAAAAATTTAAGAAATAGTGTTCTTGAAGCTACAAATATTACTAAAAGCTTAATAGCTGTTACTGATTTTAAATTCTAACACTGGTGTTCTAAAAATTCTCTTCTCTCATAAAACTGTTGTTAACATATATTATGCTAAGTACAACAATACACATAATTAAATACTAATTGTTTAAAATAATGGTTGAAAAGGATCTAATATTTTTAGAAATGTTATTTTTTCAAACCAACTTATTGGTTTTTGGGTACTATAATTGCCATCCATCGTTCTTCGAAATTACAATTATAAAATCTAGGTCATACAATTCCTACTCTCATTTTAAATAAACGTGAATTGTCGGATCACATACATATTTGGCAAGGCAAGGTATTTGTAGTTGGATAGACAAATATGTTTTTCATTTTAATTTTTATTTGATATTTTGTAGAATAATTAATGTATTTAGAATAATGTAAGTTATGTTTTTCATAATAGCCTTTTTGAGTAAATAACAACGGAAATAGAAAATCTTAATTTTTATTATAGAACGAGTAACTCGGAACACTAGTTGAAAAGAAATATCTCCGTAATGTTGGTCTTACAAGCTTCCGTTACTCTGTTGTTTTCTACATATTTCATAAGTCATTATAAATATACTATAAATAAAGTTCTATATTTCATAATTCTATCCTATTTAAGGTTATGATGACACTTAAATTATAAACATTTTGCTCTGGTTGTTTACGAACTCAACCTTTTGAATATACACAAAATGGCTGACCAAGTCACAAACTGTGGGCAATTTACGAGTGTTTGACACCTATTTGACACTATTGAGGGAAAAATTCACAATTTGGCCGCCATATTGCCTATTTTGGAGGGGAAACGTAAAGATGTGTGAGTAAAGAAAAACAATGTTCGATGTTACGTAAATAACTTACAGAATTTGAGGTTATGTCCAGGTTATGCCTACTAAAACACGTAAATAACAGTCAAACGGTCGGTGGACACAGGGGAAATCAGCTGTTTGATCAGCTGTTCAGTTGACCATCTCCTTCCTTAATGGTTTCTGGTTTGTACTTTATAAATATAATATGGATTTGTGACAATCCACACTAGCGCCTCTATATTTCAATTGGTAAAACTATTCTCAGAACAAAAACCGTTTTCAATTTGAATCTGTAGAATTTTTCCACATTCTTCTTTCAGACGCCGTAGCTACATTTTCAGTGTCTCCTTTGTCCTGTGTAAAATTTAAAATAGAAAAATAAATGTGAATTTATAAAGTGTGTTTGTCTGGTGTTTTATTGTGCGCTGTAAGTAGCCACAAATTGGTAACCCGTCGAAGAAAAAAGAAACAAAAGCATTTAAAAAACAGAAAGATGACGACACCCACATCACCGAACGAACCAGAATACTCAGTGGAAAATACTGCAACTTCAACAATAGAAACCAGCAACATCACAGGCTTAGTTATCACTCTAACGATTGCATGAGATACAACATCTCACATTGACCGAATCGAACGACTAGAAATACCACCTTTCTGGCATCAAAAAGTGCATCTCTGGTTCCTCGCTATTGAAGCGCAGTTCCAGACAAAGAAAATAAATTCGGATGCCTCAAAATACTACGCCGTGGTTGCCCGCTTGGATCAGGACACCCTTTCCGTCATCGAGCATATTTTATCCAATCCTCCTGATACGGGTAAGCATGCCGCTATTAAGGATGCGTTAATTAACCACTATTCAATTTCGCAGGAACGTCAATTCAAGCCACTTGTTTCGGGGCTGGAATTAGGAGATCGGCGACCATCAGCCTTACTTGCCGAAATAAATCGTCTTGGTGGTACCCAACTGAACTCCACATTTCTCTGCACGATGTCGCTGGATCGTCTCCCACAATACGTTCAAATAGCTTTGACAGCAGCTGATGGCCTCGATAATCCTAAACTGGCACAACTCGCAGACAAAATCATTGAAATTTAACGTGATTCAGTAAGCCGTCACATGATGGCGGATGGAGGAACTCTCGACACAGGTGGAGAAGTTATCTCAGCGGCTAGAGCAAACTATCTCCTCCAACTTCAAAAATAGACGCAATCGCTCCCGCACCTCAACACCCCGAAGAAATAGTCCAAAGGCTGATGTAGATACGCCTTCGATTTGTTTTCATCATCGCAGATTTGGTGACAAAGCAAATCCATGTACTCAACTATGTGCATGGGTTTATTTATGATCGCTTGTCAGGCACCAATTTTCTCGTTGACACAGGAGCCGATATATCTGTCACACCAGCTTCTTGTAAGGACAAAGCAGTATGGGCAACACTCGAACTCCGCGCCGCTTATGGTAGCAAAATACAAACTTACAGGGAGAAAGCTATGACACTTAACATCGGACTCCGTCGACCGATGCGTTGGATATTTTGCATCGCTAATGTGCCATATCCAATCATTGGTATATCCAATCAATACGGACTACTGGTGGATCTCAAAGGCGGATGTGTAATTGACCCTCACACTGGTTTCCGAAGTACGGGCGCGTATGCTGCAGCACCCATCACATCTATCACCGCAATTAACGAAACATCAAGGTTCTCCATCATACTTAAAAAGTTTCCCGAGTTGTTGGAGAACCCATCAAATAAAACCGGCGCCAAACACTCCGTGCGACAATTCGTACCAACTTTGGGACCACCAAGGATTCAGCGAGTACGTCAGCTGTGTCCAGAGTGTCTTAAAGCAGCAAAGATGGAATTTGAAGTCATGGTCGTTCTCGGTCATGCCAGACCATCCAGCAGTCCATGGGCCAGCCCACTACACATGGCAAAGAAAAAGAATGGTGACTGGAGACTGGAGACCATGCGGCGATTATCGCAAACTTAATGATCAGACCATCCCAGAACGTTATCCCATTGCTCTGTTTCAAGATTTTTTTTCATCTCTAGCTGGAAAAACAATTTTTTCGACAATCGACCTCCGTCGTGCTTTCCATCACATTCCAGTAGCTGACGAAGATGTGCCCAAAACTGCTGTAATAACCCCATTTTGGTTATTCGAATTTCTAAGTATGCCGTTTGGACATCGTTTCAACGCTTCATAAACGAGGTGCTTACCGGACTTGATTTCGTCTACGCATACATCGACGACATCCTAATTGCTTCGGAAACTGAAGAGCAACATGAAGAACATCTCCGCTTAGTGTTTCAAAGGCTAAGTCGATATGGGTAATGCATAATCCATAACGCAGACAATGTGTGCTAGGTGCAAAAGCAGTTGACTTTTTGGGATTCCGCTTAACATCACAAGGATCATCCCCTCTACCCGATCGAGTTCAAGCACTACTTGAGTTTCCGAAACCCAAAACCATCCTGGAGCTAAGACGGTTTATCGGAGCAGTCAATTTCTACAGACGGCATATAAAGAATGAAGCTACCCCGCAGGCACCGCTCAACGAATTACTCAAGAATTCGAAAAAGAAGGATCGAAGTCCAGTTCCTTAGACAGAAGACATGGAAGCATCTTTTGCATTGGTGAGGAAGCAATTAGCTAATGCAACTCTTCTTTCTAACCCTATAGCAGGTGCAATGCCTCGACTAACTTGCGACGCATCTAATACCGCCCTCGGAGCAGTCCTTGAACATCTAAACAACTCCAAATAGCAACCGCTGGTCGAAGAAACTGTCTCCCGCTCAACAAAACTACAGATAGGGAGCTGACTGCTGTCTATGAAGCCGTTAAATACTTTCGTCACTGGATTGAAGGACGTGAGTTTGTAATTAGGACATCACAAACCACTTGTATACGCTTTCCAACAACGGACTGACAAAGCATCACCACGTCAGATCAGACAACTAAACTTCATAAGCCAATTTACCACCAACATCCAATACGTGGCAGGAATGGAAAATAATGTTGCTGACACACTATTCCGCGTTGATGCCATCGAATTACCATCAGCAATTGGGTAGAGTGCGACGCTCACACGCCGAAGGGTCTAGGTTCGACTCCCAGCTCAACACCAATTTTTCGAATTTAACGGCACCACCTCTTTCGAGCTGCTGACGACACTCAAAGAGTAATAACTGTCTGAGAAAGCTTCTCAAATCTCGCCGTTCGGAGTCGGCAAAAAACTGTAGGTCCCTTCTACTCGTGAGAGAACAGTAGCGCGCACAACACGAGCAGTTGATGAGCAAGCTAGGCCCTGGTCCCCTGGAAGCAATCCCCATCAAAGACATCACTGCAGACACAGTCGCCAACGTTTTCTTTGCTCACTGGATTGCGCGTTTTGGATGTACCAAATTGCTGACAACAGACCAGGGATCTCAATTCGAAAGTGCACTGTTCACGGCATTAGCACAACTAGTTGGCAGTAAACTCATCCGAACTACCACGTACCACCCAGCTGCCAACGGACTAGTGGAAAGATGGCACCGAACATTAAAAGCAGCCATCATGTGCCATCAGAATCCACAGTGGTCCCACGTGTTACCAACAGTGCTCTTAGTATTGAGAACCTGAACAACACTGCGTATTCCGGGTGAGTTCTTCACTCATGATCCACACTTCTTTCTTGAAGACTTCCGTATGCACATAAGGAGCATTAAGCCAGCCCCCGTTTCACATCACTGCCGAAAGAAGACATTTTGTTTGTTTCGATGCTTCGAAACGACCGCTGGATCAGCCCTATTCTGGACCTCATTGTGTAATTAAAAGAATATACGACCGAATCGTCAACGGGAAAGAAATTAATGTAAATATTGAACGTCTCAAACCAGCACACTTTGCAAGAGACGACGTCTTTCAAAATTCATACAGCACTCACAGCGACTTTATGAATCCAGTACCACTTCCACCATCACATCAACCTGAAATAGAAGACAATCAGCACCAACAGGAAATAAAAACGTACACCAACACCAAACGCATCCGTTTCAAATATGTAATAGTCCAAATACCAAATGAAATTGCAAATTAAACTGCAGCCTTTATTTAAAGGGGGAGTAATGTGGCAACGGAGAGACCTTATTAATGACATTCATAAACGTTACTCATTAAAAAGTTGTTGCTCCTATTATTTTTTCCACCACCATGGTGCGCTTTTTTATTTTTTACTTTCTAATTTTTATTTTTTTATGTTATTAATAAAACAAACGATATATTTTAAAAAATTCGTAATTCTACAAGATTTTCGGGGTTAGTTAGCAATGGCGGCGAAGTTTGGTTTTATTGGAGCCACTAGTAAAAGTGACGTTTTTCGGCGGACCGTACCCTGTCTCGGGCAGAGATTGCCCTAGTAAACTGAAGAAGTTCCGCGTGGCCACGACGTCTTTCCGTGTTCTGTATCAGCTCTTTGGGTTTAGATAGAAAAATGCTTTGGGCAGGATGTTCCGTTTTGCCGCACCTTGTTGTGGTATATTAAGTATGGCCTCGTTGTACAAGACCTCGTTGGGATAGAATTTCTTGTAATCGGATTCAGGTGTTTGATACAACCTGAGACATGCTCAAAGACATTGCGTCCATCAGGGAAGGACTTATGTTGAACCATACTGGACAACCGCACGCCATGATTGGCCGGATGAGGGCCATGAAGCAGATTACCTCCACCCTAGAATTAATCTTATCTGATCTGATCCAGTCAAATGCCATGGTATCCAACTACATTTTGCGCAGCCAACGGCTGGTTTCATGGGTTAATTATGCCGAAATTGCGCCAGTTTTTCTTTGTGTGAACAGTTTCGCTTTTCCAGAAGTTGATTTTCACTTCAACTAATTTTGTCGATGTAGGTGCTGCAACAAGTGATCTATTTCGTTGACTTCCTGGTCTGATCTGTACGCTATAAGATCATCGGCGTACGCGATTAAGTCCGGCATGGAAACAATAAAATCGCTTGTAAATATAGCGAAAAGAATAGACATTGTAATTCTTCACAACGAACTTTCTACTTGCAACCATATCAAAAATCATACATAGCTATCAGTGTGTTAAGCAAGTATTGGATCTTGTTATTGTTCCATTGAATGCCGGAGACCAATTTGGACACGGAGTTGTTACTAATGCACGGAAGAAGACTTAAAGATTGGAGATTTGTCAGGATGGAGGTATCTTTGTCCCGTTTCGGAATAGGCTGTAGACAGCTGTCTTCCTATCCCGGGTAGTGGGCATTGCTGAGCGCATTGTTAAAGAGAGTTTTGTATACATTCACCGCTTCAGAGGGCAAATGGCGCAATACTAGTATACACTGAATTCTTCTTCTTCAATGAGTTGAAGATACCCAGAAGTTCACCCTTCGAAATAAGAATAGAGTTGTTTCCAGCATTGGTGACGACATTATTTGCCAGATGTTTGTCACTGAAGTGGGTGAAACCTTGCCATTGACTTACCTCGTAGTGTAGTTGAAAGTGGTTAAGCTAGACTCTGTCTTCAAAGTCGTGGCTGAGAAAAAAAGATTCAATCACCGTGTATACTTCTTGGAAAAGAGCTCCAATTACAATTATAAAGAAGTCGTTGTCAAGCACTGCCCCATCTGGATAGATGTCGATTGCTTCATGTAAGTTGGCGTTCTCGTTCTGTAAAGTCGGAAGTCTTTTTGCTTATTGTATTGTTGGTGCAGCAATTGCTAAAGTAGATTAATCTTCGATTTCAACAACGGGATTTCGGCCTTTTGCGGATCTGTGAACCGTCTGTACCAGAGTTTAAGTCTTGTAAGTAGTCTGCTTTTCTGCACGTTGGGTGAGTCAATTCCTGCGTTTCTATAGATGTCGCCAGCACTGCTTGCTGTCATCTTAGGAATTGTATTCTCCATAATTCTTTTAAAGGGGGCGTCTTTTTGTATGAGGTACCTGCCAACCTATTCGTTCGTCAGGAATCTATTCGTTGGTGGATCGATCACACTTGAACGTAGTTCTCTGGCTAAGGGTCTAATCAGAGAAACTTCGCCAATGTGCCTTTAAATATGTACATGTTAAAATATTCCTTTAGTTCCTTCATATCGTTCGGAAGCAAGACCACAGTGATTATTGTCGTACTCGAACGTCCTTAGGCGGTTCTTTATGCACCGATCTACTTTCAGTTTCGTGAGTCTGTTAGTATCATATCCAGATATGACCCGCTTCGGGGAAACGAAGGCCTATCGGTAGCCTGCAAGTCTCCCTTAAATTAAAGAGAGGGTTTTTGGAGTCAGTTGCGTAGACGGCAATCACGAAAAACCGCTTTCCATCGCTTTTCCGCGATACAAGCCTTAGCATAAAATTGCTGTATACGACCTTATGACTTTTATTATTTTTAATTATTTTATTAGTCGAGCCGATTGTTGTAGGAAACTGGTCTGTAAATCCACCTGTTTCTGCAAAGCGATCATCTGCGCTTGCATTGACTGGACGGTGCCACTGTGGCACTGTCCGTTTTGCCAGTCTTCCGCCTGATGCTATTTCAGTGTAGGAGATAGTCAACATTACAGCCGTACCTACAGCACTGGTAACTGGCATGGCTTCTACGTTTTCCGGTTCTTTGCAGCCTTTGTTTTTTGCTGGAGGATGCGAGGACAACCCCGTTGATAAGCGGGATGCTCTTTTCCTCCGCAGAGGACACAAATGAGAAGGGCTCTGTCTGCAAATTCCACTTCGCCTAAACTTTCACTTTTTGGTAAACTTCGGCACATTTTGAACTGGAAAGCGCGCATTGAAGTACGTGGCCGGACTTTCTAAATGTTTCCCAGTTCCCATGGCTAGAGAGCCTATGGATCGAATTTTCCTTAGGCTCTCAATTTTGCTGCCATGGGAAAGCTGGACGACAGAAAACGGCAGTTTAACGTCCTTACGAATTGGACCTCGTCGCTATTATGGATGCGCAGTTCCTCGAGGATCTCCTTCGGGCCAGTTGAAGGATCAACCCCTTGAGGAGTACAGTCCGCCCTATTTCTATTCACGGGTGTATGTATAGAAACGAGCCCCTGGCCAAAGCCTCTTTTACTTTTTTAAAGACGACCGAGATTCTGTTCTTACCCTTATATTTGAGAAAAATGGAATTGTTTGTAGCCAATTTACATGTTTTGTTAATGTCCTTATATTCTCCAGTCCAAATATTGGTAGGCAGGCATCTTTTCATTTCCTCTCTGTAGTGTGTGTAGTAGTTGTTGTTTCAGTTGCTGTTACTCCAGTATCTGGGCTGCCTTAGAAGAAGACGGCAACTCCGCTTTTTGCTACTGTGTACTTCTTTGCTACTATATTTGTTGCTGTTGTGGTTGACACTGTTGTCCGCCATGTCTGCATTGTTTTACGTGGTTTCGTCTTTGTTTTGGTGTTTTGTGTTGAAGATGCTGGGCTGTTATTTTCCTTGTGGCCGTTTTTCATCATCGAATGATGCCGTCGTTTGTTGTTGCACGAGCGTTTGACCGAGTTCGGTTGCGGCTGCATACACCTCCTCTTTTTTTTGTCTAGCTAGACTGTGGGTCGCCTTGCGCTCACTAAGATCAGTAGATTTGTATATTGCAACGATGTTTTAAAGTCATCCGCCTTGTTGAGCGCGTGTCGCTCTTTCCTACTCATTCCACTCACACTATATGTCTTTCACATTTTTTTTCTGTTACGGGATTTGAACCCACGACGCCGAATTCACTAGCAAGGGCTCCTTCCACTAGGTAACTGTTTCACTTGCGATCCCTTGTCTTATAAACGTATTTAGATTGTCTAAGCTTCATTGATAGTGAAATCGTCTGCACTGCACGGAGGTAGGTGATGCGGTGTAAACAAAAGTTTGGAGACCATTAAGTCTTGTTTGGAGTTATTCACCTGATCAGCTGAGCATTTATAAAAGAGAAAAATGTCCTTAAATAAGTAAAAACTGTACAGTTAGAAACTTTTGAAAGATTCTAAAATATCGCCGTTCGGAGTCGGCAAAAAATTTTGGGCCACTTTTACTTATGAGAGAACAATAGTACGCCCAACACGAGTAGGTGCGTAGGTGCGTGTAGACGCCTTGCCCGTGTCCAATTGCGGGCTGATGTTCCGTACAATACGAGTATACGTATTGGCCACTTTAAATTATTTAAACATTTTCGAAATGTAATTTACCCCCTAAGTGCACTTGCTTTTCTTAACTTTGCAACTTGGAACATTTGATTATGTCATTTCTCACACTTAGGATTTAGGGAGTAAAGCTCCATATTTGCCTTTAAATTTACTTGCTGGTTTATATCCCCTTTTTCATGAGTTTTGTTCGGTTTAAATTCATCTTCGTTTGTTTTTTTAATTTTTGTTTCTTCTTACGGCTTACGATATTTAAAAGAAGTAAACAGTTCTGAGAATTATATGTTCTAATTCTTTTTAACGTTAAGTCAATCTTTGAGACTTCCTGCGAATATTTTATTTAATGTTGATGCTTTTTTCAGAAACAACCTTGATAATAATTATGCCTTCGAGATATTGTGTGTGTAGGTATACTCACCGGAATTACTGCAACTGATAATAAATCGGTTACATAAGTCCTTACATAAATACTATTTGTATAGCCTTATAATCAACTTGGAAAAATCTAAGCTTTTTATATTCAAAAGTAGAAGAGGTGGATGTTCTTGCAATAATCAAACGAAGCTCAAAATATTTGAAACAGAAGCTGAGTCGGTGATGCTTTACGCAGCAATAGTCTGGGGATATAAATCTTATGAAGAAGTCCAATAGGTTGAGCCATGCCTAGCGCCTTTATATGTGAAACCACTTTACTTGTACATAAACAATATATGTATGTGCTGCAAGTGATAAGCATGTCGGATGAACAAATACCAAAAATACTAGCTATACAACTTACAAAAGACGTCCCGACACGTTGTTAAAAAAAAATTTATTAAAAGAGATAACTTTACAACTGTTCCCTCCAGCTTAATCACTCAAAAACAACCCCAGTGGGACTCAGCCACTCCCTTATATCTATTGGCTATTCTGCAGTTTCAGCGTACCGGGTCACTGTGGGACCGCGGGAACTGTTTAGTCAGCTTTTTCATGTGCGCGTGTAGCTGTAACTTGAGATGCACTGCGCCGGAAAATGAAATTAAAATTAGAATAAACAGAATGCGAACATAATGCAGGTGATTGCACCCGTACATTATGTGGAAAAGATAGATTGGCGCGATAAGGAATGTTTAGGGTATGTAACCTCTTCCCCCTTTAGATCAAAACTCTCCTGAGTTTTATGAGTGGGGTGGTTATTTTCGCGAAGTGTTTTAATTGATATCGTTAAGTTTTTATTTCTTCGTACTAATTTTAAAATGAAAATTATAATTATGATCAGGATACAAGTTACGGCTGAGATTGCAGAGTAGCTTACATTTCTATGAATTTTAAGTAAGTTTATATGTTTCAGATTTTCGATATTTCTTATAATAACATCTTCAAAGCATAAAATTTTAGTGAAGTTATAATTGATCTCATCATAGTAATATAATCTTTCTTTAAATTTTACATTGGAATTAGAAAATGTTTTATTCATTATCTTGATAGAACAATTATTAATAACTATTAGATAGTTTCCGCTTAATTTTATTTTCCTATAATCACAATTATTTATTATCTCTTGATCTCGTAGATTCTTACAAATAATAGTGGTATCATCAATTTCGTTTATTTTCATTAGTTCGTTTTGTTTTGTTTTACAATTTTTGCTTACAATACAGCTTCTAAGAGGTTTTAGATCTTTTGCATATTGAACATTATTTAGGAATTCAAACTTTGTGTTATTTGCTTCTAAAAAATAATGATCATATTCTTCTATTTCTGTTTTATTGCCTGTAGGAATTGCTGTTATTAATTTAAGGTTCACGATCTGGTATTTATCTGGAATTTTTATAGCTAGTACTAAAGTATCTATACTGTATTTGAGAAGTCCTGCTTTTGCGTTTTTTTAGTTTGTAGAAGTCGAGTTCTGTCTCGTTTATCTCTTCTGTTGTCAAAAGACTAGGATGTATTAGTCCATGTTTAACTAAGGCTATATTATCTATTAATTGATTTAAATGTTTTTTTAACATTCTCAATCTTACTAGTTGATCTAATTTTAGCTGTTGTAGGATAAACCTTCTTTCGTTCTCTGTTAGTTCTACATATGATTTGCTTAATTCTTTTCTGTCTGATTCTATTGTCGATTTAGGATATGCTTTCACTCAGATGTCCATTGATTTCTATCTGTTGATTAAGGTGACTTGCTATATTCTCTTGATTTTTCCCTAGAGTGTTGAGGTGATCTGCAATCTCTTGCCTGTCGCTATCATCCATAGTCCCGAATAACCATTTTTGTCCTGTTCCTATAATATTGACTAGCCCTCTTTTTTGTCTTTTTCCTGGTTCTATGGCGGTTCCTTTAGCGTAAAGTGTTCCTATTTGGCGTTTTATAATCGGATCATCGTCTACTTTAAGTTTTCTAGTATTTTCTACGAAGGTATTAATAGTCTGCCTTATTTCTTCTGTGTTAATAATATTTAATATAGTTTTAGTAGTTTGAATTATTTCAGTCTGTCCCATGTTAATTATGGCATATCGATTATTTGTTGTCAATTGGTCAATTGTCAATGTCGCTGTGGTCTGTGCTGTCATTGTCGCGAGTATCAAGTACGTTGATATCGTCATCTGCAAATAAACGTGGTCTTTTAATATTTATCGGATGTTCTTTCTCCCTTTTCTTAATTCTGTATCTAGGTTCATTCTTTTAATAGTTTCTTTTGTAGTTCTTGACTGGTATGACCTCTCTTATTTCTTTATATTCTTCCCTACATCTTTTTTTTCTCTTTTTCTAGCCGTATCTGCCTTACTAAAGTAGCTACGTCTGCATACATTGCTTCTTCCGGGGACATTTTTAAAGTTGTTATTATTTAATTATTAACTGCCCTGTGAACTTTCTGAACAAGGGATATATCTGGGTTTCTCATGGTAACTAGTTTTTCTTGCAATGTGGAGTGAAATCTTTCTATATCACTGTTGCCAGTGTGAGTGTTGGGTTTGGTAAAATGTAGTTTGATTCCGTGTTCATTTAGAAATGCCTTGAAATTTTCTGCTTTAAGTTCGTTATCGGTTATTATTTTTGTGGGTTTGCCAAACTTTGAGATATGTTCCTCTAGTACCTCTATTTTTTTTGTCCAGTTTTTGTTTGGTATGTGGTAGGCGTATGCTTTCTTAGTGAGTTTATCTATAAAAGTAAGGAACGGGTGTTTCATAAAGTAATAGATGTCCATATGAAGGATCTCATTAGGTCTGCCCAGTGTCTCGCTTATTTCGTATTTGAGCTTTATTGGATTCCTTTCATATTTTGTTTCTAAGCATAATTTACAATTGTTAATAATTTTTGTGATTTCTTTAATTAATTTTGGATAGTAAATTCTATTCTTGAGGCTATGATATGTTTCTATTTTTGCACTGTGCATACTTTCCCTGGTATGGTATAATGAGATTTGTTTCTGGGTTTCCTCTAGAGTTCTGATTTCTCTGGCTCTAAGAGTAGCTTTTATAAATCTTATCTTACTGTCATGGTGGAACAATTCAATTAGCAGCTGTTGAATTTTATTGAATTCGTGATAAGACAATTCAGTGTATATTCCAATCAGACCTGGTTTTATGAATCTTCTTAACAAATCTGTCCAATATTCTTCGTTTTTAGTCATATCGACGAATATTATTCTTCTATTGTGGAGAATCTCCTTGTTGGCATCGTTAACTAGTATTAGTTGGGTCTTATATTTATTGACTATTGTTTCCTTTATGGGTATGTGATCTAATAATTATTATTCTTGTGAGTGGATTGTAGTGTTATCGGATAGATTGTTTATGCTATGATTTTCGGCGCTTTCAATTTCTTCTGGTATTCTACTAAGGAAGTCTGCTATCTTATTTTCCTTCCCTTTCACATACTCAATATCGAACTGAAATTCCTGAAGTTTAAGTAACCATCTTTGGTTTCTTTGGCTAAATTCTTTGCCTGTGTATCTCTTATTTAAGTACTTTATTGGTAAATGGTCTGCAATTATTTTAAACCTTTTTCCCCACAAATATGGTCTGAAGTATGTGACCGCCCAAACAACCGCTAGGAACTCTTTATCTGTGACCGCATAGTTTTTCTCGTGATCGTTCAAAGATTTCGACGCGTAACATACTGGTTGACCCTCTTGCTTCAATACGGCTCCTATCGCATAATTGCTGGCGTCGGTAAATACTGTGAATTGCTTACTAAAGTCTGGAAATTTCAATATAGAATGTTTAGTAATATTGCGTTTCAAAGTCTCGAAGGCTTCAATGTACTCTGGGTCGATGTTAATCTTTTTGCCTTTCTTCACATATTTTACCATAGGGTTCGCAATCTTCGCGTAGTCCTTCACGAATTTTCTGTAAAAACCTGTTATTCCTAAAAAGCCCTTCAACTGCTTATCTGTTTTTGGTAGTGGGAAATTTTGGATACATTTGATTTTATTGGGGTTGGGTTTCATGCCTTCACTTGTTAAGACATTCCCTAGAAATTCAGTATTTCTGTTGAGGAAAGAGCATTTGCTAAATTGAATTTTTAGGTTATGTTCTGCAAGTTTCGCAAATATAATCTCTAAAGATTGTATGTGTTCTTTGAGGCTGATTGAGAAAACCAATATGTCGTCTAAGTAGACAACGCATATTTTATTGATTTGGTCCCTTAGAATGTCATTCATCAACCTTTAAAAGGTTGCTGGCGCATTCTTAAGACCAAATGGCATTCTTACGTATTCAAATAATCCGTCAGGAGTTACGAATGCCGTCTTGGGGATATCATTTGGATTCATTTTGATTTGGTGATATCCTTTCACGAGGTCTAACGACGAAAAATACTGGGCGCGTCCCAGTTTATCGAGTATAGCATCGATATTCGGTAGCGGATATTTATCGTATACTGTAATATCGTTCAGTTTTCTATAATCTACGCACAGGCGAAATTTTTGTTTTCCCGTGCCATCTGATTTCTTTGCTACTAGTACGATGAGGGAAGCGTATCTGCTGTTCGATTTTCTTATGATTCCCTGCTCCTCCATCTCTTTTACTTGCATCCGTACCTCTTCCTGGTGCTTTGGGGGCAGTCTGTACAGTTTCGAATTGATTGGTTGACTTGTCGTTGTTCTAATTTCGTGTGTGATAGAACATGTATTTGTTAGTTGGTCGGCTTCTCTATATATTTATGTTTTAAATTGTTCTAACAATCCTTGAATTTCCTGTTTTTCTTCTCCGTTAAGGTGACTTAAGTCTATTTCTTTCTTATCAGAGATTAGTTCAAAGCAATCGAACTCTCTTATAGGATTGGCGGAATAAAGGGGTATTTTGGCACCATTATTTAGTATGAGACACTTGTTTTCAAAATCCGGGGTTTTGACTATTTTATTCAGTATGTCCATACCAATGAGGACATCATAGGGTTTGTCTCCTAAATTTCTCTTGTACCATTTTATAGCACCCTTGGGATTAAAATTGAATTCTTTAGGTATACTTGTAACAATTCTGTCTACCATTTCTGTAGTTACATTACTTATCGTTTGTAACCGCATTTTTATTCTATCAAATAATCTATATTTACTGCAGTCTACCGTATTGGAATTAATTATTTTGTCTCCGAGGCCTAACTGATAAAAAATTCTGGTTCGATGTTATGAACTTCCTCCTCATTAGTCTGATTAACCGTCTCATTCGAAATTTGCCCGATAGACATTGCTGTTGGATATTGAACTGCATTTCTAATTTGCCTTGAAGGGTTAAACGTCTGGTATCTTGTATTTTGATTATTTCTATTATCATTGTTGCCTTGTCTGTGTTGTCCTGATTGTTCCGTCCTAGAATTATATTGTCTGCCTATTTGAGCTGAACCTGAGCTATTTAGTTGGTTTTGTTGTCTGGGGTTAGAGTTTTTATGTCGAAAAGTATTTGAGCCATTGTATTGTTTTGTTTTGAACTCCCTTTCTATGTTTCCTTCATCATATCCTATGTAACTATATAGAACTTCTTTAATTCTATGGATATCGTAAATATTTTTAATGTCCCTGGATAGGTTCCCTGTAGCTAATTGCTTAATTATATTCACTATTAGTACATAAAATGTGCTTATGATTACATTCATATGTTGCAAATGAATTTACATTCTGAATTAATTCCTCTACTTTTACGTTAAGATCTGCTATTAAACTTACTCTTAGATACGTTATTCTTCTTGAGATGTCTTTGTAATTTATTGGAGGCCGAAAGTGCTGCTTCAGGAGGTCCTTGGCTTGGTCCCACGTTGCTGGTCGATTGTGTAGTAATTGTTCCTTTGCTGGCCCTGTTATTTTGGTGTTGTAAATAGCCTGCAAAGGCTCCGGTCTTTCTGCTTCGTTCACTGCATTTATGTGGTTCCCGACTACGTTTATGAATTCCGTTAAAGCCGCGCTATTACCACTGAATTCACGGATATACTAAATTTCCTTAAAGATTCGCACCGTGCGACTTTGTTCTTGATTCCGCGTTGCTAAAGCTTCAATAGCTTGCACTAACCGATCTAGGTTTTGTTGTTCCATATCTAGGACGTGTGGCCAAAATTTCGAAATTTTATCTTTGATTTTAATTTTGAAAGATTTGTTTACAGAAGCGCAAAGGCGAGAATAAAAAACAATGAAAAAAAAAATACAAAAAAAAATATATGGAATGAGTCCGACGATGAATTTTCACTGATTCGTAGTTAAATTATTTGCTCGGTACTCTCTTGGTTTGGTTTTGAGATATTTCACTGAGAGGTTTAGTCGTTTTTAGTTATTTTCCTTTTATTATTGTTATTTATTTTCTTTTTTCTTTTTATGTGAACAAGTAATTTCTTTGGAATAGGTCCGACGATGGAATTTCACTGATTTGTAGTTAGAATAGTCACTCGGTACTCGCTGATTCTTTTCTTTTATATATATTACTGTCACCTTATTCACGCGTTTTATTGGTCCGTTCTCATATGGATCCCACAAATCTAGTTAGGATCCTACCGACTGCGCCACTTACAAAAGACGTTCCGACACGTTGTTAAAAAAAAACAATTTTATTAAAAGAAATAACTTTACAACTGTTCCCTCCAGCTTAATCACTCAAAAACAACCCCAGTGGGATTCATCCACTCCCTTATATCTATTGGCTATTCTGCAGTTTCAGCGTACCGGGTCACTGTGGGACCGCGGGAACTGTTTAGTCAGCTTTTTCATGTGCGCGTGTAGCTGTAACTTGAGATGCACTGCGCCGGAAAATGAAATTAAAATTAGAATAAACAGAATGCGAACATAACGCAGGTGATTGCACCCGTGCATTATGTGGAAAAGATAGATTGGCGCGATAAGGAATGTTTAGGGTATGTAACCTACATACCATTCAAACCCAACCGGCCAATAACGAGCTCGTGATTACGAAAATGGCCTTTATTTGGACATAAAAGAAAGGAGTTGGTGAGATAAGCTTAACCGAGGATGCTTTCTGAGTGAAGCAGCGGGATCACTGCATCGAGCTGTATGTAGTCGGTTAAATTATAATATGAGAGTCAAACACCGTTTCAATAATGTTAGATATTTGGACTGCGAGGTGAACAATTCAACCTAAGGTTTTGTTTGACTTTGAGATAATCTTTCAATCCTATGCAGCATATGCAATCTATCAGCAAGGGAAGATAACCTACCATTTATCGGCAAGGGTCCAATACTGATACAGACTAGTCTACACTTTCTTGGGAAGAATCCTAGTCTTTACGGATTGGAACACTTAACGATATAGATGTAAAGTAATAAATATAAAACCGCATTGAGGTACAGAGTAAATGTTATTAGAGAGAACTTCTTATACTCGTATTATGTGTCTAGTTACAAATTCATAATAAGTAGTAATGATAGGAATACGAGGCGTCTTCAATATATTCTCGGTATCGGGGTGAAGCTGTGGTTACATATATTAATCATTATTATTTATCATGTATATAAATGTGATCATAAATTCGCGCTTTATCACTAATTAAACAGAGTCATAATGGCAACTGAGACGATGATGGTGAAAATTGAGCATTGCGTTGTAATTTCTCACTAAGCAAGGAAAAAGTCAAAAAACTATTCATGAAGAGATGGTGGCTGTTTACCAGGGTTCCGCACCTTTATTATCAACTGCGCAAAAGTGGTCAAGCGAGTTCAAGAGAGGCAGAGTGAGCTTTGAAGACGACCACCGCTCCGGCGCCCCGGCTTGTACGTGAGAAAGCATCAAAGAAGTCGAAAAACTTGTTCTTGAGGATGCCCGAATAAAGGTGAAAATGATGGCAAAGATCACCAAGCTTTCAACTGGTAACATTTTCACCATTCTTCATGACCAACTTAATCTTTCAAAGGTCAGTGCAAGGTGGCTGCCACGAATGCTCACAGCACCTCAGAAGAATTTGAGAATCGCATGCTGTAGAGAGCTTTTGGAGATGTGTAGTGAGAACGCGGACGGTGTTATGGATCGAATTGTTCCTAGGGACGAAACATGGGTTCACCACTATGATCCTGAAAGCAAACCAGAGTCCATGCAGTGGCATAAAAAAGGAACAGACCCTGAGAAGGAGTTTAAAGTCAATCCGTCTGCCGGGAAGCTCATGGCTACAGGTTTTTGGGACTCAAAGAAAATCTTGCTCATTGAGTACAAAAAAAGGTGAAATCATCAACGCCACATCCTACGCTTCCATAATTTGCGGGAGGGAGAAATTACAAAGAAAAGACGAGGTAAACTCACAGCGGGCGTGTTGCTTCTTCATGACAACGCTCCTGTTCACACGGCGCGAGTTTCCAAGGCTGCTGCGCGAGATTTTGGTTTCGAAGAAATCCAACACCCACCATATAGTTCAGACCTTGCCTCTAGTGATTATTTTCAGTTTCCGGATTTGAAAAAATTGTTTCGTGGAAAAAGCTTTTCGGATGATGAAGAACTCAAGTCGGTAATAAATGGGTATTTTGCAGAGAAAGAGGAAATTTATTTTTTTGAGGTTTTAAAAAAGCTTATCTCAAGATGTACCAAATGCATTGATGTTAGAGGAGATTGTATTGAAAAATAAAAACAATTTAAATTGAATTCCCATTTTCCTTCATATACCGAGAATATATTGAACGGCCCTCGTATCAACCGGGCAGACTGCGAAACCGTGCGAAATAGATTTTGTTAATAATAATAATAATTGTATGGCGCGACAGTCCACAGGGCACCAGAGCCTAGCTTGTACATCAACTGCCCGTGTTGTGCGTGCTACTGTTCTCTCACAATTAGAAGGGACCTACAGTTTTTTCCGATCCCGAACGGCGAAGTTTGAGAAGTTATTACTTCTTGAGTATTGTCGGCAGCCGCGAAAAAATTGAGGTGTTTAGCCGGGAACCAAACCTGGACCTTCAGAATGTGACTGTCGCTCTCTACCCACTACCCCATGTCGGCCACATAATTCTACTAGTAACTTATTTAACACAAGTTATTGTTAATTTTATGTTTGGTTTTTGGATCGTGAAATTGTAACAAAAGGTTCATACTCACGATTTTAAAACCCCATTATATATTTCATCTATACCATGTTTACGTAATCATAAAGAGTCAGAGGAACTCCCGTTGAAATTCAAGAAAATGCCAAAAAAATGCCACCAATCAATGGGGATTGGAGAAGTAAAGCGCCGCGCCCATAATTTTGAAGCTCTCACTTATCGTAACATCATAAGTGCACAAGTGAACGCTTGCGGTCGACATCTGAAACCGCCAGATTTAACATCTCAATTGCACACAAAGGAAACCTACCGAGCACTTGTCACGTTTCATCGCATGTGGAATTTCACTTTCGTGCTCACTTCTGCACCTGCAGATGTTTTTTTTCGAGCTGTTACCGCCGGCCATATAAAAGTCAATTTTAATTATGTGCTTTGAGTACAAGGTACGAAATGCCACCCGACGCGATTAGAACTTTATCTCTTCTCCGCTGTCCTCCGGACGCCAAACAAAAGTGGTGTCCGCAGACGGATTCCACAGAACACCAACCGGTCAAAAGCGGCGGTCTGACAGCATGGCGGCGTTGTGTACAGTGTCCATCATTTTCGCGGTGGTATTGTGGTTTGTCCTTGATGATGGTGCCTGTCTCTCCTTGGCGACGAGGCCTTCTACGTTGTGCAAAGCAAAGCAGGCATCAGTAACTCATTTGACACCTATTGGTGGCAAAAAAGCGGTTATTGTTCCACCGCGGGAGAGGGTACATCCAACTGACTGTCAGGTGGCCGAGAGTCTTGTCATGGTCATGGGATGCATTCTAATTATTCGTACAGCCAGCGTGCAACGAACTAGCAGTCAGCGGGTGGGCAAGCTCAAAGTATTCGTTTCAATGGAATAAGTATTTTCATGAAAAAATATGTCCCCATGTTTCTAAAAAGGGATGATCTATTGCGCGCAAGTGGGTAGCAATTAAGCAATAAAAATGTGAATTTAGAATCTCTATTCTTGGTACTATTCTTGCTTATACTGCGTGTTGAATTTAAAATTCTTAGGAAAGTGTCTTGAATGCTTTGCATCTTTTATTAAAGAACTCGAATTTTTACTTTTAGTTTTTGGGTCAATTTGACTTGCTTGGGACTGCTATACAGGAAGTTGTTTTGTGTTAGAAAAAGATTGATAGAATTAAATTTGTGAACATACTCTAAACAAAGATTTGATATTTAGTTAAACACTTTCCAGGTTTGCATTTTTTAAGCATTTACTTTAATATCGAGAGAATCGGCATTAAAGTTTTAACGGTTCTAAAGGAGATTTAAATATATGATATTCATTGACATTGATGTTTAAATATATAGAAAAAATCACGACGAAGCTAAAATTATAAACTCGATCATTACATTTAAATATATTCCCTATTAAATTTGAAGTTTAAAAAAAATGAAGGATACGTGACAAGTGGAGCCCTTCGAATTTGATTTTTTATATATTTTATGCTTAATTATCCTATTCTATTTATATAAACAAGCACGATCACTCCCCAGTAGGTCTGCGTGTTTTCGAACTTTGATATACTCGTACGGTTGAAAGTAATGTGATATGACCGGTACTATCGAGAGAGTGGAAATGCCGATTCCCCATTCATTTGTCTCATTGGGTTTCTCAATGCTACCTCATGATTTTTAGCCCACTCAAACCATTAGGTTTGAGTCACAATAAAATAAAAGCTAACATTTTTAATCGAACATAACACCTTGATCTTTTTTAATGTTTGTGCACTAAGAGATCAAAGGGTCTACATACAAGTATGCCTACTTACGAAATTAAGTACAGATGATTGATTCTTTCGAAACAACTCATGTTATGTTTCTCAGTAGTCATCCAACGAGCAGAAGAGGGGTATAGTTTATTTCTGTCTCCGGATGGATTAGTTTGAAAAATTGAGATGAGCCCATTAAAACCCAAAAATTAGAGCTTATACCATGTATTTATACCAATATAACTGTTGTAAGATAAGAAATATGTATGAAAAATGTTTAAGATTTGTTATTACTTTTACTGTAAATTTTGAATATTTCAATGTATTATGAAAATTTAATTAATTTTTCAAATTTTCAGAAATGCAACTTCACTATTTTCTTTTTAGAAGGCAGCGTTGCATTGTACGAGTTTCATCTGACTTCGTCGTTAAACCTTCGTATCCATCAAGGTGGTATCTTAAAACCTATTACATCAGTAGCTGTGCCTTTTTTCCTTCATTGAAACTTTCCGAGAATTTTAAGGAGACTTGATCGACAAAGTTAGCAGAAATTTAATTGAAGCACAAATAAACTTGTGTTATCCTGTCTCGAACCCTTCAGTTCTTGGCTGCTATGAGGAAACGATTCGAGTTGATGTTAGCACTTGGGAAGGTTCGGGTATACAAAATGCTAGAGGGGTGGAAAGATATTCCGCCTCGAGGCAAAGTCCTCAGGTCTAACTCCATTTCCAGGTTTATTTTCGTATTATTTTGTCTATTATTTTGTTCTCCTCTGCTGGAGGAGAAGGGTCTATAAGTTATGTTTGCAACTGTCGCTCTCTTGTTACCTTCTGCCAGAGGATAAGGCTTATGTTCCCGAATTCAGCCTTGTTGCGGATTGTCACGGCGCATTCACATACGTTAGCTCGCATTTGCTTTCCTTAAACAATAAATCCACATCCGAGAAAACCTTTCTTTACCCCACGCACAAGCACAAGAGAGAGATAGCCATAGTGTTGGCATTTCGCTACGTTGAGTACGGTGCCCTATGTAAACAGTTCGATACTCACTGTTTTGAATTTAACTAACATAAAGACAAGTGCTAATTCTTGCTTATATATAAAATGCAAATCCTATTACATTTACGAATGTTTAATAATTCGATCATTCAGTTGAAAAGCTCAAACGATTTGCTTTTGTAGAAATTTTTACGTTTTGTAGATGGGATACATGGATATGCTTTCGTCCACTCAGGTTCTACAAATGCCCTTGTATCAGTCGTTCACAGATCTCAGTGGATTGCGTACGTGTTTCGGCTTCATATTAAAATTTGTAAGTGTGCTTAGTTAGCTATTAAAAGAAAATCGGGTAAGTGAAGTGGTAGCTCAAGTAATAGAACACAAGTGTGGTGATTCCAGTATCCCGGGTTCAAATCCCGAGGACGGAAAAATAAAATTCTTTTTTTTTCTAATTAAAACAAAGTGAAAAGACACTTAGTGTGAGCGAGGGGCATGGAGAGTGACGAGCGACCCGAGCTCAGCAAATCGGGTGATTTTAAAACACCGGTGGCGGGGATATCATGCCACATCCGCGTGGCTAGCCCCACGAGTCGGACGACCGAAATCAAAAAGAGGAGATAGAAGCTGTAGCCGCAGCCCGCTCTCACAAAGCGTCGGACGATAACAGCTATGACATCAGACGAGAAAGTGGTCGCACCGAGCAGAGGCGGATCAGTGGCGGCCAGAAAAACACCGCCAAAGACAAAGACTACAACAACGGCTCCAATCGACATAGATGCCCTCCAATGTGAATCAGAGGGCAACGAATGTCGATTTTCGTATAGGTGGAGCGACAATTCGTTCCAAGTTCTCGCCATATCCGATGCTGACGATGAGGAAGAACTAATAAGGGAGAAGGAGCAAAAACTGCAGAGGCTCGACGAGGAAAGGGCAAAGCCCGACGCCCATATTAAGTTCCTCTATGACAGGTCGACTGAGAGCTGCTGAGGAAATGGCCAAGCAGAATGCACAACATAAAGAGCTTCTGGAGCTGCAACAAAAAAGGCAGAAATGTAAGCAGAAGGAACAACAGTTAGGACCTACACCTTCAACTTCTAAAGCAGCGCAAGAGTTGCAAAAAGAGCAACAGACCCTAAGAGCGCAACAACATCAGCAGCAACAAAAGCAAACGCGGTCAACAACATTGAAAGCAGCTCAACAAAAACAACAAGCGTAGCAGAAACAACAGAAATAACAGAAGCAGGAAGAACACCAGCAGTCACAACGAAAACAACAGCAAAAGCAACAGGAGCTACAGCAACAGCAGCAAAAGTCCAAGGTACGCTGCCCACCGATCAACGTCTTTGGTACGGGGACTGACGAGTTGGAGACACTATGTGAGTTGGCCCTAGGGAAAAATAAGTTTACAAACCCACACAGTCTATTGCCTAGCAATGGATGGGTTTAAGTTTTTAAAAGAAAACCATCTCTGAGCTTGAGGCTCTTTTCACCAGCCTCTGCTTAAACTCGGAGGAAAACTTCTTTATAGTAGCCGGGGACTTGGACGCCAAGCACGGTGAATGGGGTAACACTGTTCCAAGTGAGCGAGGAAACGCCCTCTTTGAGTGGATGGAACAAAACAATATTGAGTTCAGGATAGATTTCGCAGAAGCGGGTCCTATCTGGATATGATGCTAATCGACAGACGACTAACAATACTAAACGTGGAGTGACATACGAGGAACTGTTTAACTTCGGTCGAGTATGACAGTGATCACTGTGGTCTCGCCGCGGTAATACAGCTCCCGAATAAGCTGGAGAAACGGGAGGAATATGTCCAAACGCACCCTAGCATAGTTACAATAAGGCGCGCTGGTCACGTTTCTCTAGAACCTTAGCCAGAGAAATAAGTTCGCGAGTGATCAATTATCCTACAAACAGAAACTTAACGAACGAAGAGGTTGATGGGTACCTCATACAAATGGACGAAGTTATTAAACGAACAATGGACAAAACTATTCCGAAGGTTGCACATACCGATGATGGCGACATTTATCGAAATGCAACCACCGATGCACTTCACGTGCGTGTTCCCACAAGTAAATAAAATCTTTCGGAGGAAAGATTATAACGACATTCAGAGCGTTCGACTTGACAGAACAACAAACGATGCGAACCTACTGACTTCAGTTGGCATCGATCCTGATAGGGCAGTGCTTGACAACGACTATTTCCTAGTTGAGGATCCACCTGAGACGGTGAAAGCAATTGGTGTTGTTTTTCAGAGAGTGTATGCGGTGAACGAGACTCGTAGTCCGAATCACGACCTGGAAAACGGAGCCTCCCTAAACCATATCTCTCTTCGCAATGAAATAAGTAAATGGCGATCCGAGAACTGTGGTTTCACCAGGTTTAGTGACGATCTTCCGGCAAATAATGTCGTCGACGATGATGGAAACAACTCCATTATTATTTCAGAAGATGAACTCCAAGGTATCCTCAACTCACTGAAAAAGAAGAAGTGAGTGGGAATAGATGGGATACCAAATATTGTTCTGCGCCATCTACCCTCTGAGGCGGTCGACGTATACACAACTCTGTGCAATGTAATGCATATTAACAATGCGCTAAGTAATGCATATTACCCGGAAAACAGCTGTGGTACAGCCCATTCCGAAACGGGGCAAAGATACCACCTGTTCCGACGAATCTCCGGTATATAAGTCTTCTTCTATGTATAAGCAAGGTATTTGAGAAGATAGTCATTAAAGCTCTAAAAGAATGGGTTGAGGAAAAACTATAAATACCGGAAAACCAGGGCGGGGCACGACACCATTCATGCCGCGTCTAAATTGGTTTCCGACATTCAGTGGAATAGAAACAAAACACAGTGCACAGGAGCCTTCCTGATTGACATGGAAAAAGCATTCGACACCGTATGGCTAGAAGGTCTTTTCCTCAAGTTAGTCAGACTCGGCATTCATAAAACATTGCTATATATGATCTATGACATGGTTACAGGTAGGAAGTTCGTTGGGTAAAATGGCAACGAAATTTCCACAACTGTGTTCCATATAAAAAATGGGTTCCAACAAGGGGCGGTGGGTTCGCCGATCTTCATTTCAAGGTAATCTGCTACATGGCCCTCATCCGGCCGATCATGGTATATGGTTGTCCTGTGTGATTCAACGTGAGTCCTTCCCAAATAGAAAAGATGACCTGTCTTCGTTTATATCGAACACCAGAATCTCAGTACAAGAAATTCTACCCCAACGAGGTTCTGTACAATGAGGCAAACCTTATAAGGATAAATAATTTTATTATTAAGTTGATTCGTAGTCACACTGCTCGAGCAATGGCTTCAACCAACAGTCTTTGGGGCTTACTACCCAAATGAAATGTATCATGAACGGGTGCGTCTTAACGGCTTCATTCCACCTGAAGCTTTAATCTTTTGGACACTAAAGGCCTGATTCAAGATAGGGAAGGCTGCCCTATCATCTTCCATGTAGTACGCCGAACAGTGAAAAGGCGACTTCAATACGAGCTGGACGTCGCTCGCAGCCACGAGGAACTCCTACGGTTCAGTAGAGCGATTTCTGCAGCCTCTGCAAAGGAACGGCTATTTTTCTGGTGGTTGCACCAGAACCAGACTTCGGAACCGCTAACTTCTTAAAACAAAAGACGGGGTAGTTGAGTCAGCAGGCCCAACTCACATAGGTTAAGTTAGATCTAAGGCATTTTATAAACAAAAAAAAAAACAAATAAAAAATATAAAAAATAAGAGAATAAACAAAACAAAAAAAAATCAAAAATACAAAAACAAAAAAACAAAAAATACAAAAAACAATAAAAAACTAAAACAAAAAAATAAAAAAAAAGGTATTAGATATATATGTTTAGCATATAAATAACATATACGCCCTGGGGCACGCGTCCGTAACATTGTACGGACATATTTAGATAGTTAGATTACTGTAAATAGTTAAATAGATTTAAGTTATAAGTTCTTCTTCTTCTTCTTGTGGCGCTACGGACCTGGGCCTCAACCAACATGCCCCTCCAGCCAGCACGATCTTTCGCTACCTGTCTCCAGTTGCGCACTCCAAGTTGGTTGAGGTCCTTCTCCACTTGTGTGCGCCACTTTAGTCTAGGGCGTCCTCAGTTGCGTTGTCCAAATGGCTCGGATTCAAAGACTTTTCGGGCCGGAGCAGTGGTTTCCATACGCTCTACATGGCCTAGCCATCTTAAGCGTTGTATCCGTAGACGCTTGACCAGGCGCATGTCGCTGTACAGCCCATAGAGTTCGTCATTAAATCTTCTCTTCCAGATGCCATCAACGCAAACAGGGCCAAAAATCGAAGAGACTAAGGGCTTCCTCATCCGCCTTTGCTAACGTCCAAGATTCCGCGCCATAAAGTAGGACGAGGATGATCAAGCAGTTATATAAAGCGAGCTTCGTCTTTTGAGAGAGGGCTTTATTACTCAATTGCCTCTTGAGCACAAAGAAACAGCGATTGGCAAGAGTGATTCTACGTTTGATTTCGGTACTGGTGTTGTTGTCCCTATTTACCGCGGAGCCGAGGTAGACGAAGTCCTTGACTACCTCGAAGTTTCTGCTGCCTAGTGTGACGCTCCGTCCGAGACATCGATGTTGTGTGTCCTTCCTTGATGACAGCATGTACTTAGTTTTGCCCTCATTTACCGCCAGACCCATTGTAGCTGCTTCCGCTTCAATGCTAGCAAGTGCCTCATTGACGGCTCGCTGTGTTCGTCCAATCACGTCAATGTCATCAGCGTAAGCTAGCAATTGAACTGACTTCTGGAAGATCGTGCCTCTGGTGTTGACTTGTGAGTTACGCACGATCTTCTCGAGGATGATGTTAAAGAAGTCACATGACAGTGCGACAGTGCGTCGCCTTGTCTAAAACCTTTTTTGACATTGAAGGTCTTGGTGAGTTCGTTACTGACCTCGACGGAGCAGCGAGAGTTTGGTAGGAATGCCAAAACTAGACATGACACTGTATAGCTCGTTTCTATGCACACTGTCATATGCAGCCTTGAAATCGACGAATAGGTGGTGAGTGTCAATTTGCATTTCTTGGGTCTTTTCCAGGATCTGCCGTAATGTAAAGATCTGGTCTATTGTGGACTTCCCTGGCCTGAAACCACACTGATAGGGACCTATCAGGTTATGGACAAACGGCTTCAGACGCTCACACAAGTTTTAAGTTATATTATTGTATATATTTGAGTAAGTTAAGTTTTATTTAATTTTTAAGATATTATAGTTAGGATATAAAGATTAAGTTAGGTTAAGAATACAATTTTTTTTTAAATCCAAGTTTTTTTTTTAAATATACTTGGATGAAGTGAAAAATTTATATAGGTTTAAATGCTAAACTTTAAAAAATATAAGAAGCCGAAAGACATAAGGCAAAAAATCTAGATTAGCTTAGAGTACTCATGAAGAGTCAGTAAGTTAGAGTTAAGATCATTTGATTATTCCTGTAAGCTAGTTTAAGTATTTTTGTCTAGCATGTTAGAAAATGAATTAAGTAAAATAAAAATGCACAGAAATGATAATAAATAAATTATAATAATAAATAATTAATGACTATTTTTACTTCTTTAAGGTAAAGTGGTGAAAATACTTCATCGAAAGCAATTCGAATTTCTTAGCTTTATCTAACTTCATTTGTTTGAAACGTTTTAATATATATTCATTATTCCCTACGGCTGTTTTTCCTTACGCTCTCTTTTGTCTTTATAATTTTATATAAAAATTCTTGAGTTGAAAGGTTCTTCAGGCGTTCCGCTCACATTCGGTATTATATCATAGATTTCTTATCTAAGATTCCAGACCTGATACTGCTTCCTCTTTGACGGTAATGCGACCATAATTCCTCTGCAGTAATCTCTGTTTCAACATGTGCAATCTTACCACACCTGCTATTTCATTCCCTGCATTAACAAGCATTTTTGCGAATTCTTTTTTTTTACTTTCTCTTGGTCTTCACAGCATAAATTTGTCGATAAAACGATTTCACCTCATAACATAACAATCCGCCAGTGTCGCTTTGGATCACCGGAGCCTTAATCCTCCACTCACATCGGTTAAGATCCATAAGGAACATGATCATCTCCCTTGCCATAGCCGAATGCACTTCAAACATCATAGCACGCACAAACCACTGCTTCGCCGGGGTCCACTAATCAATTAATCGATTGATTTATCGGCATGTATGTCGATCACCAAGCGACCCCTGATGTGAATGGAGTGTCAGAGTATTTGCAACTCTGCTGAACGCCCGTTTCTTTTACTTGCAACATTGTTGCTGGGCAATTGGTGTAATTGGCATTTATCTACGGCCCAACATTCGTGCAAAATGAAGAAGAAGTGCTGAAACTGCACTTAACGGTGTTACCGCCTCCTCCAGTAGCTGAACTTGGATTACAGCAGGCCCGTGGCCACGCGAGGAGTCGCCTCAGCCGTGGCTGAAGAAGACAAACGATTTTAGTACTGCATAAGAAAACAAGAAACGCTCCTGTGGTGCGCCCAGGTAAAAACTGCTCGTTCTGTCCTGACGAAGGAATCCGGCGAAGTGACACGTAGACTGCACCAGGCAGTGACCGCGTACCAGCTCAATGCCAGCGATCGGAGTTCCCTTGGCGATAAATTTAAATATTCGCAAAGCTTAATTCCAATCTAAAAGAAGTATCATCATCTGCCGCAGCACTCGCACGGTTCATCATAATTTACGAGCGCTTCGGGTGGAGTGACCTTGTCTGATAGGTTAATTGGCGCATTGATTGAGGGGTCTGCAAAACACAGCCGACGAGCGAAAATCATCACCGTCATCGCGATCATCAATATCAACAAAGAAAATCGCCTGAAAGACACTGGTGGTAGCGGCAGTAAAGGCGATCCCGAGCAAGAGGATTGCATCCGCATGGAAGCTGTTGAAAAAATTATCGAAGACCAGGAGCCACTTGCGCATTAATAATCATAGAGTGGAGATTCTCGTGATATGAACGCCGTGACAATCCCAGCTGATTTATTGCGCAGCGTTCACATACTGAGCTAAACAGAGCATAGAATGACACGGGCAAGGTTGACGTTTAATTAGGTTTGCTTTCAATTTCACGAGGAATACTGGGATAGGATCGAGGCTATGTGAACGGGATAATTGCACAGAAACCTTGCAGTGAATTCTTTAAGTGGAATTTCATGTCAACCGGTTTTTGTTCAATGGTTTCTCGAGTAGAAAGGTCCAGGTCCGTATTCTATGAAGACTACTTATAGCTTCAGGCAGCTTAACTAAAAGGCCATTTTGAAGAAATCTCAGTTAAAATAACTATCGGAAGAAAAATATTAAGCATAATAGTATACATGTTGAGCTGAATTCGTATACCAAGCATTTTTATTAAAATTAACCTAAATGCGACCTGATAAGATAAAAACAAAAATATTTAAAACATCTTGGTACTGGAGAACAATTTATTTGGTTTCAAGTGAAACTAAGGTTTGGGCTAATTTTTTAATAAAATAATTGTAAACATATGTTTCTAACACATTGCACCCCCAACGAACTTGTGAAATGGTATATGTCAAGATCAAGCACTATAGGAACAATTATTCTGACAATAGGCCAAATATTAAATGTGTGACAATAGACATACATGCATTTAGTTTTGTTGATAAAACACTGGTGTTTTGTTTTGCTTGATCAGCTTGTAGCAAAATATATAAACTCGATTGCTAAATATATTTTTAATGTTTAAGCATAAAGAGAATAACAAAATAATGATACTAACTGCTGACATAAAAATTTGGTCCGGATTTCCTCAAATTTTCAGATGTTTTGAAAACTGCGAAGATTCCTAATTAAATGCGTTCAATAAAAAAAACAAATAAAATAAAGCATGTCTGTCTCCGATTCGATTTTTCGATTTCTGGAACACCTATAAAGTGTTTCAAAAATCAAAGTTTTATAGAAAACGGTAATAGAACGAGACCCTTTGTAGACGTTTCCAAAAACATTTCAATACTGAGGTAATAGTAATTTATTCACTTTACTTTTTAAGGAAGTCTTAGGGCTTGTTATCACTGCTAATGCTCAAAACCTCATCCTCGCTGTTTCCTAAAAATTAACAGTCAAAGACACTATGAAGGTCCTGAAAGACTTCTCAGTTTTCTGAGTTTCCAATAGTGACAATATTAAATTCAAGGTGTAACAAGGAGGAGAAGATCGCTATTATGCGAAATAAATGATAAATATGGAAAGTTAAGAATGAAATTAAAAGTTAAAAATAAAGGCAGAAGTAATAGTCTAATAATGTTGGTGCCTTCCAAGTCTGTTTTCGGGAACATTGTAAAATGCACTGGTTATCACCTTATGTGTTCTTTCCTTCGTGATCAATAAATACACCATGAAAAAGAAATAAAACATAGGTGTATGGTCTTCGCAAATTATTTTCCGTCTTTTACAAAAAATATTCATTGACTTTGTATTAGTATTGGTTTAAAAATAATAATAATATGATGGCGCTAGAGTCCACTGGGAACCAGGACCTAGAATGCTCATCAACTACTTGTGTTGTGCGCGCTATTGTTCTTTCACCAGTAGAAGAGACCTACTACATACAAAAGGAACAGACCCCCAGAAGAAGTTCAAAGTCACTCCGTCTGCCGGGAAGCTTATGGCCACAGTTTTTTGGGACTCAAAGGAAATCTTGCTCATTATGTACGAAAAAAAGGTGAAACCGTCGAAGCCACATTCTACACTTCCACTTTGCATAATTTGCGGGAGGAAAAAGAAAAGACGGGGTCAACTCACAGCGGGTGTGTTGGTTCTTCATGACAACGCTCCTGTTCACACGGCGCGAGTTTCCAAAGCTGCTGCGCGAGATTGAGGTTTCGAAGAAATCCAACACCCACCCTATAGTTCAGACCTTGCCCGTAGTAATTATTTCTTGTTTCCGGATTTAAAAAAATTTCTTCGTGGAAAAAGATTTTCGGATGATGAAGAACTCAAGACGGCAAAAAAATTTAAATTTAAAAAAGCTTATCTCAAGATGTAACAAACGCATTGATGTTAGGGGAGATCATATTGAAAAATAAAAACAATTTAAATTAAACTCGCATTTTCCTTCATATCGATACCGAGAATATATTGAACGCCCCTCGTATATGACCAAGTCCAAAGTTCAAGCGGGGCTATGGCCGGTTGTATGCGCAAAGGAACGGAATCATGAGAGAAATCGCAAGGTTTAGCAAGGTTGTCATTATGATTATCAAAAAATTGTTGGGAGGGAACAGTGTTGGTGAAATTATTTCTACAATTATCGATTCATTTCAGCATTTCATAAATTGAAAACTTTATGTAGATAGACTTCGTTGAGTATTTTTTTTCTGCATTAATTTTACATGTACAATAATATAATTTTTACTTGTCATTTTGGGATTGTTTGGGGAAAATAATCGGACAGAAAGAAAAAACAGGACAAATTTCAGCCTAAATCTTGACATGGAAAAACAGTTATATAATGTAAGACTACTTTGTTTTATTTAATATATTTTTTTGGTGAATGAGTTAAAGACCCTTAAACATTTTGAATAATTATCAGAACAGAAAAAATGTTCCTAAATGTTAGTTTGATGTTAGCATTGGTGCAACTAACATGCTTTAAATTTTTTGGGAATTTAAAATTGTTTTTAAAGATTTAATGTATTTTAAGATTTAAAACTGTGTTTTAAAGAAGAAAATATTTTTTACAATTCCTTCTTATAAAACTTTCCTGTAAATGCTATTTCTTTGGACATCTATTAAAAGCATTACAGAAGACAATATCTTGATAAATTTCAGTGAAAGAAATATTTTGTTTGTGAACACTCTAGGCTCTTGTTATGATCTATTAGATATTGCATTACTCGGAAACCGAAATGCCCTTACAAGCACCTTCTCCAACGTTGGAACAGCCAAGGGTAGGTGTTTCTCACGAATCGAGTTTCGCTATTCCGTTCCATAAATCAATCGCAAATCAAATAACTTTTACCCTGCTCGGCTCCACAACACCTTACATATTTGCGCAGCTTCGCAAATATGTAAAGATGAAATTTCACCATTGTCGCTTCTCTCCAGCGTTGTTCGCTGGCTGCTGGTCCGCTCCGGCATAGCAGTGATCTTCATCATGGCGTGATATTAATTTCAACACCGATTCGATTTTACTTCATCGAATCGAATCGCAATCAGCGACGGCATTGGCTTTCCTATTGCAACGACTGCATTAGGCAAACAAATCGATGGAATTGCATCTATATCGCCTGATCCTGGCCAAAGCCCAAGTCTTTGGTATTTGAGGGTATAATGCGATGCTTCTTCGGTGGCACTCATTGCAAGATAAATATCTCGGCTCACCAGTGTTATCATCCACGGAGACTCTAGAGCAAAACGGAGCAGATAAGGATCTTATCGCTTAGCTGTTTATTCACCATCATTCTACAGTGTCAGCGTAAGCAACCGGTATAAATGGAAGAGTTTAACATTCGATTGGAATCAACTTTGAGCCGATGTTCATGGGCATATCGTTTGTTGGCTTTCGATGTAAACTGTCGGGGCAACATGAGTCGTATCTATTCAGATGCTTGCACGCATTTCGTGGTTCCTGTTCTCACCGCGCAAAGGAACTTACGGCCGGCGGATCATAAAGTATGTGCCGTGGGAATCGGCAAATGACGATTTACGCCCTTATTTCTTATTGGGCACCAATGCGGGCTTTAATTCATTGCCCACCTATGCGAGTTAAAGATGGTGTAAGAGAACGAACACTCCCTTCTTGGTTAACGCGCATGCAAAAATCATTCAATGTGACTACCAGTCGCCGTACGATCAATGTTGTAGGAGCACAGCAATCAGTCTGAAATCAAAGATGCAGAACATTGGAAATGCGTGATTTGATGCATGTTATTTGATTCGGTTGGCGATACAGTTAGTTGTCGTCTTCGCTGTCTTCGTTGCGGTTGTTGTCGTCATTGTTGGATGGGTTCCGACGCCTGGGCCAACTAACGGCCCACTACGCTGCAAACTGTAATACCAACCTAGTGAAAGATATCGATACCTAGTTGTGATATTGGGTGCTCCGAACCACTATACAACCACCGTTTGATTGTTAGTGACTTCTGTCCGTCGATCATTGAATCCATTGAGTTTTATTTTGTTTCTGCGCCTTCGGTTACAATTTTCTATTTATTTTGTGCTGGTTGATGGGCAGGTAGAAAAAAATATGTTTTGCGCCAAGAACTGAACTTTATCTTTAGGGAAGGGTCAGATTTAATATGCGTTGTTGTTCAGTATACTATTAATTACCTATTTATCGATTGCATAAGGAGAATGGCACATTCTTTTATCCACACGGTTTTAAGTCATACCGAAACCATCACAGGAGGCCTTAAAATGGAACAAATATGAACACTCTAGGGAATTTTCTCTTGAGTGACAGGTAGTAGGCATTTGAATTCTAACTTTGGCCGAGTGAGAACATAAAGTGTCTTCCACCTTAATAGAGTATTATTTTTGGTTAACAAAATGTATGCATGTAATTATATGTATAAGAAATCAACGAACCATTCGGACATTTCTATGGCCAGCAATATCACGATTCCAATGCTAATTCTTCCACCATCACAACAAAACTTATAAGTGGTGAACTAAAAATTTCCAAAAAAAGAGGTGGAAATAAAGTTTAAGACGTCTTTAAAACATTCGAAGGTGTAAATGGTGATCAAATACCAAATTAAGTTGCGTACAGCAAGTTTTTTAGTGTATTCAAATTTAATTTCAGAAGCACTTCAAATTAAGTTGAACATATGTGTTAATTATTATTAAACAAATATTCAATTGAGAGAAAAATCGAAGTGGAAATTGAGGTCAAACAAAGTAGTGTACGCGTTGTAAAACAGTGGACTCTTGAGAATTGTCGACCATTTAAAATTGTTTAAGATTCAGGTTTAAGGATTTTGGAACAAGTTTTAGTATCAAAAGGTGCAAGATATGGTGAAAATGTGGATATTTACAATTTGTTACCGCACCCCACAACATTTTTTGGATTGTACTGTTACAAAATTTAACAAAATTTCATGAAACAGCCCTGTTTCTGTTTCCACCTGCGAATAAATTGATTTAATTTAATGGAGATGAAAAAAATAGATGAATGAAAAGGTATCATAAATCATATGCAAACGAAATAACGGAACATGAAGATCAAGAACGATTGTTAAATGAAGAGATGTGTAGTACTTTATTCGGCGAAAAAGACTATTTCAAGATTTGATCCTACCGGTGGAAGTTATGAAGTTAATAATGAATTATGCACATATGAAAATACAAATATAATATTTCATGATGACTTTTATGTCTTACAATGGTAGACAAGGTTATCTGTAAAATTTTGTTTACTCCAGCAAGGAGTGCTGCAAAATAAAGTCTAATTGGTTTCGATACTATGTTAGTCATCCAAATAATGTTTTGACATTCTAATGTTAAAAATTGATATGCAAAGGGATTTGGAAGAAAATATAAATGTATGTATGTTAAAAAGTAAGACTATTAAATGTATTAATTGCATTGAATTGATTGAATGAATTAAATGCATTCATTGCACTCAGAGTTGTGTATTCATTCTTCGTGAGTACACTGAACTAAATATTTGGTGATTAATGGGTGAAGTACTCAGTAATCGAATACCCGGTGATTTATTCATTTTAGTTTTCAAGATGTGTGTCTTGAAACCATTTTCAAGCAGATATTTAACATTGACGTTGTTGTGGAGACGAAATTACTGGTCAAAATAATTTTCAGTTTTCATACGCGAATTTTGTTACTATCTTCAAAATGCAAAAAAGAACAGAGAGAGCTGAGAGAACCCCGTTGCCTAGTGGACTCTAATGATATAATTCTGAACCATTGAAATGATAATTAATGAAAAAATAAATAAATAAAATAAAAGAGAAAAAATGATGACGATAGCTTGATTATGGCTGCTTTTTTAAGTATTCTGTTTGTCTTTGTTTTTGTCTGGACCTCAATACGGATCTTTCAATTAGCTTGCACATTGCTATACATGACCAACGAAATTGTCAAAATTATTTAAATATATCAAGGTTAACTTGATAGATAATAAATCTATTTTTCTCACACAATAATACTTGTACTACTGAACTAAATCAGAAATGAATACGTAAAACTTTTTCGCAATAATTTGTGTGTTGGAGCGAGTTTATGTTTAAATTCTGATTATTCACAAAAATACTCTGAGTATCTTCTTGAAAAATACTAATCTAAATATTTCATGCAAACGAATAAACTAAGTAAAATGTGACCTTATAAAAACAAAAAAATGCTAGAAAATAAGTGTTTTCATTTCCACCCCTCTCGATTAAGAAAAAAGAAACCTTACCTCGCCGTTTGTAGTCAGCACATCATATTATTGTATTATTGTACTATTTTCATTTAAAAAGAAGTGTGAACTACAAATCTGTTTAAGATTTTATTTGAAACCACCATGACCCACTGAAAAAGGAGAAACTTTTTTAAAGACAGTTAATAAATTTACTGTCTCGTCTAGACAGCCCAGAGGAAAATCAACCACCCCAGAGAAAAATCAACCAGCCTATTTCAGACATGTTTTCGTAAAAGTTGTGGTTTAATCTATGCTTGATATGGAGGAGGTCAGGTCAGCCTCAGCATACATACATCCTTTCTATACATGATCTATGAAATGATAATAGGTGGGAAGTTTGTTGTGACAAATGTCAACATAACTCGCACAACTATCTTCTGTATACTATCTATCCATGTATACTATCGGAGATGTTCTCCGACGTTTTTCACTATATTTACTAGTGAAGCTAAGCTGACACCATAGTTGATATCATTTTAATTTGAGTCCTTCCCACATGGAGAATATGAGTATGTTCGAGCCTCATACTCCTGCCTGTCTTAATGTATATCGAACATCGGAATCCCATTACGAGAAATTCGTCTCCTACGCTGTTCGGTACAACGAGGCAAACTTAAAGGAATTGATAATTCTATTATTAAATCTAAAAAACCAAGCAACAGCTCTTTTGGGCTTACTACCTTAACGTTACATACCATAAAGAGGGATGTCTTTATGGCTCAATCCTGCCTGAAGCTTTCCACAGAATAGGGAAGGCTTCGTCGAACGCCAAACAGTAGAAAGGCAACTTCAATACTAACTGCTCGCAACGCCAAGAGGGTTTGATTTACCGCTTTTGGTGGTGGTTGAAGTACGGAATCATAGATGATGTAACTAAAGCAACAACAAAGCTATAACCGCGACAAGTCTTTTCCGCAAAGTTGTCCAAGTTTAGGTGCTGGGAGAAGATTTGGCAAAATAAGACACGTTCTCGGTCTTTATGATCGCTTGTCATAGAGTGGAGAGAAGCCCCGTGGGCTGTAAAGGCCACAGATGCGTTTTTTTCATACCCACGGATGGAGTTAATCGAGTAACCGTGGGTGATATTCATTATTCGAATATCTTGGAAAAGAATCGCAGTTTAATCTTTTCCAGGTGTAGATAGGGATCAGATTTATATCTTAACACGTCGGTCTCAAACGAAGGTTGGTCTAGGTCCACAATGAGAATTGAACCGTCTTTGTTTTTCCAGTACTTACTATTCTTATGGTAGAAGTATTTTCACCTCTTAGTTTCGAGCGCAGGGTTGTAGATATGAAAACGCACCAGCACATCTGCCGTATACTTGAGTTACCCTGGGACCCAGCAAACTGCGACCACAAGTTTAATATTAGTGGTTTCCAAGGAGGGATCTCGGGCACAGAAGTGCCCAGCCACTTCGCGTTTTCTAGAGCTTCACTTACAAGAAAACATTCTCTGCTTTAGTTACCTTCCGAAGTTGATCTTTGCAATGTTTACACACTGTGTCGGTCATGCTGTCGTAATTACTAGCTTTCCCAATTCGCAGCAGCAAAGAAAAGATAGCTGACCTCTTGTAGGTCTGCGCACTTCAGTTTTTGCCTGTTGGCGGGATCTTTTGCGCAGATCGATTTCCGCCTACCAGAACTGCAACCTGTACTAGTTGCTGCAATAGTACCACTCGGATTTTGAGCGTGTGGGAAGCTACCAACAGGGGTGTCCGGGGAAAAGGAGGTCCGCCTTGGTTTCAGAGAGTTGGCCGTATTCGATTTGTAAGACTTCCGCTGACCTGTTTCTCTTCGCCGTCGCTGCTGAAGGACGCTCTCGACACTTGCGCATTCGACCTCTTTCGGGATGTCTTTGCGTTGCTCGATGGCCACCATTCTTTTTCTCCTCAGGGTCCTCCCAGGTATCACTTCATTTGGGGGCAGTCGCGAGTACCAGCGAAAAGGTGTACTATAGACGCAACCTTTAGGAGAAGTTATGTTTCTTCAACCTCTGCTTTTATGATATCTACAGAGCGCCACAATAATTTATATTTCGTTTTTGGAAAGGTCAGCGTTTTTTTTTAAACATAACTCAGGTGTGCTCTTTGCATGTTTATTTTTTATCAACTGCATAGATTTGCATAGATTTGAAGAACGTGATATGCTGACAGTGGAGCACTACCCTAGAAGAAAATTCATCAAAGCCAATCCCTGAAAGATGATTTTTATTAGCGGACTTTTTGCTATTTATAGGATATGGTTCTTTTTATAGGGAACCTTGTGAATGATTATATCCTAAATTTAGTTTTGTAAGAAGACAAGAAAGAAAGGCTTTCCGTCGACGTCACAATTTTTCAAAGTAGAGCAACGCAACCTCACGAGTCACTATTTTATTTCGAAAACATCACTTTTTGATATGGATCATATTTCTTTTGATGAATTTGAGCGCTGATGCAAATTAATCATAGGAGGGCTTATAGCATTTCTTATTTTTCAGGAATTTCAAATAAATGTAAGCTTTCTGGTGCGAGTGTAAACCCTAAATCTAATTTGATACCAAAACTGATTGAAAATCAGCGGGGAAACAGGAAAAGTCCTTCGCATTCGCATACACCACCAAATCGAAATCGAATTTTAATTTTGCAAAAAGAGCGACTTTCGCCCGTGTGCGCCAGCGTACCATGACCATGAATCAATCACCCCGACACTCCAGTAAAACCACCCACTCGATGGGCGTCTGGTAAACGTTTTTAGTTTGGAATCAGTTTTTGCCCCCGCGGATCGTTGCTGTTCATCGACTAAAAGTGGCTGAAATAAAGATTTTCACCACCTCATTTGTATGATCCGGATCGCGTTTATATGGGTATCTTGGTAGGTTCAATGGACGTCCACTACGTTTACGATTATTAAGAGCTGAGCTTCTACTTGACTACGTGAGTGGCAACTGTGCTTGTCAATATGATTTCTGTATTTAATTTGATTCCTAAGTCTCTTTTTTACACCCCGGTGGAGTGAATGTGCCCGTAGCAGGTGCAGTCATCGCGGCACCGCGCTCAGTCTGTACCTGGTTAACGTTTCCTCCGTTCACCATTGCTGCGCCGCCATAGACGAAGAGCTATTTGGAGCGGAGTGCTAGTAATAATCGGTGCATCTAGTAATCGCATAAAATTATTAATTCGCTAATTGGAATGTATATCCATTGTGTGGTAAATGCGGTGGCGGTGGTTGTGGGGAGTGCAGTCTTATCTACATATATGTGTGCCGGAATGAGTACGTGGTGCATGCTGATCTGTGCACATTGGTGAATACCGCCGTTGGTGGCAATTGGAGCATTTATTATTCCGTATGCACCACGGTTTCATGGGCTTTCTCTTTAGAAATTAACTTGATTATCGGGAGTAAAAGCATTTACGAGGGGCGTTCAATATGTTCTCGGTATCGGTACGAAGGAAAATGCGAATTCAATTTAAATTGTTTTTATTTTCCAATATAATCTCCCCTAACATCAATGCATTTGCTACATCTTTTAAACCCTCAAAAGACTAAATTTCCTCTTTCTCTGCGAAATACCCATTTATTGCCGACTTGAGTTCTTCATCATCCGAAAATCTTTTTCCACGAAGACGCTTTTTCACATCCGGAAACAGGAAATAATAACTAGGGGCAAGGCCTGGACTATAGGGTGGGTGTTGGATTTCTTCGAAACCACAACCTTGCGTAGCAGCCTTGGAAACTCGCGTCGTGTGAACAGGGTCGTTGTGCAGAAGCTACACACCCGCTGCGAATTTACCCTGTCTTTTCTTTTTGATTTCCTCCCGCAAATTATGCAAAGTGGAAGCGTAGGATGTGGCGTTGATGGTTTCACCATTTTTTTTTGTACTCAATGAGCACGATTCCCTTAGAGTCGCAAAAACTTGTTGCCATGAGCTTCCCGGCAGACGGAGTGACTTTAAACTCCTTCGGAGGGTCTGTTCCTTTTTATGCCACTGCATGGACTCTGGTTTGCTTTCAGGATCATAGTGGTGAACCCATGTTTCGTCCCCAGTAACAATTCGATCTCCAAAAGTTCTCTACAGCATGCGATTCTCCATTTTTTCAGGTGCTGTGAGCATTCGTGGTTGCACTGACCTTTGAAAGGTTAAGATGGTCATGAAGAATGGTGTGAATGGTACCAGTTGAAAGCTTGGTGATCTCTGCCATCATTCTCACTTAAATTCAGGCATCCTCAACAACAAGTTTTTCGACTTCTTTGATGCTTGCTCAAGTACAAACAGTAGCCGGGGTGCCGGAGCGGGGGTCGTCTTCAATGTTCCCTCTGCCTCTCTTGAACTCACTTCACCACTTTTCCACAGTTGATAATAAAGGTGCGAAACCCTGGTAAACAGCCACCATCTCTTCATGAATAGTTTTTTTACATTTTCTTTGCTTAGTGAGAAACTTAATTACAGCGCGATGCTCAATTTTCACTATCATCGTCTCAGTTGCCATTATAATTTTGTTTAACTAGAGATAAAACGCGAATTAATCATCACATTTATATGAAATTTTACATGAATGCACTAAAATAATAGTATTACTTGATAAATAAGTAATTTTATATATATAACCACAGCTTCACTCCGTTTCCGACAATATATTCAATGCCCCTCGTATTATTCTCTGACACGATGTAATAATCAACTATGCGTTGTCTGCCACACATTATTGAATTAGATTTTGTGTTTTAAAATTCTGTACAGTTACGCTAAACCTGGAATAGATGGAGAAAATTGCAAAATGTCATACAAAAAATACACAAACATAATAACGCTTCCGTGTAAAAGAGTAAAAGAGACTCTGAGGTTCATCTTAAGCATGCTCGAAGAAATTTTTTCTCGAACACCTCCTTCCATTCCATTAAAATGGATATTACATGTAATAATAATAATAATTATGAATAAATATAGCACTACCTATATGAGCGCCAATGTAGGCCAAACATGCGTAACTTATGCCAGTTTTTGTTCGTATCTCTTGAAATTAAACTACTGTTTCTTGTATATATATTGGTTATTTGTATATATATTGGTTGCCACAACAGTCCACAGGAGATCCAGACCTTAGCTTCTCTGTTACGATTAGGTATGACTTACAGTTTTTTACTAAGTCCAAACGGCAAGCAGATCAAATGAGGTTTCTTATGAAAAAATGTTAATGTCTATTTGTGTGTGTGTAGCACTTTACCTACTACCCCACGAGCACTCAATTTGGGATTATAGGTACGATATTTCACGTATATCGGCTATCTTGTCAAAAGAACGCATAAATTAGTTTTGTACAATTAAATAATGTTGAGAAATTATACATAAACGGTTTGAGATTCCCTACAAAAAATTTTAAAGTTTTCCTGGTTAATTTTTTTTTTTTATATTTGTGCGATATTGTTTTGTCTACTAAGATAAGATACAGCTGTCCAATGGAAATGATCTTCAAGCAAAACAAGTTTTGTTTAGAACTGTCTGTAATTTATTACAAAGATTTCAAATTTGCGAAAACTGCGAAAAGTTGCAGGTGCGCAAATGACACAATGTAGTATTGATTAAATTCGCTTTTGATGAGCTTTTTCAGAAAATAATGTTTGCAGAGTGTTGATTTCCAATTCCTTTCCACGACTTGGGTCTGTGTTTTTCAAATGATTGCAGATAATTAAATTCTTTCACCCATATTTGAGCCACATTCCTCGTAACAAAATTTATTTTTGGTGATCCCTTTACCACTAAAAACAGTATTTCAGTACAATTTTTAATGTCCTCCTTAAATTTATTAAAAAAGAGATTAGAAACTGACACAGATTAAAAACTGACAGCAATGTACTACTTTCAGTCACCAGAACATCAAACCAGCACTTATTTTGAGCCGATGACTCCAGAAAATGTCCGTTATGCATTTTAATAGAAACAAACGTTCACATCACAGTACATCCCATCTTTCGTATTCACATAAGCCTCATTCGAACTCTCTCCACGCTCCACACAATCGTCATTCTCCCAAACTCGAACGCTTCTCAGTTGTCTAATAGTCAGCCCACAATCAACTATCGCTCGCCATGTTGACATCGTTAAGACGCCTTGCAAGTATCATGTTCACTCATAATAACTGACTTTTACCAGTACATTAATCACTGGTTGCCGTCGATGGCGGAAGCGCGCATTCTCCTGCACTTGCTTGTCCTGGAGTCAATGATAAATTGGTTACTGACCTCTTTATTAAGTAAAGTGTAGAACGCAGATGCGGATATGAAGATACAAAGTCCTCGATGAACTCGGAGACCGGAGCCAATTTAGTGGACAAAGATTCCTCCAGTGGCCTCCAATTTGCCCCAATGTCCGTCGGCCAACAGAAGCCAAAGCAAACCCGAAGTTTAAGAAATTGCATGGATGCAAGCAGTTCGCATGTGTAAAGGCCAAATTGTAATAAGCCACCGCCGCTGAGAGGAGGAGCCACCACCCAGTTCATTTGGATAGCCCACATTCCTAGCCACCAGTACACACCAGTCCGTGCATGGCGCTTCCTTGGTCTGCTGCTGCACCGCACAGATAACCATCGAATTGTTACAGTTCTTTTCTGGTCAAGTGGATAACTGTGCCGGCAGAGCAAGCGTAGTAATTTCTCTCCAACCACACATGTACATGAGCATCGCAACCGTGTCCCGCACGTTTAATGATAGATCGAGGAAGTGTTCGACGTAGAGTCAATTGGCTTAATTTGCGCGGACTTTAATTAGAGGGGATTTCAATCTAATTGGGAGGTTAATCAGGCTGTGCACAGACTCAAAATCGCGACTTCTTCGTAAAAGAGGCCATAAAGCTACTGCCCCTGACGGTGGATGGACGTCAAACACGGCATACCTCAGTCCGGTGTGATTCTGCACCGATCAATTTTGCGATTGGCGCTATCGAATGCCCTGAAATCTAACGGTGAAACAGCGCTTTTGCAAAACATTCTAAAAACTTAAATCAGTAGGACCACGGTTACTGCATCGTTAAATAATTTCACCTTTTTTCAGAAGATTTTTTCAGAAACAAACTATTCCTTTTCATTCCTTCTTTCTCTTACTGGTTATCTTCGGTAACTCTCTTTGTAAACCCCAAACATGTGCATTCTGCGACTCCAAGACGTCTTCTTGTTGTGGCGCTACAGTCCGGGTGGACCTTGGCCTCAGCCAACATGCCTCTCCAGCCAGCACGATCGTTCGCCAGCACGATCTTTCGCCAGCTCTCTCCAATTGTGCACTTCAAGTTGGTTGAGGTCCTTCTCCACATGTGTGCGCCACCTTAGCCTAGAGGGCCCTCTGTTGCTTTGTTCCAATGGATCAGATTCGAAGACTTTTCGAGCCGGAGCAGTGGTGTCCACACGCCCTAAATGACCTAGCCATCTTAAGCGTTGTATCCGAAGACGCTTGACCAGGCGCATGTTGCTATACAGCCCATAGAGTTCGTCGTTAAATTTTCTCCTTCATATAGCATCAAACCAAACAGGATCAAAAATCGCACGCAAAACTTTTCTCTCGAAGAGACTAAGGGCTTCCTCATCCGCCTTTGCTAACGTCCAAGATTCCGCTCCATAAAGTAGGACGGGGATGATCAAGCTGTTATATAAATCGAGCTAAGTCCTTCGAGAGAGGACTTTATTACTCAAGTTGCTTCTTGAGCCCAAAGAAACAGAGATTTGCTTGGATTACTTCGTCTAAGTCGGGGGATGTAATTCTTGTCTACCATCGTCCAATTCAGAATACTTCAAGACGCCACCTGGAATAAAAGATGTATGTGAAATGGGAGAGCTTGTTTCTCTAAATATTAAGCGCATTTTTGAAGTGGGCGTCAGCGCGTCGTTGCATTTTGATTTTTCGTGGAGACAGATTCCTGTCACACTGGACAACCTATGGGTGGTTTTTAATTATGTATTCCATTGTCGTTGCTACGACGGCAGAATCCAGAAAGGTATATTAATGGATTCCACATTTTGAAAAATCTAAAAATTGACTGTGATGTTGTCCAGAACTGATATGTATATGAAGCATATACATTTTATACTGTTCATAATGTGCAGCCAAACACTTGAATTCGTTTGTCATTAAACTTTTTATATTCTATTTAGCTGTCTTTCACGAGAAGAAGGAATCTGAATGGTCTGACTCAACTAGTACTTAAAGGTGTCCCTATTCCACTTTCCAATGAAACCAAGTATCTAGGTGTAATCCTGGATAAAAAAAAACTTCTTTGGAAACCTCCAAGGCGTTGTCAGTCTTCTGGCAGTGTAAGAGAGTTTTACGGCAATGATAAGACCCCAAATACGTGACTGCTGCTTTCACTAAGCTTCAAAGAACAGCTTGTCTCGGCTGCAACGGGGCCTTCCATAGCATGCCTGGCTCTGCTCTCGATGCATTGATCAATCTTCTTCCCCTTGACCACCATCCCATGATGTGATGCACACTCAAGGCCATCTCTCGATTAAAAAGGATTAGTCTTTGGTTCCACTCGCACTGGAGTTTTGATGACCTCGCACACCGCAGCTCCTATGACACTAGCCTTATGGACATGCCTTTTGATGCGAGGTCACCAATAATACAGTTGCGACGCTTATACAAAGTCGACTTTCCCCGTGTCCTGAACTGGCTCTGGCTGGTAATTGGATTTTCATAGACGGCTCCAAGACGACGGAGGGTTATGGAGCTGGGGCCTTCGTGGAAAACGACATCTTCAGACTTCACGCCTTTTTAGGTAATTTCTTCCAGGCGGAAGCCTTCGCGATCTTAATGGCCACCAACTATGTTATGAAGAATAGGTGGAAGGGAAGAAGTATCTGTGCCTGTAGCGACAGCCAAGCTGTTCTTAAGGCCTTATTCAACCCTTTAACCACTTCCAAGATAGTCCAAGAGTGCAAGTCTTTCCTTAATTTGGTCGGTAGGCTGAATTCGCTAAGACTTGTTTGAGTCCACGGGATCTTGGGAAACGAGATTGCTGGTGAACTAGCTAGGTAATGTTCAGAAGAGGCATTCGTAGGGTCCGAACCCATCTTGGGACTACCTGTAACCTTTGTCAGGCCTTCGTCGACGGATTCCACAGATACAGGATGACCAAGAGCATGCTCCCAAACGTTAGCAAGAAATACGCGTCTTTTATGCTATATCTAGACAGAAACGAGTGCAGATGACTTGTCGGCGTACTAAAGGGACACTTTGCCTTCGCTATGCATCTAAGTCGGCTTGGGCTTAGTGATGTCACCCTTTGCGACGCCTGTGGAGAAGGTGAAGGCACATCAGAGCACTTTCTCTGTCAGTCTACCACCTTAGCTCGAATAAGGTGGCGGCTTTTAGGCGCTGATGTGGTGGGAACTGAAACCTAAGTTCTATATCACAGAAGCGCCTCCTAGTTTTTCTTCGGAAAATGAAGAAATTACACTAAATGAAGGTTACTGCCTGGTAGTACAATGTATTTGAGTGTGAGCGCTCCAACATCCCACACAAAAAAATCGTTTATATCTGTAACTGAAGCACAGTAACTGTTAAGAGTTTGCTTGTAAACGGAATTCACGGAAAACTCATCAGATTAATTAATATGCGTTGATGAGATAATATTATCAGTAAGTGAATGTTCGATTGGAAAAGTTGGTTTTATCTGTGAAAGAGAGCACTGCCGATTTATCCCATTTATCGATCCTATAATATCCCTTTGTTGTAGTATAAGGAGCCCTCAGTGCTATGTTTTCTGATGTATTGCGAGATTTTTGTTCTCTTCTCATAAATTCCGATTTTGACCTTAAATGACTGGATTTTAATTGGGAATTATTGTCATCACGTCTATACATTTGGTAGTTATAACACCGCGTAACTCGATTCTAGCCAAGTACCATTTCGTTTTCGTTTTAGTCCACTAAATCGTATAGAGGCCGTTTCTAAAAACTAAATAATAGATTCTTACGATAGCTTCATACGTAAAAAACTGCAAGTTCGTAACGTTCTGCACGAAATCAACAAAATCGCTATTTACTTTAACACTTATACTAATTTTTTAAAGAATATTTGTAAATATGAATTTGAAGAAGAAAAGTATGAATTTCAATAATGTTTTTTGTTAGAAACAGTCCACGTCCGTCCGCTATTTGTGCTAAAGTCGCTAAAAAATTAGTTATAGAATTGTTATTTCTAGAACTCATTTTATAAGCCTTTCAAAAGAAGACATACAGACTTCACTATTAGTCGACGATAGCACTTTAGAGAGAAATAACTTCTCGGTATTGATGTCACCATATACGTTTCGGTTGCTTCGGCTTAATTAAAAACACTTTACACTACTTTGTTTGGGAAGAGAATGTTCTCAGGCTGTAATTCGTTTGTAATATGCTGGAATTGTTTCATAATATTTGCAAAAGACTTTCTTTTCTGACATTTTGAACATAAGTGCAAAGGTTCAGTGTTGTCGTAGAAAAGTAAGGAGAAGTTGTTTAATTTTAATATTTTGGTTTAATATGGTTGGTTCACTTTTTTGCAGTACTACTTATTCATTGTTGTTTTGTCGATTCTATGGCTGATTGAGATTGTTGGTTTTTTCTTCACGTAAATTCCATAATTATCTTTATTTCTCTTGTATTGAATCTTAGTGCATTATTTTCATTTATAGCGGTGTGGAAGCTCCTGAGATTTCTATACTAGTTTCGTGTAGTATATACGATACTATGATACTCGATACTTGGTAGTGTTACTATCTTCTTTGAATACGCAATTAAGTTTGATGATGGTTTGATCTCATATCATTGAACGTAACTCTTGTCACTTGTTCTAGCAATAACATGGTAAGTTGATAAGGAAGTTACCATCGTTTGTTCAATGCGTATTTTATGTAATTTGTACTTTATACAATTTCTTGAAATGTTAATACGGCTCGATGACCAGGACACATGCACATTCGGCAAAGTTTGTAATTCGGCACTCTGCACTCTGCACTCAACTGGCTGTAATTGGGTAAGCCATTTCCAGTTTGCCTGTCTCTAATGTAAATAATTTTCATCAAATTTTTAAACTCTATTATTTTGCGGTTGACACCTTTCTAACATTGCTCCAACACTCTTTTAAACTTGTACCTCGAGTACAAAAATTGTTTTTGGCTATTCTCTACAGAAATTGAGTCATAAATTAATTCTCAAGTGGAATGACTGAGTTATGTCATTTCCTGCCAAATTTTCTTTATCGAGCGAGACGAAATATTTAGACGCATTTGTTTTGTTTTGTTTTTCGATCTGCCGCCGTTGACTGGCATATTGTCTAGAAGGTTTCTTCTTCTTCTTAAAAATATATATATATTACTAGCTGAAATTCCAAAGCAACTATTACAATTAAGAATCAGCACCAATTTACACTAATTACCGGTATACAGTCTTCAAATTCCACTGCATGACCACTCGCCTAAGGCTAATCCAATTCTGTTTCAACTGAGTGGCTGCAGATAATTGGAGCATCTACATCCACGTCTACCCGACGAACCGAGTGCCTGTCATCCTTATTCCACTTCAGTCAAGTACATACGGAACAGAGAACGGCATCCTAGTTTCAATAAATTGGTTCACTTTTCTAGCTTTGAATTCCCCCGTTTACGGAGATGGATGTGCGCTAGGCTAGGGACAAAGAGTTCACCCAGTGCTCAGGTCTTGGGCGCGTGTTCACCTCTCAGACAAAGAATGACATTTATAGGTGAAACTTCATTAACCCACATCCAGGTTTCTAGTTCCTGACCGCCACTGTACCTGGTGTGAGAGTATACCGGAAAAACTCCCTATGGGCATTTTTCTCGAAATACGTATTTCGCTGCTCATAGAGCAGGCTCATGACCCAGTCTAAAGTCATCCAGTCACCGTCATCATTATCATCATTTGCAACACTACTGCCGCCGCTGTTGCTCTCATCATCGGAAGTTGCACACACCAGTGGTGCACGGTCTTAATTACCCCGGCAGGCGTTTGACTAATTACCAGTTGTACACATTATAACGGCATTCAGACATGATGTGTAAATGGTTCCAGTGGCAGTCGATAGAGAAAATCGTGAATCCCATGCTTATAATGGTGGTAAACGGACATGGCTCTCATCGCACTTTAGCCTCTAGATTCTTTCTTCAAGAGTGTTACCAACAGTAAAATTTATATAAGCTGAAATTTATATTTCGAATTAAGAGTTAACATTCGCATTCCCTTTCTTTTATAAGTTTACGCGTATGAAGGAAAACTTGGACCTACTTTACTTTCATACATTGATTCTTGCCCAAGCGCAAAATGTCAGAAGATACTTTATATATATATATATATATTATATATAAAAGAGCTATATATATATATATATATATATATATATATATATATATAAACAGTATTCTGTAAGTGTTTTGAAAAACTTAAAGAAGATCGTGGCGTACAAAAATGTGTGGCGGGTAATCCTGTAATCGACATTCAGCGTATAAATGTGGCACTTAGCCATTGCACCACCACGCCCACACTCATGCAAATGGATTTACTATAAAATTGTAAATTGTAAGCACATTTTGTATTTGATATTTAACAATCGAAATAATGAATAGATCTGAGCTTTACTAAATTTGACATTTGGAGAAAGCTTTTCATTTCATACAAAACAAAAAAACACGTCCTTCTCAAAACTCTTTCCCTTGGAATGATAACGATAATTAGATCATTGTTGACTTATTGGGAAATATAAATTTTAATTCTCGACAGACGAAGGCTGTTCAAGATGTAGTGTTCGAGCTTAGAAAGTTCAAAATTTGTTCAATGATTTGATGCAATTAGGAATTATTGGAAGGAATTAAATTCATAAATAGACAATCGAATTTTTTCTTACTTTTGAAAACTGAGAGCTAAAGTCACCCGCCAACCTTGCGGTGAATCATCAGTAATGGATTGCTCTGGTAACACCGCCTCCACCGTGGCATGTGCCCCATGTTCTTCGCGGTGGAAGCATAAAACACTTACATGCCCGCACGCTGGTCACCGTTCACAGCGAATGTCATCGTTAAGAGCCCTTTAAGTACGTGTTCTATGTGATATATGGGTCAATTAAATGGCCGCTACAAGTTGGGCGCATGACCCCCATTCATGTTTCTGGTGATTTTTGTTTGCTTTCGTTTTCATATGTTTTTGTTTCCTTACATTCTCTGCTGAATGGTAGGACTTTTGACATGTGTTACAGAAAGACGGTGACAGCGGTCGTGCTTTCACATTAGTAAGAAAGTATAACAATGTGAAACGATTTAACGTAACGTGAGGTTTATATCATCTGGAACACAGTCCGTGGACATACATTAAAAACGCGTGTTTGACCTGAAAAGAGGGCGGAAGTGGATAAAGCTTTTAATATTTTTATTTATGTTTTTATTTATTGCCCGTTAAGATCAAATCTTCCTTATCTTAAGTGACGTATTATTTAAAGCCAAGATATTTGATTATTAATCATTAGGATTGCGAGTATGTGTAAAAAATGATATGATTGGAAATGGATATGTGGTAATATGTCGCCATAGGAAATTGAATACAGAATTATTCAGGCCCGAATTCGTACGACAATCATTCCGCTTTTTGAAGTTTCGTTCTCTAAGCACATAAAGCGGGAAATAAATTAACTTAACTTTACTTTTACTTCTTACTTACTCAAGGTCAATACCTATACCGAACTCTTCTTCTTTTCTTCTTGATGCGCTAGATCCCGGGGTGAACTCGGGACTTCGTTTTGCCCTCATTAACCACCAGACCCACTTTAGCCGCTTCCGCTTCAATGTCAGCAAACGCCTCATTGACGGCTCACTGGGTTCGTCCAATCACGTAAATGTCGTCAGCGTAAGCTAGCTACAATTGAACTGACTTTTGGAAGATCGTACCTCTGATGTTGCTTTGTGAGTTACGCACGATCTTCTCAAGAATGATATGAAAGAAGTCACATGACACTGCATGGTCTAAAAAGTTTTTTGGCATCTTATACAATCCGACGAATTTGGTAGGAATGCCAAAACCAGACACCGTTAGTACCGTTCGTTCTTTTTCCCCCAAGTCTCCTTTCTTGTGGACTGGGCAAAAGACACTGAGATTTCACTCATTGGACATGCTTTCCTTCGACCATATCTTACAGATGAACTAATGCCTAACGGCGGGATTTGGGCCGTCATCGCCGTTAAGGAGCATGCAGAAATAATCCTACCAGATTCTCAGCACAGACCGCGACAGTAATACAAATTGCCCATTTTGGTCCCGGCAGTTTACGGTCTGAACTTTGTATCCTTCAAATTGCTGTTTTATATTTCGGCTCGACCGCGAGCTTCTCATGCTCTTCCCTTTTCTTCTGAGAAGCCGGTGCCCTTCCCTTTTTCTCCGGAAATGAATTAAGTCAATGTTTGTCTGACGTCAATCGCAGCCTGATCAACTTGATTGACGGTGGATTGATCAGAGATACCGAACTCACAGATACCTTTAATGTCAAAAATGGTTTTAGGCAAACCGATATGCTATCATATGGTTTTTTTAATATTGATTTTAAGAAGACCATGAAAAACCAACTTAAGAGACCCGGACAATTGCATGGACACGACCTTGTCTCCTTAGTAAAAAGTACGAAGAAAAACAACTCTGATATTTTACATAGAATTACTATTGCCAATCACTGTTTATTTGAACTTAAATGTCCTATCTCAAAGCGCCAAGTTAATATGGTGCAGACGCCTGGATTGTCTTTGCAACAAATTTAGAAAACGAGAGAAAAGTTCAGTTAATTCGTTAATGGCATTTTGAAAAGAAATTTCAACCAGAAACTGTACGGATATTGCATTTGGCATAGCCGAGCATACGCAGGTAGCTTAAGACCATGCTAGAAATTTACTGTGGTGTGAGTAAACGCCAACCCCGTTTCGGATTATTCAATTTCGTGTGGTTGTAAAGACAAAAAAAACCTATTCAATTTTTTTAATTTGTAGAATAAGGGCAGCGCAGAAACTGTCAGAAAATATTTGATATTCGTGATTTAATACCATAAGAAGGTAAATTATCTAAGACAAGAATGTTACTCAAAGAATTTGAAAAAATAATTGAAAGAACGACAATCAGTGGATGTGATTAATACAAGGCGAGCTCTCTTTCGAATCGAACCTGGACCTCCGGCGTGTGAGCGTCGCACTTTACTTACTGCGCCACATTTGTATTAATATATAAAAACAATAAATTAAATATAAGTTGAATTTTATCTGCAATTCGTTACACTAAGCTTTAAATATTTATATGTATACTGCTGTACTCTATTTCATTCATACCATTAGTCGGTATATTATATTACAAGAAAATCAGCCTTTATTAACTTAACATATCGACACAGGGAGCAACACATTTAAAGACCAAAAAACAAATCGAACACCCAACAGAAGCTTTAAATTAAATCTTCAAATTAAATTATGGATTCTAATAGTCAGCAACAACTTTCACTTGGCGTGACGTTCAAATCGGAACGCATTCCAACGCTTCTGTGGAATTCTACGGTACTCTTTACACGCTAAATGCATCAGATGCATAGAGCTTTCCCAGAATGCTGGTGGGCGCACTATAACACATTAACTTCAAACCGGATTCAATGCCGTGCTAATTGATTGAAATCCAGCCAATGAACTGACGTTTTCGATTAGACATGTCTACGGCATTCCCCCAAAAACATTATGTACCGGCAGTAGTGTGGATTCATGAATCATGCAGTAGGTGGGGAGGAACCGGCTGATGGGCTCCGACTCAACATTTCACGGCCTAGTTACCAATCGTCAGGCACATTGAAAAGCAAAAGTGGCAAAAGTCATCGACAATGAACCGAGAATCACCGCACAACTTGGAGTGCCGCACAGTGGAGGGAGAAGTGCATCTTCTCGAATTTGAGGTGATCCATGCCCCCTCTACTTGCAGTCGCCTTCACTAACTGCGCATTGTTCTTCCGAAGTGCCCTCGAGGTGCCTCAAGTAATCTATTTGGCCTGGTTGAATTGCACCGGCGCTGGCTTAAATCACGATCAAGTGTCGACGTCCGGTTGCTCGACTGTCCATCAGGTTACGAAAAACGGAGAAAGTGAGAACCGGAAGATCCGAAAATGTTAACAGTTCTCGCTCGCTCTGATATTATGATTGTCATACAGCGGAGCACAGTTACCCATTCATCAACGACCGCTGGTCGCTTGATTGTTCGTTACAGGTTTTTGGTCGTGTCTGGAAATTTTCTGGTACTGAGTGGTACCGGAGGGTCCAGTAATTACCACTGCAGAGGTACGGTGATCAGTTGCGATCGATCTACTAGGCGGTGCGGCTCCCTTGAAATGATGCTAAGAGCTGAGCTAGAGAGTTCACTTAGTCAGGTGCAGCTCGAAGGGAAACGTCGAGACGGCAAAGCAGTGTTTCTACTCACTGCACGATAACTAGGATGCAGTTTAATATAACACCAACAAAGTGAATGGAGGGAAGCAGCACTACAGGTTGTTTTATGAGAAAGTATTTTTTTTCATTTCAGTCTTCTTGTTCTTGGTCGGGCACTGGCGTCGATGCATCCATCTTTTAGGTGAAAGTAAAATTGTTTTAGAAGAATTGAACTAATTTCGATTGACTTGTTGCTGCGAGGTATTTTTTGGGTGTAATTACGATTATGAATAAGAAGGGCCAATCGAGGAAGGGAAACGATTTCTACATCTCGGTGAGATGAAGCATTCATCACTCTTAATGGCATTATCTGTATGAGGTTCCAAATCGTCTTATTGTGTTGGAACTGAAAGCACGGATGATTAGAGCCAGCCGGTAGATGGGCATTTGCACTCTATTGTGTTCTTGCTCTTGTTTGCTATTTTACTTTCGTTCGTCCTTAAGTTAAGTTTTTCTATCCAAAAGTAGATTACCTCAAGGCTTTATCGATGTCTTCTAGTGAATAATATGCTATTTTGCCTGATGATGATGAATGCTAGTTGCATTCGTGTTTAATGATATTTTGAAATATTTGTTGCTGTCCAACGATGTAGTTATGAATTTTGTTTCAATCGTAATGGTAATTTTTAAACACAACTTAATTCTGCTTTAAATAGAAAGAAAAGAAAAGATTAAATGCTAAAAAAGAAGTTATACAAAGATCAATTATCTGATTATACTAACGTTTAGCATCTTTAGAGTTTTGAAAGAAATGGACTCATTTTTTTTTGTTGTCCAACATTTCCCTTATGAAATCTACAGAATGTAGAAGACTACGCGGCTGGCTTAGTTCATGTCTTCATATTGAGAAATTGATGACACGTGTCACAGCTGAGAAGCATATAGTATCGTTGAGCTAAAAATGGATGCCACATGTTGTAAAGAAAAATACGATTACCGGATACTACCCAGTGAGATGAGATATATACATAAGTCCCATTTTTTCCAAAATCGTAGGAACGCAGATTAACAAACAGCTTAGAAATAATTAAAATATGGCAGCTACATTTTGGTTTAATAACTAGCAGCATGTTTTTCGTCCCAAAAAGCCCACTGGTGATCTAATTCCATAGCACTTTATTTTGCAGACCAATATTTATACAATGAAAAAGAAAGTAAAATCATTAAAGTTTATATTTCAAACTTCCTTGACATAACCTGACATTTTTCTCTTTAAGAAAGAGTGTGAGCTGCATTGATGAACATTCCTTTAAAGGGGTTAAAATTCCACAGATTGGTTGCATCATATAGGACTTATATGGCATTTTTTAAATGATTCCCTGCGTGCACTCCCTCAGTGATTATAGCTCTCAATTCGTTCCATGCTCCACTGACATAGTCTTAGGAAACTGAGAACATACAATTCCCAACTTTACGACATCAAAACAATAGACTCGAAATTTATTTCCAAGTATTAGCACGTTGAGTTTCCTAACGCATTTGTATCCGCTAAGGAATACTGTGTGCTGAAAATACATTCCAACTTTTTTGTTGGAAGACGGTTGGTTCTGTTCCAACCGTCTGTTCTTTATATTTGTAAAACTTCGTATATAGACGAATGTAATATAACAAGTGTTATCCGAGTATAAACAAAAATTGTTGGGAACTACTAGAGGTGGTTCCACTAAGTTGAAGAAAAATCATAATACATATTTAGACAAGTGACACAGTTACCAAAAAAACTTTTGAAATAAATTTGAAGTTGATTTGGCCTTCAAGAAAGCTACATATGATCATAACCGATCATTGGCATGGCTGTGTCTTTATTGTAAATTAGTTGGAAGTCGGTCTCTATAGTTGTAACAATATTATTTTTGTATCACAAGAAAAATCGAGTTAATATTCAGCAGTGTTTAGTACGTTCTTTAAGCTAGTGATATCAGGTTCTATGAGAAACTTGTTGATCCATCTTATACAGAAAAATATTTTGGCTTAACCTATTGTACTATCTGAAAAATCGTTTTCTTCACTTAAGTCACACAAGCGATTATTAACCAATAAATTGAAATGCCGCCGTAGCGTAGTGGGTAGAGTGCGACGCTCACACGCCGAAGGGTCTAGGTTCGATTCCCGGCTGAAAACCTCGAATTTTTTCACGGCAACACCTCTTTCGAGCTGCTGACAACACTCAAAGAATAATAACTGTCTAAGAAAGCTTCTCAAATTTCGCCCTTCAGAGGCGGCAAAAACTGTAGGTCCCTTCTACTCATGAGAGAATCGTAGTGCGCACAACACGAGTGGTTGATGAGCAAGCTAGGCCCTGGTCCCCTGTGGACTGTTATATTATTAAATTGAAATGCGTGCACACGCTCACTTTCATGCGCCTAAAGTGTGTAGTTTTTCGCAAACAAATGTTTTGTAACAACGTTCGAATTCAGCCAGCCCTGAAAGTTGAACGGGAGAAGTAATTAATCACAGTTCGGCTGGTGAGTCAATTGTCGACGACACGTGTTCGTGCACCCATCTGTTGGGTGCCTACTATTAAAATTTTAGCACTTGATAAAATGTAACGAAGGAACGAACCTTCAGTCTATCGAGAGTGTGCGGTCGGTGTGCCCAACGGCGGCACACACAAGTTTCGAAGGAATATCAATTTTGTAAAAGACAGACTAACATGCCTGCCACTGCCGATGCAAAGGGCTTATGTTTACCCCAAGAAATACACATATGATATTATGATATTATGAAATACATTGTCATTTCCCGTCAAGATCTTAGTGTTTTTAACCATGTCAATACAAACCAAGTACAAGTCATAGTTAGTTCTCACAAACCTCTCAACCTCCAAGCTAACCGTTATTTTTGTGTTCGTCTTCCCAATAAAAAGAACTGCTCGTGCTACGCACACACACTGATACAAGCTTACCCTGTTCTCTTTAATTAAGTTCTTTCGGCTAAAGTAATGACAAGACTGGGGTAATGAACTCCATTTATCCATCGTTAGACCTTGCGCAATGGCAATTACTCCGATCGATAGATAACGCAGATCAGGTGAATTCTAATTTATGTTCGCGTGATTTAGTGAATTGTATTCTTATAAGATGAAACACATGAAAAGCTTCAAGGCCGACGGGAGACGAAAGATAACTTCGTAATCTTAGACTTCCTTTCATCACACAGCCACTGATCTCGAATACTTGATGCCATAGTTGGTCGTCTCGACCATCAGTTTATACGTAGGTTGCCTAGTGTTGCAATCTGGCAACTGCCAGCTCTATCGTAAAGTTTGAAATTTTTGAGGTTATACGTACTCAGAACGTTTTGATATACGAGCACTATACAGTAACTTAAAAGATTCATCTCTCTCAATGGAATTAACTCGTGAAAATGGTCGTGCGATTATTTTTTAAAACTTTCCACGTGGATTAACTCAACAACAGTACATCGATAAACTTAATTAATTTTTGGCGATGAAGCTCCATCAAGGACCAGTGTTTATTGATGGTATGGTGAATTCAACCGAGGTCGTAGTTCACTCCAAGACGAATTTCGTGAAGGTCGTCCAAAATCAGTTCTTGTTCCGGAAACCATTGATGCTGTGCGCCAACTGATATTGCAAGATCGTCATGTGATTTATCATGAGATTGAAACAACCTCAGGCATTAGTGGGACCAGCAAACATTCAATATTGCATGATTTGACCGTCACAAAAATTTGTTCGCGTTGGATCCTACACAATTTGTCAATCGCTCAAAAAAAAAGGCTCGTGTCGATTGTCCGAAAGAAATGCTCCAAAAATACGATCGCGGTGCTTCGAAACACGTCTACGACATCGTAACAGGTGATGAATCGTGGACTTACGCGTATGAGCCCGAAAGTAAACAGTTGTATGGGTGTTTCAAATTGAGCTAAATCTAACAAAAGTTGCTCGCGCACGAAGCACTTCCAAGCAAATGTCGCCTGTTTTTTTCGTAAAAACTAGACAGGTCGCAACCACACCACTAGAACAGCGCAGGGTAGTCTGAATGGTACTGAATTTGTTTGCCACCTGTTCAAGTAATCAGGAAAACCAAACGCCGAAGACGGTTTACTCTTCAGTACGACAATGCGAGCTCTCACACATCGGCTCAAACAAATGCATTTTTGAGCACTCAACACCGATTTGATGAGTCAACCGTCGTATGGTCCTGACTTGGCACCGACTTCTTTTTATTCCAGTATTTAAAAAATAAAATGCGAGGTCAACGTTTTTCGACACCTGAAGAAGCGGTTGATGCGTTCAGAATGCATGTTTTGGAGATAACTCTATCAGAGTGGCAAAAGTGTTTCGGCAATTCGTTTAAACGCATGCAAAAGTGTATAGATCGGAATGGGGAATACTTTGAAAAATAATGAAGCTATTTTCGATGATTAATATTTGTCTTTTTTTTTTTCTTCTTTTTCTTCCACTATCCGAATCAACCTTGGCTTTCGAGATCCGACCAAGCCCATATGTTTTTGTTTCTCGTTTACTTTTCCACTCAAACTTCACTTTCGCTCGTTAGAAGAATGCCACGGAGTATCTATCTGCAAGAAAAGTAATATGGAAACAGAACTAGGGGAATAACCAACTTTTCTTGAGATTGGCTGGCAGTAATTGCTGTCCTCTAGAGGTGTTAGCAGTGATAGATGCTCACTTGAAAATGCCATTGATGCATGTGGAGCAGCAGCATTTTATTGACTGTCTGTCTGTCACGAATCTCCGCGTTAGATCTCCAAACGCAGCTGAACGGTAGATGTTGAGTAAAGACGACGACGCCCGATAAGCAGATGAATGAACTTTGAACAGGTGTGGATGGCTTACATCGATGGCGCGCCATCGAATAGGGCGATGGAATGTTTTCTTTTCCCCGTTTTGTCTGACGAACGGAAATCAATTTGTATTATAGTTTTATGGCAAACCCAATGCCATAAAATGACAGCTGGAAATGTGACTTAAGTCCGATGACCTGTAGCGATCCGGAGGCATTGGAAAGTTAAAGGCGCTCGCCATTATCGTTTCTTACAATTTCACTTGTAAAATAGTAACGCCCATCTGACATAGTGCTATCGGCGTTGAAAAAATTGTTATTACCGCAGCACCTAGTATAAATGCGACACTTTGACGTTTTTAAAGTAAAATTCAAATAGCGTGTATCCTTTTATGCTTATAGAATTAGAACTTCTTTGAGTAGGTGTAAACCGCAGTTGTGATGTAGAAACCGAAACTTACGAAAATATCTGTTCGACAGTTCATCGGAGAGTAAACATTCATTTAGTAACTTACGAATAAGATGTAGATGACATTTGCTTAAGTTTAAGATTTGTGGTACAACTGAAAACATTCTAGACAAAACTATTTTTTCTAAATCTCTCAAATTTTTTCTACAGTTAAATTGAGGGTGATGGACAAAGTAAAAATCTCCATGCACGATAGTGATTAATTCTTACTGCGTTCATCTATAACGACGAGATCTTGTACATCCGCATACTTTTAGCTCATTTTTGAATCCATTCACTCGCATTTGACTAATCGTTACGTTCAGTAGAAGGATCGCCGGGCGCGAACTTGGACCGGCAGATTTATGCAGTCTCAAGCTGGGTTCATCATTGCATCGATTGCACATTCAGTTGAGGGATAGATCGGTCCCGTCAATAAGATTGATTGCCACTGCCTTTCTAATACAGAACATTTTTACCACGGCCCTCGGTGGGGATGAAGGAGTTCTAACATAAATTGTCTACCACCATCATTTATCACGGCGACCACCGTTCTGTGATCCTTTGTGTGAGGGGCAACAGTAGATTAGACAAAAGATCGACCAATTTGAATGCGGAACACGGCATGAGGCAAATTAATTCCGTTACCAGTTGTTGCGATGTCTGAAATATAGATGAACAGGAGTTATGCGCCAATTGATTGATGAACGCAAATGATTGGGGAAGTAGTTTGGCGAGTACACGTGTTGTAAGATTTCGCCATTGATTGTGAGAATCTGTGAGAGATCTCTTCTCGTGGTTGATGGTATCGCTACACAGTTTGATTTGGCAGACCAGACAACAGAAAACAAAAACAAATTCAGATATCAAAAGAATTATGTGCTAAAGAACATCGGCAATTATCAATTGAATAAATTTTCCTTCGCATGATCACTCATGACACTTTTACAGATGTCCAGTTGTTGAATCCAATTTCGCACAATTTGGTGAAATTTCACCTGTGCCGTTCCCGGCACATTGGTAGTTTAGGTAGCCCCAAAGAAAAACGAAAACTATTAACCCTTTCGATTTTAACATGCTGTTTAACTTGTGGCACAGTTTTATTGATGCCACATATTGGCCAAGTCTTAACATTGACAGTGAAGCAAAAATAATCAATTACCGGGGTATGATACCGATTTTAATTTTATCAGCAAAAAAAAAAAAAAAATATAGTCCGGTCACACATCGGCCGTACAGTGACTCTTTCGTAATGATATGATGAATTTCAAAGCACACGTGGATTGCTCCCAGTCCAATATTGCATACTTTTTGTTAGCTGTCAAGCCCATTTAACCGGAAATGATTTTTACCGCTTTTGATAACTTGTTTTTGTTGACTTTGAAAGTTGCGGTGTTTCATATTTTTGTACACGGTGAACTAAAAGTAGACAGCAACAGCACAAGACTAACCCAATGTGAAAAATATCATTAAAGAAATTTCTGCAAGAATGTGTACATTCGCTGATTAGAAAAATAAATATTTAATAAAAAAATTGATTTTATAATCTATGAAAAATTATTACAATTTTGCTAACACAATTAACTATTCTAAATCTAAGTTAAATTTATTGTCTGACAACAACCTTTGTTCTGCATGTAAGAAATGGATTGCTTATAATTTCAGCAATAACCTAAAGATCTAAGTTGTAATTGTTAATCAGCAGGTTGAATCCTTTAATTCCGCGGTTCCAGTCAGCGCCCTCTTAAAAAATAGTACGAATTGAAGAATCTAGATTATAAAAACTTTTATAAGCTCCAGTTTTATATAAGTTGTATAGAAAATAATAGAGGTTTCGAAAAGTTTGCTGTTTACTAAATTTGGACAATAACTCAGGAGCATATTTTTGAATTGAACAAACTATTCCGTCATCTGGCTAAATGCAGATTTGTGTAATTATGTAAAATAACACTAATGCATCGTCAAATCTTTTTAACTTATAACTGATATTACGATAAAATTTCTCTCCTGTATAAAAATTTAGAAAACATGCGAACCCCAGCGAAAAATGGAGATAACTGAATTGTTCCATAACATGTTTGCCACCCATAAATATTTAACTAATGCCTTCAAATGGTGTTTGCCCCCAAAGTCTCGATACTTGCGCGCAGCATGCGCCACCTAGCCCCGCCATGCGCCCATAGCATATAGACCTAGACAACAGAGCCGTAAATTTAAGGTAAGAGTTAAAGCCTGTACAGGCATAAAAAATTTTGAAAACTGAAAAATGCAATAAAAACGCATTCAACGAAATATGAAATCATGAAAAGCGACCAGAGGCTTAACCGTGTCGTTATTTTGGTTGTACCCTAAAAACCTTCGCTATCGCCACTATTCAATACAAGCGGCATTTATTAAAATTTGTCGCACGTCTTCATGTCGCTGATGCCTGTTTGTACGGGTTGGTGTGGTGCAGGAATTTATGCGCGCGTTATGACATAAAACAATTGAAGTTTCCTAGTTGCCTAGACATGCTCAGCGGCTTTAATGATTCCTCCTATGTGCGTGCACGCCAACGAAAAATGACTGTGTAAGCATGCATGCAGTTCATTCACTCTCTGCAGGTCCGCTCTACAGAAACACATGTGCCGGCTTATGGTTTCGTTTCAACGACAATTATCATTACGTTTCCAATTTTCATCAGTTGCATAGTTCGTTCCAATAAGTGCGCAACGCGGACTTCTGACGGCTTATTCAAGCTGTCTGCAGAGCACGGAGTGCTGAGTTGGCAGCGTGCGTAGGTATGCCGGTATGAAATGAGGGTTTTTTTTTGAAAACAAAACACTAATTATTAATGGGAAAATAGAAACATTTTATTCAAAGTATTGGCCATTGATTTCTACACATTTTAAACACCTTTCTGGCAATTTGTGAATACCACGCCAATAAAATTGTTCGTCTTTTAAAGCAAACCAATCAGACACCCAATTTTTGACCTCCTCGTAGTGCTGCTTTGCGTAGTGCAAAGTGCTGCTCAGTCAATCGATGAAAACAAATGGTAGTCGGAAGAAGCCAAGTCTGCTGAATACGGCGTGTGGGGTAGCTGCTCCCAGCCCAGAGTTTTGATTGTATCCTGAACCGGTTTTGCTTTCTGTGCAGGTGCATTGTTATGGAGGAAAATTACCTTGCCGTGTCTTCTGGCCCATTCTGGTCGTTTCTTCTTTTCTTTCGTGTCTTTTTTCGGTTTTCCATCTGTCTTTCATTCAATTCATGTGGCACCTTTTTTCCTCACTTTTGGATCTTTCCCATAGCTTTTAAACGGTCAGAAATTGTTTATTGTGCAACATTTAACATTACTGCCATTTGCTTTTGACTCAAAGCGTCATCTCCATCCAATATCGTTTGCAATTCGGAGTCTTCAAACTTTTTTGGTGGTCTTCCACGTTCTTCATTTCTCACATCAAAATCGTTATTTCTGAGCCGTTGAAACCATCTTTTGCGTTTTGCTTCTGATAGAGCATGATCACCATATGCCTCGACAAGCATTCGATGCGACTCTGCACTTTTCTTCAAATGAAAACAAAAAATTAATGCTTTACGCAAACCATCACTTTCTTCTACAAAATTTGACATTTTTAACACGATGAAAAAAATATTATGTTGTCTGTTCAATGACTTGATGTATACTAAATATTTTTCACAGATGTCATAGCAAACAAACAAAAAAAAAATAATAATAATATCGAGACATTTGTATCTTTACGCTCACTTCATACCGGAGAAAATAGTTTCGTTTATTACCGTAGATTGAGGCAGTATTTGAGGCACGTTCGATGATTTCGATTCTCGGGTTTTTAACTTTCTACTTTTCATTTGCCGTATGATTTTGCTATACTTTGGGTGCAACATTTTATGTCCACTATACTTAAACTGCATTGAGTTAATTTCTTTATGACCAATGATATTCTTTCGCATATATATGGTGTCAATAAGTTCCAAGTTCAAGGGATCGCCATGCATAAGTATTAACTAAGCAGTCTTGCACATGTCTTCGTTCAACTTTACTTTACTCAACGTGTTGGATTGTAGTTCTTTATTATACTGATGTTTCTCCTTCTTTATTTAGGCTTAATCAGACAGATTATTTCTGATATTGTGTCACACATCATTTATTTTCACACTTCTGAAGAAAAAACAATTTTTCAGACATTTCATAACATTTATTAATTGTTTTTTGTATTAATCTAAAGCCTAATCAGTGTCATAGATGGCATGAGAATCAACAGCATCTCTCATCTCCCTGATTCAATAAGTGATGCACTAGAGCGTGAAATTTGCAACAAACCCGCAAATAATTAAACGCAACAAGCCCGGCTTCTGAAGCACACTCAGGCATGACTCATTTAAATCTGCAGGTTCCTACAGCCAGGGAAAACAAAAAATAAAAACTCACCAACTAAATACGTGCTACCGAGAGAAAGTTAATTCCATTATGCTCCATGGACACATATACATAAGAGCTGTGTATCTACGCGCATCGTTATAGATAAATCTTTCTTTTTTTCGCGAGATTTTTTTCGAATGCGAGGAAGTGTGGAGTGCGATCGCATTTGGTGACATGGTGACCAGTTGCTAGCATTCCACACAGCTTTGAGGTACAATTACACAAAACTGTACGAATGGATACACATGTGTTTATTTTGCAGTTGTATTTGAGCTGTAAAACTACAACACACAATATAAGCATACAGCTTAAACGTAAAATCGGGAATGAAACAAATTACGTTCGCCTCTCGATGTAAGCTGCTGCGAGGAGCACATGAAGTGTATAGGTTAATACTCAGGGTTACATGCGATAGCGGTGGCCAATGAATGTTGTAAGTGAAATTCATAGCCCTTAATTGCGAGCGTTTGCACTTTTTAGGCGGCTGAGACGCGTTAGCTGTATCTTATCCAGAGGCTTTATGATAGTTTCGTGTATGTCAATCTTTTTAATTTCAAGAAAAGATATAAATTTCAAACCGAACGTTTACATTTTGTGAATTTGGGGAGATATTACAGAAAAGTTGAGAAGGTAATGTTTGATTGTTTGTCCACGATTATTTTCAAATTGTTTGATCGAAGTTTACAAATTGGGACAATACCTGTAATATTTCTAACCCAATGAAATTGATAGCATAACAGGCAATTGTTTTTTGACTGGACTATATTTAGGGTTCTACGTAAAAGAAATACGAATTGTGTTTTTCTTTGTATTCTAATGGTGTACATTTTCGTACTCACTTTCCTGAAGCACATGTGTTACCTGCCCAATAATGCATAATTTGTTTACTGACAAAGCCATTTAGACAGAAATGAGCCCTATCGCTGACGATGATTTTTGCTATTGCTACAAATAAAGTTGTTAATGAAATGATCCCTATCGCTGACGATGATTTTTGCTACTGCTATAAAGAAACTTGTAAGCTTGTTATACAACTTTCAATAAAACTTTTTAACGCGTAAGTATGTATATGTATGTATTTGTATTTGTTATTCGGGCCAGACTCAGTAAATTTGTTTCCTGATAATTGCCTGATCTTCTCTAGACATTTTCCGCTACCATCCAGCCCGTGGCCGTCATATGGAAACAAGACTCCAATAAAACTCTTAATCCAAGAAACTGCATTTCTACCTCTCAGAAGAAGGCTGTCAGAGTGCCCATTCAACCTATCGAACCAGTTGCGACTGTCCGAAAACATGATTTACCGTAAGCGACTCATCCTTATCACTATTAACGGCCATCAATCAGAAATTGCTGCTTACACTCCACTACGTTGAGAAGTGTGGTTTGGTGAGGAGTTTGTCAATTCAAGTACTGGCATCTGCATCTCCATCTTGGACTGAAGCGGTATCGTTTAATTAAAGCCGACATCGTTCACTGAAAAACCTGACCCAAGGCCAAACAAACGTAGAAATCACTAATCACCTGCTTGCCAATAAAGTGTTTATATCTGTAGTGACGGTGCGATCAACTGCATCAACTTTACGCAACAATTTATAAACTCATTCTGATGCCCTAATAGTAAAATAAAAACATATTCAAACGAACGGGCAATCAAAATATGAAGCAATACAATCAAATACCAATTCATTTTGATGTCTGTGTCTCACCCGGGACGTTGTTGTTGGTATTGAAACCAGTTTTGAACATTAGCTATCTTGTTACAGACTCAGAAGTAGCAGGAGACTGGACGGCAACCCCAAGATATTAGAGGCGACAGCCACCAGGCGCCAACAGGCAGTTCATTAAACTCAGATCAGGTGAAAACGCATAAAACACCGTTTTGTAATGCAATTTTATTGATCACTTTGAAGGCTGATGGGCGCACCGGAGTAGGGAGAAACGTGTGTTAGAGAAAACCAATATTAATTCACTCATAGCGCAGTTACAAAACATATGCATTTTGTATCTCAATTCGGAAGAAGTGAGTGCCGGTTAGGGAGCAGCATCTGGGCGCAACTTAAGTTCGATTTGTGATTTCGTTTCGTGGAAGTCTGACTTGTGTGTGACCATGTGTTTGATCTGAGTTTCACAAACGGATATATATGCCCGTTAAGTTGTGACGATCGAGTGATCGTGCAATTATTCGCACCAGATTCGTCGTGTCCGAAAGAAGATGCTGACTGATAAGTTGATGTGATAAAAAGGAGAACTTTATGAACAGACATGAGAACATAATCCTATGATTTCACCGCATATAAACTGCATTTGAGGATTAAGGAAGACATGAGATGCATGTGAAAAAGAGGTACATACCCATGACATTTTTTTTTTGGTCATAAAAAGCCATCCGCGGCTTTAGTTTGATGTTTTAGTTTTGCAGACAATATTTATCTTGTAAATTTGAACCCGATTTCGATCACCACTACAAGTGAACAAACTATGATTCCATAATCTACTATGCTTAGTTATGTATATTGTGTAATTATATTTCTGCAACCTGTGACACTTAAGAAGAAAAAGATCTTTCGTAACCTATAAATAAACAACGAATTTAATAACTGGTTTCGGCAGTTACAGAGGTGGAAGCAAAGTCTACAGAGGACTCACGACATCGCCATTTCAGACACTAAATATTCATCCATCTGAATCTGGTCACGAAATATGACAAAAAATACCCTTATGATAAAGCCCTACTTCAACTACCAACCACCAAAATTTATGGTTCAATGTCATAGCGTTTTTCCGACTCCTCTCACGCAACCACTAAAATAAGCCTTGAAACCATTTGCGCAAAAATCTCAGAAATTAACCATCTCATCGGTAATCCCTATCGATTTGTGAAACAAATTACCCAGTTCCAAGTCCGCCAAACAACCACCAAAAAGCATTCACTGGGCCGCTGCTTGCGAATTCCGCGAATGGATTCCTGAAATACGTCTTACATCAATCGAGTGAAACTCATCAAGAGACAACCGCAGCGCCACCAACGCAAGTCTCAAGCGCCAACACCGCAAGTTGCCCAGTTCCATGCAGATATGCGAATAAAATTTGTATATTAGGCACGAACCACAAAGCGTTCCAAGAAGCAACCATATCAGACTGTGAGTACGCGCCATGGAGGCCGTGAATTCCTCTCACGCACATCTACGCAAAGGCATAGCTTCTGCCTGCCATAACGCACCACTGTTGAATGCGAAATGAATAATTCAAATACGATGCATCAGACATTGCCGGCGACGTCGACGGCTGCGTGGAAGAGGACCAGCGCCTTTCAGTCCCAGCTGACTTGACCAGCTTCGCTATCGTGAGGAATTAACCGATTTTATTTCCACCAAAACGTATTCGGACATTGTTGCCAGCAGTGACAAGGCTAGCAGTTGCCCGCCGGTCTATGTTAAAATTTCACTTTCACGAAAGGTCTCTGAACGCTGGCAAGTATCAGCACCACTGGCGGATCGTGGATGTATGCAATCGCCACGATTGTCATCCTGCCTGCAGTCTCCGCAAAGGCTTGCCTACAGGCGGTGCAGGTGGCGGTTCAGGCACTCAATGGTGCTGTTTGTAAAGTCCCTAATGCATGAGTTGGCGCTTCGTTTAGGTACACTTCTTGCTGGTCATCCTGTTTCGAGGGAGTAAGCAAATGATGCACTTTTCTGCTGCTGCGGAATAAGTGCGCTGAGACGCGTTGGAATTTTAGTAATTATTGAGCCGTGTGGAGGTACTTGTTAGTCCAGTCTGACATTTAAAACGTCGCGCTTGGATGTTAAGGCGCAGCGGGCTAGCGTCGTGCATTTGAGCACGATGTGCAGCGGAATCTAAACGGATGCTGCAAGTCGGCGGGTATTGTAAAGGTCAGCGTAAGTTGGTTACCGTTAAAGATAATTATTGTATTGTAAATGTAGGAAGATGCTCCGCTTAAAATATACCAACAGTTTTTGTGGCTGAAAACATTTTCATGAACTAAGTAGTGGATTACGGACTTTGTTGTTTTTTTTTAAATGCATTTTTTTTTATTATTTCATCATAGTTTTCTTAAATGCTAGACAAAAGTACTTAAACTAGCTTACTTTTCTAATCTTTGATCTTAATTCTAACTTACTGACTTTTCATAAGTACTCTAAGCTAACAAAGGATTATTTGTTTACTTCTGCCTTTCGGCCTATTTCAGTTTTCAATTTGTGTTTCTTTTAATTGTCTTCATTCCAGATTTAATTTGTCCCAAGAAAACTTTAAAAACTTGGACATTAAGGTTATTAAATTTACTTAATGCTAAGATTAAAACCTATGATAAAACTATCTAACTCTAACTTACGTCTAAACTTATATGTGCTTTACTATTTACATTATTCTTAACTGTGCCCGTAACGTTATACGGACGCGTGCACCCGGAGGTATGTGTCATTTATATGCCTTACATATATATCTGATACCCCCTGGTGCACCTTTTTTTGGTTTTTGTTTTGTTTGTTTTTTTAATGTTTTTATATATTATTTTTTGTTTTTTTTTTGTTTTGTTTTTGTTTCGATATAAAGAAGAACAATTGTACACGTTGAAGTTTTTCAATATTGCAGGCACATATTTTTTTAACAAGCTCGAAAAAGCTACAAGCTACAAAGCCATTCGCATTACCAAATAATAGATCTCGACAAAATATTTTCGTTTTTCTTCTTGTTGTAGCGCTACAGTCCGCGGTGGGCCTCAACCAACATGCCTCTCCAGCCAGCACGATCTTTCGCCAGCTGCCTCCAGTTGCGCACTCCAAGTTGGTTGGTTGTGCACCACCTTAGCCGAGGCCATCCTCTTTTGCGTTGTCCTAATGGTTCAGATTCGAAAAGTTTTCGGGCCGGAACAGTGATGTCTGTACGCTCTACATGGCCTAGCCATCTTAAGAGTTGTATACGAAGACGCTTGTTATATGAAGCAAGCTTAGTCCTTCGAGAGTGCTTTATTACTCAATTCCGTCTTGAACGCAAAGAAACAGCGATTGGCAAGAGTGATTTTGATTTCGGTACTGATTTTGTTTTCCCTATTTGCCGCAGAGCCGGTTAGACGAAGTCTACCGAAGTTTCTGTTGCCTAGTGTAACGCTCTGTCCCTCATTAACCACCCAACTAATTTTGTCCGCTTCCGCTTTAATGCCAGCATACGCCTCATTGACAGCTCGCTGTGTTCGTCTAATCACGTCAATATCATCAGCAATTGAAGCAATTGAATTTAATTTTGGTAGATCGAACCTCTAGTGTTGGCTTGTGAGTTACACAAGATCTTCTCGAGGATAATATTAAATAAGTGGAAGTAGAAGTAGAGTAGTTAAGGAGTAGAAGTTGAGTAGAAAATTCTGTCTAACAACGGAATTTGAGCCGTCATCGCGGTTTAGAAGTCTGCAGAACTGATCCTTCCAAATTCTTAGGACAGACTGCGAATCTACCACAAGCTGTCGATTGTGGTACCGGTAGACTACAGTCCGAACTTTGTATCCTCCAGGTAGCTGTTTTACCTTTCAATAAAACTTTCGGACTTCATTCCTGCCATACAAACTTTTCATTTCTTCGACAGGGCGTTTCTCCAGGTTTTTTCTTTTTTCTTCTAAGAAACCTGTGCCCTTTCGTTTTTCTCTGTTCGTAGAGCTCACGAACAGACCTCGTTGTTCGTTACAGCGTTGCCTTATAGGCATATTGTATGCTGATGACTCCAGCAAAGATGCCCTCCTTTACCTATTGAGCGTAAAAGTCTCCTAGAACGATCTTGTGTTCTGGGAGACAAGTGTTCTTAATGTTAGTGTTCTTAATGTTATCATCCTTCTCTTCTGCCGGGCCGTGAGCGCAAATTAGGATGCGCCTTATAAGCCTTGATGCGGATTGTTCTGAGGCGTTTGCTGACGAGTCGTACCTCAAGACTTTTTAAGTCTAGGTCTACCTCGAACAACAAATCCGCACCCTAATAAGCGCTGCCTTCTCTCTCTGTAGCAATCGCTGTAGTAGATATCGCAGTTTTTCGTCGTGTGTTTTGCCGGTCCTATGGATGGCGGTGATGTATGCTTTGTAGCAGTTCAGGGCCTCCGCAAGTTCTTCAGCTGCAAGTGGCCTTTTAGGAGACCTCGCATTCCACATGCGAAACCGAAAATCGTTGTCCTTAAAACGTTTGCATCCTTTTTCGAGGCATGTTCTCGTCTCTGAACACATTTTTTTGCTTGGTGAGGAAGTTACACTCACGAACAACCCACATACTGGTAGGCCAGGCCCATTATTTAAACTCTCGGGTAGAGGGGTTCGCTGCATATATTGGTTCACCACACAACGCGTGTTTTGATGGCTATTCAGGGGACGCCACGAGGAGGCTGTGTGTCAGCTTGACCTGTGCATTAGCGAGGATAGTGTTAGCAGCTCGCCTTGTTAAGCGCCATCAACAACGTTACCTCGTGTGGACATGCCTATGCCCCCCCAAGAGCATTTCTGTTTTCTTAATTCAGTTCCTTAAGTGTTAGTCAAAGCAATATTTCTGCATAGGGAACTGTTTATACATAAGCTAATATAGTATTTGCTCGGTTTGGAAGAACATTTAGCATTAACACTCCTAGGTATAAATATTTAAATTCGTCTCGTTTATTCTTCATACACACTATTTAGCTAGGGAACTCAAAAATAATACAAAATGCAAATTGCAAATGCAAAATAATACAACTTTACAGCTGCTCTTTATAACTAATAGCGCAATTTCCAACAGTGAATTTTCTTTTCTTTTTTTTCTGTTGTAATCGTACAATTCCTCTTTTTTCTTCTTTTATTTCCTTCTTATTTCTTGTACTTTTTGTTATACTTAATTATTATAACCTAATTGTTAGTAATGAACTTGGAACTCAATTGTAAAGTAATCTTAATAAATTTAATTGAATTGCATTTAATTATGACCTTGACGAATTATAAGCACAGGGAGTTTTGTTCTAGAAAATTTTCGGTGAAAATTGGTATTTTTAAAACAACAACAGTTTATTACATTAATATGTTAAAAATCTTATATAAGCCTGTACCGTTAACAGCTTGCTATCCTAAGATGTTTGCTAAAGTGAATATCTAAGCTGTGAATGTTTAATAAAACAAATCGCATGTTCATGTCTTATTTTACTTGACTTATTATCTCGAAGCTGTTCGAAATTATTAGTTTGGGTGAAGCTTACTTTTGGTAGGAACGTCGACAAAATACTTCGGACTGCCTCAATTTAACTCTCTTCGAATGATATTCCATACAGTCTTGCCGGCTTATCATATTTCCGGTACATTTTTCAGGAAGCTATTTAAGATGTCTGAATTTTTGTTCCCTCTTTTCGAAACAGCTACTCATCAGCCTTAAACCATTGCCACCGGGTAAAATGAATAAATCCTCAACTTTATCCTTCCCTCATTGCAAATCAATGCAGCACAGTTAAAACCATAACCACCGAAACAAATCAAGCTGATACGAAAATGTTGTCTAATACTATTGGACTCTAAAGTTACCCATCCACCCCTGCCTGCTTGCCGAGCTTTAATGGAACAGGATCGGTGCACAGAGCATCGGTTTCCTGACAAAATCATCCATAAAGAACACATAAAATTTATCATCATAAAAAGTGGAGGTTTAACCAGCAGGTCACCACCGAAATGGACCTGCCACCAAAGCTATAAAAAGAAAACCGATAAATCCAACAAAAAATACAAAAAAGTCAAAGAGGAGACGAAAATCATGGCGACCCTACATCGCGTCCGCAGCTCCACCCTGCAAATAAAATCAAAAAATATGAAAAAAATCGGTGACTGTGTGTGCTGTTGTTTTAAGCAATTCGTCGCGCAACAAATTTGTGTGTCCAGGTGACCGCCAGGACACATAAATCAATTGCAATCACTGGGGATGAGCACACCACCGATGGCTCGCTGTTCAGGTTCATCGTCGGCCCGAGTATACCATGTAACAATGGACACATCGTCTGACGGCCGTAAATCATTTCGCCACTTATAAGGCACGGCTCGTGGAGGTGGTGTCCCCAAGCGATAACCACAAAATCGTGGAACAATAAAAGAGTTCAATTTACAGAAATAAATCTTCGGATCAGGCGGCTCATGAGTTTCGGAACTCCGTCTCTGACGCCAAATTTGCCTCGAGGTTGAATGCGTGGGCATGGTCCTTATCGAAACTGAGCCGCACTCTGAATAAATTCGTATTCCATCGAAATATTTGGAGTCCAGAAGGGCAGCCTAAAAGCTCAAATCAATTTTCGAAATCTCGGGAAACGACAAAAGCCAGGACGCAGGTAATTTATCGTATGTTTCCCTGAATCCCATCCCATTGGTTCCAGTTCGAAACTCTAAAGTGAACGCATGCGCCTTGGAACATAAATCAACGGCGCATCCTTGCCCACAGATCAATGGCTAAAAACGCTAAATTGGTGCCGCACTATTAATTTCATAGACCAAGTAGGAAACTCGTTCATGTTCCATAAATAACAGGGGTCTAACCGAAAATTGAATAAAGTTGTTCAAGTTGTTAATTACTCTGTCTCTGAATGCTCTCCGTCGTATAATGCGTCCCCACTCTTTGTGTCCACGAGATCGCAGTCGTCGCCGCTGTTGCACTATAGTCTCGATCGGACTTAATTATACTTCTTCGTTTTTATTGCCCAGTCTAACCGTTGGAGTGGACTGTTATGATAATCACTTCAATCGAACAGGAAGTCCACGGCCAAAGGATTGTCTTCCACTACAACAGCCGGCTGGTGATATTGACTTGCTGCATTGGTATTTGGTCTTGGCTAGGGCTGTGTTTAGTTGCTTTCGAGATGGCCAATTCAATATGAATATAAATAAAATTCGGATGGTCCTTGAATGGGGACAGATTCATTTCATTTGATTGTCTGTTCACAATAACTGCTGTATAGAGGAATGTTATTGTGGCTATCCATTTTTCGTTGAATCTTGAGTCAACATTTCGTTCTCTTTCGCCGAACTATTATATATATACATATATATTTAATAGAAGGTATTCCTCATGTTCAGACAGTTCACTTAGAAAAAACAATTCAAAAACGTATCCTGTCCAGTACATGGAAGTATGCGCTCCAGTTAGCGACGACACTCGGTAACTAGAAACTTTAGTCGAACGGTGTTCTCGGACGAACTTTTGTTTTTCAGACTTAAATAAAACGGATTTTTATTTGGTTTAAACAAATTTGGGTCGAATGATTTTAACTTTGAGGAGTTAATGTTAAATAATATAATATACCAAAACTTTACTAAAATAGACATTTTTGCAGGCAGGTGCTTTTTCGCGTCATATTTCCTTCGCTTTCCCAACCGCTGCAATTTTCCAAAGTGAATAACAAAAAGCTGTCATGCAAACACGACTATAATAAACGAAACCCCTTTGAATGGCTCAACCACTTTCTTCCTGATCACCGAGGAAATACATATTTCGGCGTATTTTCCGGCGCAAAAGCGTTCTTCGAATTTTCCCCGCTCACCCGTTGACCGGCGTACACGCACGAGTATAACCGTTATGGCCGTCCAAGTCCCCACATGCTAAACAACCTACATACTTCGAAGCTCGGCTTTGGTGTGCCCATGTGTGCGCGCGGCGCAATAAGTAAAAGTTCCAATTACCATAAACAACCGCACTTGCCTTTTAAGGGCAAAGCCACATTTCGCCCGCCACTAGTGGCTGCCAGATCTCCACTCCACCACTAGTGGCTGCACCCGTCACAATAGTGGCGGCAACTGCATAGCAGATGGAAGGAATTTGCAGTTTTCCTTAAATCTGGTGAGCTACCTTACCTCGCCTGGAAAATGGCATACTGTTTCATGGGGCTGCATACCTGACGCGAGCTCAAGAGATCGAACATAACGTCCCACCGGACAAACGGCAAGGCTGCCGGCGTTACAGCCACATCGCCACCGGCAGGAAAATGATGACGGCGAGGATGTCGGTGCGAATACAGATACTCGGCTATTGGTATTGCCCCAGGAAGAGGTTGCGGTCTTCGCCTGTTTTGGAGTTGTTCCTTAAAAAATGTTTCCCTAAAGGTCAGGTCCATCCTAGGCATATTCAACATCGAAAAACGTACATCTGCGCGGCTCATTCAAATGTCAATAGAGTCACGAGTTGTACTGCTGCTCATTCCGAAGTAGAACCGAATTTAGTTTTACTTCTTGGAATCCTTAAGACGATGTCGGCATGTCGTCGCTGCGGTGCAAACGAATATCCTCGAGTAGCTTGTGTGTCGATGGCGCACTGAATATGCACTGAATACGTTACATGCAATTACGTTGCATGCACTATCGCCTACGGAAATATCCGTCTCCACCACCAGCGGCCCGGTTGCTGGATTATTTATGACAGAGAGGCAAAGAATGCTCACGTTGACGTGCGGCAGTTCCTTATTGAAGGAGGGCATCGATGACGTGTTGTGGGCTGCACAGTAACTATATTGCCGGTAACGGTGGATGCCACCGTTGCTTTTTTTTATGGATGAGGTCAGGAGGTTAAGTGGCAAATTGAAAGTGGGAACACATGATTTTTTTGCATTCTTCACTTTTGTGCGATCAGAAGCAGATATGACTTGATACGCACGCATCGTTTTGTCTAAGGTATACGTATAAGGTATACGATAACGTATTGGTGAAACTCTTAAACTGACACTGAGACAGAAAATGATAATGGGCCTAATATTGAAGCGAGGCTTGAAGCTGAACTTTTTAAAAGTTATTTCAAACGGCACATTTCGTTTTACGATTGCACATTATTCAAACTTTCCTCATCTTTAATGGATCAATATGTTCTAATTATGTGTGTGTTTACTGTGTTGCAGCACTTTTTTCGGAAAGGAGTATTATTACTTAGCAAATGCACAGACAGAATGAAATGTGATGCCAAGTATCCTTAATTTCAATCCTCGATCCAACATTATCCTTTTTTTTTTTTTATTGAAAATTTGATGAAAATTCAGGGTTATACTTATATGCTAGACAAATTTTCTCAAACTAGCATAACATATTGTATTGTTACATCTATCTTACTGACCCTATGCGGATGCTCTAAGTTAATCTAAACATATTTGATCTTACTGCCTTTCGGCATTTTTTTTTTTTTTATCTTAATCCAAACTTAAATTATGCTAAGAAAACTATTAAAAACTTAGCTCCACTTCGTTTTTTGTTTTTTTTTTTTTTTTTTTGCTTACATACTAATACTGAACATACTATACCTTAACTATGTCCGGCGTGCACCAGGGTGAATCAGTTATTTATATGCCTAACATATAGAGACTATACGCCGTGGTGCACCTTTTTTTTTTGGTTTTTCTTTTCTTTGGTTTTTTTTTTTGTTTTGTTTTGTTTTATATACAAAACCTAAGACTAAACCTAACTTAAAAACTAACTACTAACTACTTAAAACTAAAGCTAAAAAGCTGACCACAGACTGCCCAACTGACCAATATCCGTACACATAAAAAAATTAAAAACTCTTAAAGAACCCTTAACGGCGGCAGGGGTCGGCCTTAATACAGCCACCAGTACAGGTGACGTTCTTTCCCAGACTCCCTCCTGTCTCGAGCGAAGATCGCTCTACTGAACCGAAGCAGATCCTCGCGGTTGCGAGCGCCTTTCGGTTCATAAAGGAGCCGCCGGTCCACTGTTCGGCGTGCGACATGGAAGATTATAGGGCATCCCTCCCTGTCCTGAACTAAACCCATCATGTCTAAATAAAGAAATGCCTCTGGTGGAATAAAGCCATTCTGCCGTACCTTTTCGAAATACAACAAGTTGGGGTAGTAAGCCCCGAAGATCAGGCTGTTTTTAGAAGTCAACGACATCCCTCTAGTTCCTCCAGCTCATTCGGGAATTGGATCGCCGCAGTGAGTCCGCAGTGATCACTGTCAAACTCAAATGTGGATAAGCAATTCCTTGTGCGCCTATCTACGTCCAGTATTGTTAGTCGTCTGTCAACTAGCATCACATCGAGATAGGACCCGCTCCTAGGAAGCGATGGTCTATCGGTAGCATATAAGTCTACCTTGAACTCTACAGTATGCATCGCCAGCCAACCCGAGAGTGAGTTTCAAGCTCTGAAATAAAGTGAATATTTCGAGAATCCGGAGCGTAGACAGCAATCACCAACATCTTTCTTCCACCTCGTAGAGGGATGCGTGCGATGCATGCTTCTGGCACTTTGAATCTACGTACTTCAGCGCTATACATGACCTTGTGGCAAAGGTCTTCTTTTATTAAGAGAGCGACCCCGCTCCCTTGTGAGGAGTGTGGTCGGTCTCTTCGTACTACAGTGTAGTTTCTGAACCTGGGATTGCGCGCCTGGTTAAGCTTAGTTTCGCTAGTCATTAGCACGTCAGGATTTTCTGTCTGCAAGAAGTTACCTAAGTTTAGTTTCCTCTCTGTTCGTATCAGTGAATTTACATTCACTGCTGCGATCTTGAGGGCTCTGCTGCTGGCGTAGCCATTTAAATTTGAACAGCGTTAGGTCCAAACAGCTGCGAGTAGATTAAGTCCACTCGCGCCTCTTGTTGGAGGAACTTCTGCTGCATCTCTGCCGTCTGTGTTTGCATCTGTGCTTGCATGGCTTGCACTTGAGTGCGCAAGGCCTGTACCCTTCGCAGGACAGACTTTAGAATGCTTTCTTCTTCCGGTTGCTTAGGTTCGGGAACCACGGCTACCTTCGGAACTGTCTGTTGTGCCGCCCTTCTACCAGACGCCAGGTTGACGAAGGAGAGGGTCTCCAACATTATCCTCGTTAGTCCACAGGTCAAGTCGACACATAGCCTCCTCATGGGGCCCCCAGGATAGCCATCACAACACCCGTTGTCCGAGGGTTTAAATTATGGGCCTGGCCTGCCAGTCAGTGAGTTGTGCGTGAGGGTTACTTCCTCACCACGTAAAAACTTATTAGTTCAGAGACAACAACATGCCTCGGATAATGAAGGATCAACTGTTGACGACCCCAGCAAACGTTTAAAGGACAACGATTTTCGGTTTTTCCCGTGGAATGTGAGGTCTCTTAACAGGCCACGTGAAGCCGAACAACTTGCGGAGCCCCTTGACTGCTAAAAGGCAGACAATACCGCCTTCCAGGAAGTGCGATGGGATGGGCCTGGCATACAAACGATGAAGAACTGGGATATTTACTACAGCGATTGCTATAGAGAGAGAGAAGGCAGCGCTTATTCGGATGCGGATTTGTTGTTCAAGGCAGACTTAGGAAAAAGTCTTGAGCTACCACCCCGTCAGCAAACGCCTCATAAAGATCCGCATTAAGGCTAAATTCGGGAACATTAGCCTAATATGCCCTCACGCCCCGACAGAGGAGAAGTTGATCTCCTAAAAAAAACATACGATCGATGCCCCAGCTACGACACCAAGATCGTTCTAGGAGATTTCAACGCTCAGCTGGAGTCATCGGAAAACACAGCCTGCACGACAATACATCCGGAAGCAGACTCAGGCTGCTGGACTTCACCTCGGGGCGGAACCTCTCTGTGGCTAGCACGCGGTTTCCACATCTAGACATTCGCAAAGGGACCTGGCGATCTCCTGATCAATATACCGTCAACCAGATTGATCACGTTGCGATCGACGTCAGACACTCCTCCAGTATTCTCTACGTCCGAACTTTTCGAGGTACGAACATCGACTCGGATCATCAACTTGATGTAGGCAAGGTAAGAACCCGTATAACGAGAGCAACGGAGTCGAGATAGACCAAAACGGTTTGACGTCGGAAAGCTACAATCGTAACCGATCGCTGTCAACTTTGTCGACCAAGTCTCCCTGAAACTCGCTCCGACCGAAGCTTCCTGGGACCAAAATGGACAACTCGTGGTAGAGTCGCAGTCTGAAATCCCGCTGTTAGGCAGAATATTCTACTCGATTTGGACGATGATAGACAAGAATTCTGTCGACTTAGACAAGGAGAGCAATATCTTGGAGCGGACGAACTGTCCGCAGAACTATTTAAAGCAGCTGGAGATGACCTGGTTGGGCGCATGCGTCATCTCATCTGTAAGATATTGTCAAAGGAAAGCATGTCCGGTGATCGGAATCTCAGCGTCGTTTGCCCGGTTCATAAGAAATGAGACCCATTTAACTACGCCAATTACCGAGGGATAAGTCTCCTTAACATCGCATACAAGATCCTCTCTGCCGTATTGCTATATAGTTATAAAGCAGCCAGGATAATAATAATAATAATAATTGTTGGCGCTCAACTACTCGTGTGGTGCGCGCTACTGTTCTCTCACGAGTAGAAGGGACCTACAGTTTTTTGCCGACTCCGAACGGCGAAATTTGAGAAGCTTTCTTAGACAGTTATTACCCTTTGAGTGTTGTCAGCATCTCGAAAGAGGTGGAGCCGTGAAAAAATCGAAAAATTGGTGTTGACCTGGGAATCGAACCTAGACCCTTCGGCGTGTGAGCGTCGCACTCTACCCACTACGCCACGGCGACCACAGGAGAATAAATTATTTATTTAGATTTAAGCTTGGGGTCATTATCTTCGTCGAAATTTCATCGATTCCTTAGGCCAAGTTTACTGATAGAAAGGAACAAATTTTGTTATAAAATGTCCAAGTTAACATATTGATCCATTTTTTTTTTCATTTTATGAAATATATTTTTCCAGGCCTTAAAGCATCCACTTTTCGAAAAATATTTCTAATGGTTCATGGACTCGCATGCTTTTCCAAATGTTCCCTATCTTTGACTGTCAGCTTTGGCGCATTCAAAAACGATTGGCTTTTAGAAAAAAAAAATCTCTTATATCCTGAGCCGCATGCCGAATGAGATTTTGGCAAAATGTCTCGCAAACTCTTTATTTTTTAAGTGTTCTTAGAGAGTATTTTAACCATTTTTTTCCGCATTTTGCTATTTGTATCAAGTTTCAACGTATCTTATAGCTTAATTAACTCTTCTTTCACTACGCTAAAAATAAGAAACATGAATTGTATACATCATCGATGTTGGAAATAGTCATTGAAATTTGGTCCTTCAGATTAAACAGTGTCCGAGGCTGCTATGGCGGGCATATTCCAGAAATCAAATTTATATTACAAATAATTCCAAAACATTATCTTTCGATATGGTAAATTTCAAATGAAGTAAAAAAATAATCATTTATTTTAAAACTGTATACCTCCGAAAATAAAACATTTTCTACAATACTGTGTACATAGCTTTGGCAAGTAACATTAAATGTTAGCCTGTGTCTCCACACTATCTAACTCTGATACTTGCTTACAACCAAGAGTATAAACAAAACGCTTTGGTATTGAAGTATAACGGTAAAGGGCGGGCGTTGGTATGCAACCATATACAATCATTCCTTTGTGCAAACACATCAGTAAATTGGCGATTAATAGTTTTAACGTCTTTAGATATTGCGTTTAACTGATAGTTCAAAGAGGGCCCCAGTTAATCGCACAAAATCTAAAATGTGTTATCGTACAGTGCAACCTTTCCCTATGGTGCTCTCAGTGAATCTGTGACCTCAGTTGATTAGTCTCGCCGCCTGCTTGAGTGAATTCATACGAATTAACCAACAATGACGACCACTCGTGGTTAAATCTGTGACTTCTCACACATGAATAAGGGCATTCCCGTTCATTCATGGCATGTCATCCAGGGCAGGGCGGTAGGCGTAAGGCCATTTTCAATTTACCGTGAAAATTTTGTGGCGGCGGCAGTTCCCCTGTACAATTGTGTTCACGGATTGTGTGAGGGGGAGTACGGACTTAATAACGTCGACTTTCGCCCAGTGGCATCGACCGCGGTCCAGTCGGTCGTGCGGGACTGTTTTGATGGATGGTAGTGGGACTTTCGAAAGGGACCATTGTTGTTGATCAATTCGGTTACTCATTCTTGGCGCGGTCTGTGGCGGATGGGGAACGCGCTAATAGGTAATTTGTAGATATCGGTGTGTAAATACTGGTAAACGTTAGGAGTGGGCATGAGGTTGGGTGCTTTAATGCATTTGAGTGGAAAGGGTATATTTATAGCAGTAAGAAAAGTCGGTTTGGATTGAAGTATTCGGTTTTTAGATTGCAACTCAAAGGGCGGATGTGTTTTCCATATTAAATGGTAGTCGGTGTTTTCTTATCATATCACAGTGCTTTGCACTCAAATACGGAATTCGTTTGATTACCGAACCATTTCACTTTTAACTGCTTGATCACTTCGTGGCCCTGGTTTATTAATTTAATTATGACTCTGAAGTCCAGAGAAATTTACTGGATAACGAATGATGCAACCGTTCAGGTACAATCCCACCCAGTTTAAACGCGCATAAAAACTTAAGTCCCATTAACATCATCAATGCAACAATGTTTTTATTTTTATACGCCAGTCGTGATAACTAAAATTAAATTCGAATGAAAACACCCTTTGTTCTACGGTCTGTCTTATTGTTTTCTATCCATCAATTAGTAACGTATCATAATTTATAAAATTTGCCAAGAAAAAACGATGGACGTACGTTGAAATCTAATAAAAGAATACAAACTTTTGATGAATCTAACGCCAACTTATCATGTTTTTCATTGTCAAGAATATTATTTCATAAACAAAAACATAAATTAATTGTTTTTTAATAGCTACAAATTCGGTTTAAGAAAATGATAAACCATATCTGGCAAAGCCTTTTTATATATTATTCTCTTAATGTATAAAGGTATTTTTTTAAGTTTACATAGTTTGTAAAAATTACTAAAACCACTAAGAAATTATTACATTATTTCTAATTCTGAAAATTCATTACAATAAAAATTAAAAATAAAAATAATGTTAATATTTATATTGATGTATAGTTAATGGAACAGGTGGTATTAATGGTATTTTGAACTACTGCTACGTTTGGTGTGACAACCGTTTGCATCATTAATCCAATCCAATCCAATTAATTTTTTCAGATCATTAGAAACGGGGATTTTTCGCCAGTCATCCTGTTCTAAGGTAGAAGCCCGTTTTTTTACATCATTTTAAGAAGTACAAAAAAGTTTTCTATTTGATTAATACCTAACCTATTTTAGTTCAATTTGTATTGTTTATTTTTTTTCTCATCCCATTTAAAAATATATTCTAAAGTGAGCTGACAAAAAATCTCACTTCCACTACTCCTACTCCAATCCATTTTTCTTTTTTGCTAGATTATTAATGTTGTTAAGAGTTCTTAATTCAATGGACAACATATACACATCCAAGCATTTTTGTATTTGTTCACAAGTAACTACTTAAAAAGGTGTGACATTGGTTATAAGTACCGATCGACGTAAGTAACGTAATATTTCCCTCTTATACAACGTTTGCACTTTGTAATTGAAAAAAACAAAAATTATTTGACATAATAATAATAATAATTGTTGGCGCTACAGTCCAAAGGGGGACCAGGGCCTAGCTTGCTCATCAAATGCTCGTGTTGTGCGCGCTACTGTTCACTCACGAGTAGGAGGGACCTGCAGTTTTTGCCGACTCCGAACGGCGAAATTCGAGAAGCTTTCTTAGACAATTATTACTCTTTGAGTGTTGTCAGCATCTCAAAAGAGGTGGAGCCGTGAAAAAATCGAAAAATTGGTGTTGAGCTGGGAATCGAACCTAGACCCTTCAGCGTGTGACCGTCGCACTCTACTCACTGCGCCACGGTGACCACAATTGAAATTACTATTGATTTGTAATATTAATTAATTATTATTTTGTAATTAATAATAATTATTTTGTAATTCTTAATTTGTAATATTAAATTATAATTGACAGTACTATTAATTTGTATTGTTTACACTTTAAAAAAATGTTTTTTTTACATTGGTAAAGTAGTGTATTTTTAATTAATTATTATCTTACATTGAAGATTGTGAAAATTATATATATATATATATATTAATTATATAGCATGTGTATATTCTTTGCCAAAAAAACGCTTAAAATACGAAAGACTGGACGGCATGGCTCCATTAAACTTTTCATTCCTGCAAGGAAATCAATTTTTGTTGTTTTTATCTTTTTCAAATTAACAGGTCAGTAGTTGATATCTCTTATGGCGCTATTGGTACAATATGTCTGAAACTCAAAGACTTTTTAACATTGATGGTTTCAGTTAAGCCAACGTTAAAAAGTTAGGCACCAAATTGAAAAACGGTTTACGCAGTTGGATGACCAACATTTTATCATATAAACCATTAAGTTAGAAACGTATATTCCACTTGCTGTATTTTTTCCACCTTACGACCTTTTCTTGCTGTACGTATTTGAATTTCTATACATAAGCGAATATTCATGTTTTATTTAATCTGCTTTCCACATAGATGTTTTCAAAACACGATATTTACAGTTGACATTATATTGGTTTTAAGGTTATGATCTACAACCGCCAAACCAAAAAATGGAGTGAAAAGATGATTACATTTTTGCAAGCCATTCCTTTATGGATGACATTTACCTCCGATTGATTTTTTTCTTGCTACATGTTTTTTTGGGGGGGTTGCGGGTGCCCTGAAGTGACCGGATCAAGTCACAGCACGGGCCGAAGGTATAGAGGAAGAGAGGGAGAGGAGGCACCGATGCACATTGGTTTTAAATGTCTGTGGATTGTAATGAGGAGGAAAAATCGAGCTGGGAAGAGCATTCCAGATTCGTGTAGTGCGGCTAAAGATTGAGTCTCTAAATTTGACTGTACGTCCGAAAGACGGCTTAAGGGTGAATTGGTGGGCTTTCCTAGCGAAGCGTGTATTGAGGTTGAATTCTTGAAGGGAAGGAATACAACTGGCTAATTCATCTGAGCATTTCTTGTTGAAATAGCGATAGAAGAGTCACAACGACGCAACATTACGTCGGTGTTCTAACGAGTCAATCGACTTCTCAATATTACTGTCACCTATAAGTTTTATCGCTCGCTTTTGAATTCTATCCAGCAGGTGCAGGGAGGTCTTAGAAGCACCTGACCAAATAGGAGCGTTATACTCAAGTTTTGGGCGTATGTAGGCCTTGTATATTGTAGCCAGATCAGAGGGGGTGAAATACTTCTTGCATCGTTTAAGGAAGCCTAGACATTTCGCAGCATTTTTGGTGACCTCAAATATGTGATCGTTCCAACTTATTGTAGGGTTGATACACATACCGAGGATGGAAAGTCTTTCGGTTTCAACAACGCAAGTACCGTTCATGGATAACGGCTGATTATTTTGTGATCGCTTTAACGACAGTAGACAGCACTGGGCTTGGAAGCGTTAAATTCCACTCTATTCTTTTTTCCCCAATCGATTATGCTGTCAAGGTCGGAATTTAATGTGCTTAACATACGCTGCCGTTCCGAGTCTATGGCCGAAGTGGAGGGACTTGAGACAAGGAACGAATATGAAAAACTGAGGGTACTGTCATCAGCGAAGGAATGAATAGGATTAGAAGTAGCAGACAAGAGATCATTTATAAAAATGAGAAAGAGTGTCGGAGACAAAATAAAGCCCTGGGGAACACCAGCATTAATATGGTGAATATAAGACTTGAATCCATCCAAAACGACTTGTATTGAACGATTCGATAGATCATTAAGAAGCTTCCGGGACTCAGGATATTTCATAAGGAGAGAAGGGACGTAAGTTCTATGGGTCGGTAGGAGGTGGGTGACAAAGATTCATCCTTTTTAGGGACGGACTGGACAAATGCAGTTTTCCACTTACTTAAAAAAGAGCCCTGAAGAGTAGGGCAGATGGAAAAGCTTACGCAGTGGTTTTACCAGCGCAGAAGAACACCTCTTCAGAAGATCAGGGGGTATACCATCCGGGCCAGCGGATTTGTGTAATTTTAGATCTTTAAGTACTCTTGCTACTGTACGAGTGCGAAAGTGGATTTGTCCCATGGAGAAATTTACGCTCTCAAGTACAGGCGGGGACAAAGTGCTATCTGGCAGCGTTCAGCTAGCTGCAAAATTTTCAGCAAGCAGATTAGATTTGTACAAAGAGCTGACAGCTGGAATGTCATTGCAAATGAGCGTTGGGATCGAAGACGAGGCTGAATTCCTTATGTTTTTTACGAAAGACCAAACGCTTCTGCTACCCTTGGGGCATTATAGAACGTTTCGCCTCAACTTTTGGTCAAAGGAGAATTCAACACGTCTTATTAATGCATTACAGTCATTTCGAATCCGTTTGAACTTTTCCTGGCTTCCTCAGAAGGGTTGGCTTTATAATCCTGGACACTCAATTCTCTCATCCTGATAGCCTCTTTGCAGCTCGAGTCGTACCACGCGTTTGCCTTAGGCTTGATGCTCTTGTGAGGAATGAAGGACCTCATGCCCAGCGAAATAATGTTTCTGATCGCATCATCAGCGACATCCACGTCACTATCGAGGAGGCATAGTGATCAGTTAAAATTCCAAAAGAAGTTGTTAAGTCCGCTCCAGTTGGCTTTCTCGTAGAGCTATACTGTTCTTTTCGGAATTTGTTCTCTAACTGTGTGGGAGGAGTACGAGAATTTGGCTGATACGACACAGTGGTCGGACGAGCCTAGAGGCTCAGGATGAGAGGTGAAAAACAGATCCAAGGTATTGGTGGTATGATCTGCAATGTCAGATATTCGTGTTGGCTCATTCACAAGCTGGGTTAAATTATTTACCTCAGCGAAGATTTCAACATACCTTTCTTCGGGTATTGTTTGGTCTGAATGTCGAAGCCAAGTAGAATTGTGCACATTGAAATCAGCCAAGACAGCTGGTTTATGACGAGAGAGGTTGACGTAAACGGCAAAGAGATTAGTTCTCAGTCCGCGAATGTTGCTCACGTCAACACGAAATTGCCCCCTCATGTCAGTCGTAGACATCTGAAAACCAACTCCGACAATGTAGTTCGTGAAAGTGAGCAGAGTTCAGAAGTGTAAATTCTGCGTTTAGCTTCGCAAAACAAATCAATGTAGGCGTTATGCCCACACAATGACTTGAATTGGTCCACTAACAAAATTTCACACTTCCGAATCCGCTATGTCAGATGTTAGGCAGACTCGGACATCGCCCCAGCCCGTCTGGTAGATCAAACGGCAGTTGTGACCGAGAATGCCCAACAGTGTCTTGTGAAGGAGTGGGAAAGGGGGAAGCGGACCGCGTGCGCTCTACCGAAACAGTTCACTGCAGTTTTTTTTAAGATTTTTATTTTTTTTTTGTTTCACTCGCGGGGGTGTTGGGCGGACCGCGTTAATTGTTATTAGTGTTTTTTTTTTTACTTCGACTCGAGGAATTTTTTTTTGTTTTTTGTTAAGTGCATGCAGCGACGACACGTCTGCATGAGTCGGAGGATGACACGGCACTATTGTATTTGATTAAAGGACTAGTTCTCCAGAAAAACTCTCTAAAACTGATACATAGAATTCCAAAGAGAGAAGTTAAACATCAGTTGTTCGTGAGTTGGTACACTAATTTTATCTCTTTTCCTGTTTGAAACTTTATAAAAAGGATATAAAGCTTGTCTTTTGCGGTTATGCGGATTAGCTTCACCGAATTTAAAAATAAAATTTCCTGAAGTCCGACAACTTTAAATGTTTCCCAAAATGGAAACTGCTTTAGTTGTAACTATCTCTGACTAACCGAGGATATTTATTGTTAGAAATTAGCTCTGTCGAATGGCTGTTGCATCTCTGTAAGGCTGACATAACCGTCTGCGAACTCTAACACACATAGATATGTTTTCGACAACGATTTCTAGATCCACTCCACGGTAGACAGAAATGTAGCTTTTAGGATATTCACTTAAAAAATCTACAGTTTAAACTGTGATTTTAAGTATAACCTCCCTTGTTTTACAAGCAAGGAGTTTTTGCTACAGCTCAATGCAAAATGATTTCTATGCCTTGTTAGTTTAAATAAAATATATCTACGGTCCATAATTCGTGACAATGACTGCATAATCTGCATCATCTGTAGAAGGGGATAGGCAGAACCCATCTATTATTTTCTCTCTGATAAAAGCAACATTACCGTGGGTTAGCTGAAAAGCTACTATAGAAGGCTACATATTTTACAATAGGTTTAAAGGATAATGGAGATCTATTTGAGTTGTGTCACAATAGGTCCAATCGCGGCCTGGGTATATGTAACATATATTAAGGATAAACTCATGGTCTGTCTATATCCCATCCATTTTTCTCCAAACCATTTCGTTGTTAGATTGAGTCTATGTTTTACTTCAACAATTTATGCAAATAAACACTGTATAGATAGTATAGTGGTAAGCCCTCGGATCTTAAAAATTTGTGTCGCCCTCGTGTTATATTCTATGCTTAATTTTTTTTTAAATTGATTATCTAACTAGCGATGGGTAGTACCAAATCTGGTCTTTCCCATGTGATGCAGTCAGTTTCTTTCCTCAACTCAATTTATTCAATTGCATTACAATGAACAAATTTGTGTGCTAGAAACACTCAGAAAATTGTAAGTGCTCCGCTCTCTTTAAAACATAACCGCTCCCTTAAATACAAAATCTACGGCAATTCTCTTATATATATTGTCTCCATGCAACCACCCTCACCTCTCAACTCTTTTTAAAGAATTTAGTCTCTATGCAACCACATACAACTTAGACTCAAACACCAAAACCGAACATATGACGCGCTGTTATCAACTTGATTTGTCATGTGCGGAGAGAGAGTACATTTGTATCTATGAATCGACAACCGCATTCACACCAATTTAAGATGTATAATATATCTCCGGTGAGACACGACACGACGGTAGCGCTGTCGCTTGCAACAAAATGTTCTAAGAGATCGTATAAACATTGACAAGATCTGGGTTGCCAAGGTTCGCAGCACTAAAAGTTGCAATAATGCAATATTTAAGCAAAAAATAGTAGTATACTACTAGTTCGTTTTGAGTTTTTTTTTGTGCTTATTTTTTTTTTTGTTTCATTTCCCAATAATAAGCATTCATCTGTCTATTGGGATCTATCTTCGGTCTAGTCTCCAGTGTTCTATGCCCTGTTGGTTTTTATATTTTATGAACACTAATACAAGACAAATTCGACAGAATAAACTATTGACTACAATTTGTGAAGATACATACATACATATCATTTTTTTTTTGTTTTTTATCATGATGATGATATGCCTACTATCAAATCAGCAGAGAACTACTCTTCAATCGTCGTTTTCCGAACATTTCTTTTATTGGTAGTGAGTTTACTTCATTATTTGGATAAATTATTAATTTGACATGATGTCTTCTGCATGTAGTTTAAATTTCTTCTTCTACTGTTGGAATATTCAGGTCACGATGTATGTTGATGTTAAGTATGTACTAGTCCGCGTTAATAATATCGTAATATTTTTGATTGTTGTCTTTTTTATTATAGCAATGTTTTTTTTTAAGTTCCCCACAGTTGAATCCCATATGTCCAGATAGGTTTGACAATCGATTTGTATATCAGTAACTTGTTGCTAGTAGATACCTAAAGCGAAGCAGCCAGAGTAGCTGGTTGTATTTTAATTTTAGTTAAGTTTGCTGTTCAAATGCATGCCAAGATATTTAGCCACACTGTCTATTAAAATTTTTTGTCTTTCATTGTTAGTGGGATAGTTAAATCGTCAAACCATATCATTATGCTGTCGAGATTTAGTTGAGCTTGAGAAGATATGGTGCTCAGATTTTGATCGGCTATCAGCAGAATTACATCGTCAGCAAAGGTAGCCATCATCGTTCCAGCAGCTTTAGGTTGAGGGATGTCGGTGGTGGAAAGGACATTTAGGAGTGGTCCCACAACAGATCCTTGGGGTACTCCCGCCTTCGTCTCTAGGATGCTCGAGAGATTCTCATTGGGATTATTTAGCAAACATATCGTCTTTGAATTTAATACAGCTTTACTTTAAAAAACAAAAATCCTTTTATGCTAACACTGTAATTTGTTGAACCCTTTTATCATGGGATAAACCGTGGTTTTTCATATCTCTATTGAGCCTATTTCGAGCAATTCCTTCTAACTAATAAAACAAGTAATTTGGTGGATTTAATTACCATATTACACAGTTACAGATATAACTAAGTTTATGGATAGTATACAAAAATGTTTTTGCATCCGGTCTGGTAATTCTACTCTAGAAGCTGATACGTTCGAGTAAATAAATCGTTCCAAAAAGGTAAAGCAGAATTCGTTGTTATGTAAGATACATGGCAATTATTTTAATAGATTATATAATAAAATTGTTAAAACTTTGAGTGCACACTACTCCGAACGTACTTCAATTTGCACTCTAGAAACACCTTAACTGGTAAAAAGAAAAAAGAAACATTTTCGAAAAAATTTCGTATTTCCAGGTTTGTTGAGCAAACAATAATGTAAAACAGATGTTAATTTCTGGGGAATATAAATAAAATCCTTTAATCACAGCCTCCTGTAGAAATTACTTGGCAAACATATAGTTTATGATGCAATAGATATATTCTAAAAAAACTCGTGACAAGCTAGACCAGGCCAATAAAATTAAGCGTTGTTCCACTTTTTAAAATCATATATAATATTCTCAGCTTCCCATAAAAAAAACTATGATTAGGAAACAAATTATTCAAGTAATTAAAATGTGCTTCAATCTTTACAACTTGCACACGCCGACTCTGTCACTCAATCTATTGAAATTAACTCTAAAGAGAAGCATTCCCAATTCTCTATATACTCGCAATGCACTCAAACATGTTGCAGGTCTCCACCAAAGCCACTCAAGTCAAAAATTACAACACATACATATCTATGAAGCTCCATTCCCCATACAGCCGTGCCAGCGGCAGTGTTCGACTGCGATTTAGTACCGTGAATACACTCGAGTCGTTTAGTGTGTGCGACGTTTGTTGGCGAACCGTTTATTTTCCAACGGATAGAAATTTTTCAGAAAAACAACGAAAATCGTAGCTAATCCAAATAATTAAACTTGCATCGTGATCGCCACAACGACAAAGAACCAACAACACACAGCTTACCAGTCTGCAACAAAACAGTCTGAGATCGTCATCGGCATTCGGTTGTGAATTTTTTCGGTTTTGACATTTCGATAAGACCTTGTTAAAAACTCTGCCGAAAAGTCAACGCAAACGAGACGAGAGATCAGCACCCCAGCGTGTGTGATCTTACCAAATTCTTGTGTCGGTTCGCGTAGCGCGCAAAAAAACAACGAAAAAGTCGAGTGGAAAAAACGTGGCTTCGTCCGTCTGTTTGTCGTTTTGGCATAGAGTTCGCGTTTCTTGATTTGCTGATTTCTGGTTTGCGTCTGTTTTGTAAATGCGCACAGCATCAGCAGTAGTCTTACGGCCTCACGTACGCCACCTCCTTACCGTCGTTCATTCTGTTATGTGAAGATATTTTTCTCCCTGTTTGTCCGCCCGCTTACCTGTTCGATAAAGCTTCACCGTAGCTGTGTGCCCAAAGTGTTAAGTTGTGAAGTATTTTTGTTGTTGCCATTTTTGGAGCAAAGTGTGCGCTGGTAGAGTACGAAATAAGAGAAAAGATAAAAAACGACAAGTGAAGCGGTTTGAAAGAGTGCAGTGGAGTGTGCGGCTTCATCGGCAGTTTGCGAGAGTGAGATGAAGAGAGAATGTGACCAGCAGCGAGTAAATAAATTTGCATAATTCCGACATTCAAAGAAAAAGAAAGAAAAAATTTCAAGAAAACGCTCTACGACAGCGACTGGAATTCCACTCAAAGTGAATACACAACAACAACAAAGAAGAAAAAAATCAATTTAAGTGTACGTGTGTGTTTTTCGCTTTTGACAAACATCAACCAAGTCAACAATGCATCTGAAAAACAAATTTGCCAGAGCATCGGATTAGAGTTATTTAACACCTTTAATATAATCGTTCATCCGGGAAGGACACTCAATACGCACACTCGCGCAGTGGTTAATATATTTTGTTTGATTAATTGAAAGCGTCCGGTTGTCGAGTATAAAGCTCAGCACCAGCAGGGGAGAAAAATTTTCGATTGAACACGTCCAACATGGGTACCAGGACGACGGAGTGTCGAAAATTTTCGCCAAACATTTTCAACAAGAGCAAGTGCAGTCACTGTTTTCGACAGCGGGAGGAACATAGTGCTGCCGCATTGGAATGCAATCGGGTAAGACTCTGTTTTTTTTTTGTTTTGTTTCCTTTCTTCATGTTTTTTGGTGTTTAATTTACCTTGAAAAAATTTCACATATCAACATGAGGTAACTTATTTTATGCGCAAACGAAGAGAGTAAGTTTTATCTCTAAAATGTTTTAGCGTGTGTTGGTGTTTGTTTTAACAAACGAAAGTGCTCAAAAAAAACCTCTGCCTGCCATCATTGCTTGCAAAATTTGTCACATTTAGTGTGCGTGGTTAGTGTAAAATATGAAATTAAAGTGGAAAACATTCCTATAGTTTTAAGTAAACATATTATTTTCAACTATGACAGAGCTGATATTTTATATATAAATCATTCATTGGTTGAAAAATTTGATATATTTAAAGCGATTTGATTTGATTTGATTTTGTTTTTTTGCTTAAAATAGAATTTCATTAATAGGAATCGAAACACAAAAATATGTTCCCTATCATTTTTACCAGTTTCTAAAATCAAATTATTTCTTAAAGCTTGAAATAGTAAAAATCTGGTTTTTAAATATTTTCTTAAAATCAAAATTATGCTTGATACAGTTTAATAATATTTGTAATATTTGTATACCTTCCTTAACTTTGAAAACCCGAAAATGAAAGGTGATTTTTTTGTTTTATATGATATCCTTCTGTTTAAATTTTTCTAAATTGAGCTCGTTTTTATGGAATGATGAAAATGGATGGAAAATGAATGTAAAATGCTAATCTTATGCATTATTGAACATAGTTATTTTAGGACAAGAGATCAATTTTGTTTAAATAAACTTTAGTCAGATTCCAACTGAATTAAGCCTACCTTTTAGAAGATATTTTATACATTTTCTTATCAAAACTAAAGAACAATACGAAATATTCGAACGGATTTTACCAGTAGTTGTCTCTTCTCATCAAAACTTATAGCCATTACAAAGTCCGTAACGTTCTTTTATTTCAAAACCAACATTCGCATCTCCAAACTTTACCTGTACTTTTGTAAACTACGTGCTGTCACATTTTCAAAGCAAAGCAGTTCACATCCGACAAACGTGTATGCAAGTATTTGGCTATTAGAATGAAACTGATAAGATAAGCCAAGTGCTGGTCATGTTGATTGGTCATAGTAGGTAGCCGAGGATTAGGACGGCGTCCATCAATTCTCATGGCTTATGTAGCATTGCGGCCAAAGCAATCTGTTCAGTTCCTAGTTAGGAAAACTCACATAATCCCAGATAAGATGCAAAATATTCAGGCTGTTTGAAAAGCTAATATTATACATGAAGCATTGAAATATTTTTCAGTTCAAGTTTGACACACATTCCTGGTAAATTTTATCAAGAAATATATCATACTCGTATATCTGATTATAAAAACAACAATTATGGTTGACTTTTTCCACATTGCAAAGAGATTGTTGTTATGCCTGGCCTTCCTACATACCAGAGATAAGGTAATGTTATAATTATAATTAAAAGTTCTCTGCTGTGAGTGTAAAAGTGTATGTCGTTCCCAGTGTACACGAGCTCTTCAACGTGACGCGTATAAATAATCTTAAGGTCCGCGTAAGATTTCTTACACGTTTCTTGACTTTTCATGAAATTATTCCTTATTGGCATTGGTAAACGTGAGGGAAAGTCTTTGGTTATTAAGCCTAGAATATATAATATATTAAAAGGCAGTATTTCGTATTGCTTAATATAATGTGGTGGCCACATAATATTTAGCAAGACTTTCCCATGGTCATTCAGTTTGGCAGTTTGGATTTTTTTTATCTTAAAAGTCATTTATAATAAAATATTATGTGCCCCCTGGAATTTTGTTATTTCGAATATACCTTTTTTTTGCTGGACGAAAGAATACAATTTCACGTCATTTAAACCCTGATATTGACCTGATATTGAAGGTATGTAACCGTATACATAGGGACTGAATGTATTTTCTGTATTTGCTTATTAATATTGTTTTGTTTCTATTTCTTTTTACATTTCTCTGCGTCTACAGATTAAAAACTATTCTTTGGTATTGTTTATTCAATTCTAGAAATTCTTCCACTCATCTTGAACCACCGCGTTTTATGCGTTTTTAGACTAATTAATACCTCTTGGTTTAATGATCTCATATAGATTTGTGTTTATATTCATTGCGTTGAAACTAAATAAAGGCCACAAATATTTTATATTGTGGAACTCTATTTAGTTAAAATTTCGTTTGTTCTATCAATTTAATTAGGATTTGGTGTCATTTCCAAAAATCTTGTATTTAAATAAACATTTGCTGCAATTGATTAATTTTCTAGTTATTGTCTTATTAAGTAAGGCAATACTATAATATTTTCGTGAAAAATGTATAGGTCTGTTTTATTCATAATATTCAATGGTCAGATTTATTTTTAAAATAAACAACTACTGCTAAACTGTAAGCACTGTGTTATCCAGCAAACGGTTATAAATAAGAATATTAAAAAAAACCTTTTTTTCTGCAAAAACAACAGGTGCCTTATAAGTACTTTTATCAAAATTTAAATTAACAAAATTAAACACAATTTACGCAAATAGTTGATATCAGTTTCATATTGTTTCACCCTCCACCCCCTAAATTCACGTACTGCGTCTACGGTATATAATAAAAGAAATAACCTGCCTAACCGCTGATAAGGCTAATAGAATTTAGATTTCACTTATCAGTTACACTTTCATCGGCGCAACATGTTCCGCACGACCTAGAGCCATATACGAGCTTTCGATCAGCCCACCCGGCCTCACCTGAATTCTATTTGGCTTCGTTTTCAATTTCAAACGCTGTATGGTGTTAATAACTTTCTAACGTCACCGTGTTTTACACATGCAAACGTTTACTTGATAGCCGTCAGCTGGACGCTCATAACCACTTTATTAGTGCAACTTCATATAGATATGTTGCTTTTAATTATTATTAATACACTAAAAAAGAATGTTCTTGATTGAATTTCATAAGCGGGGGCAGTCGCGATGAATATTCCCAAAAGAATTAAATCAATCTGCACCAGTTTGCCTGTCTAAGGGCAACATTCCCGTGTTTCGGAGGTCTTGAAAAAGTTTTTATAGCTTGATTTGACGTGAAAGTTAACGAACGAAACTATCAAGCTTTTGATTTTTATTTAATATATTATTTTTGTCGGGGCACCGGGCCATTTGAAAAGTGGGAAGTAGCCCACAGTAGCAAGTGCTTTATTCTATAGTTTATCTAATGGCAATGGTTTGCGTGTTGCCTTTTCGATATGAATTTATTTGTTTCGAATAAATTGCGAAATTTTATTAGGCTAGTTTCTCTTCACTCGGTTGCATATTGTATAGAGTACGGACCAATTTATTTTGGGGAACTTTGATGGCAAGTATCACTTTGATGAATCACTTCATCAAATGACGTTATAATGCATAATTACGGTCGCATTTGTATTCCATTGAAGCTGCGGGTGTTGAATAATTTGCGACAGGGGCTCAGCTATATACCACGCTGGAATTTGGGACTTGTGTGCTTAAGATTGTATGTCAACAAGACCCAAGAAGTTATATAGGCGATAATCTTTGCCAATGACCACAACAAACCAAATATAGTAATGCACAGGAACATTTAATTTTTTCACTCGTATTAATGACGGAGCTTCGTGCTTCAAGTGCGAACATTTTCTGAACTTATTTTTGTTTATTTTGTTTGATGTTATTTTTTTTTTTTTTTTTGATGTGGCGATTTAAAGCGCAGATTTGTGGCAACGCGTCTTTCGAGCTGCTGATAAGAATCAAAAAGTAATAACTGTCAAAAGGATTGGTCTGTCTGCTCGGAATCCGCCATTAACTTGTGAAAGATCAGTATGGCAGACAATACTAGTAGTTGATACTATGTTCTGGTCCCCCTATATACAGTTGTGTTCATAAAAATAGCAGTTGTTATACGACTTAGATAATTAGCAACATATTTCTAAGAAGATCCTTTTTCCAAATGTATATCCGGTTTTATTGTATTTTCCTGTAATTAAGATACCATACCAGAAATAAAAAATAAAAAATAAAGGCTTACTTTCTCCTTTTTTCACTCATTCATTGAAGTGTGTTGATTGAAGCCTGTTCACAAAAAATGACAGTGTTTTTTGGTTTTACCATAAAGTGTTTCAGAAATTGTTGTTTAGAGTTTAAAAAATGTTTGTGTATTCTAGTTTGGTAAATGAATGTTTTTGTATATGTTGTCTTTTATTAACATACTTTAGAGTTAGAAATATGGGTCGATCAAAGCATTGTACCGAAGATATGCGGAATTTGATCAAAAAATTGAGTGCGGAGGGAAAAACATATGCTTCAATCCAGGAAATCATAGGATGTTCAGCGAAAATGATCGGCAATGCGCTAAACTGGAAACCTAGGCCCGAAACAAGCGGGCAAAAAGGAGTGACGGCTAAGCGAACTGACTGAAAAATTATCAACATGGCAAAGGAGAACCCTTCAATATGCTCCAGACAGATAAGGGATGAACTCCAACTTCCGGTGAGTGCTGTGACGGTTAGAAGACGTCTTTTAGAGGCTAAACTACCAGCTCAAAGCCCGCGAAAAGTACCGCTTTTGACAAAAAAGCATGTGCAAAATAGATTGGGATTCGCAAAGTTTCACAAAGATTGGCCTAAGGAGAAATGGAGGAATATTTTGTGCGATGAAAGCAAAGTAATCTTATTTGGGTCTAAGGGTCCAAAGAATGAAGAAAGTAATCCCCGTTATACAGTTAAAACTGTTAAACACGGAGGAACAAAACTAATGATTTGGGCCTGTTTCTCATATAATGGGACTGGGCCTATATATCCTATCAAGGGTATAATGGACGGTGCTGAGTACGTTAAAATTTTAGAAGAGGTTATGCTGCCATATATCGAGGAGGAAATGCCACTAGTTTGGGTATATCAACAAGATAATGACCCAAAACAAAACGGGCAAAATCTTGGTTTGATGAAAAAATAATAACCGTTATGGAGTGGCCAGCACAATCCACTGACCAAAACCCCATTGAGAACTTGTGGTGTGATATTAAAAATTCTGTCCATGAGGCCAAACCAAAAAACGCCAAGGAATTCTGGGAGTCTGGTGGACTTAATGCCACGAAGATGCAGCGCAGTGATAAAAAAAAGGCTTTGCTACAAAGTACTAATGGTAAGCTGTAAATAATAATGACTTCATTTCATTGATTTCTGTTGTCTAGGCACAGCATAATTCTAAATACTGCTATTTTTATGAACAACTAGGAAATATTACTACGACAAAAAAAATAGTTAAAAGTTATGAAAAACGTTTATTTTGTGATATACTTGTTAAGACTGAAATACTTTACTTTTGTATACGTTTTTTGAAAAAATAATAAAACAATTTGAATTAATAGAAAATTATTTGTATTTTTTGAGGAGCACAATTGTATATACAGTGATGGACAAAACAATAAGATAAGTACAGAAAACATCGAACATTTACGATATTCTTACTAAAATAAAATGTAATTAACGTCTGTTTGCATAATTCTCTTTGTTGCTAGCGGTACATCCTTCCCAATAAAAAAAATTGCAAGGAAACAATAACATTTGAAGACAATTTGTCTTTAAATGTGAAGAAACTACCTGAACGTTCAGACAAAATAATGAGACCAACTAAATTGTTTTTTGTTTTTTAGTGTGTATAATTTTGTCTTATTTTATTTTCAAACCAATTCAGTGTTAGTATAGAAATGACATGTGTGTGTTAAAATGCATCGAATTATTCAAGAAAGCGGAAAAAATGGGCCGCGGCGTGCACTACTTTGCAACCGAAAGGGACTTGATCCGTAACACTTTTTACCAAACAAAACAAAAAAAAAAATACAATTTGCTAAAGAATATCTCGAATGGATAAGATAAAAAAAAAAGTCGAAATATTCTTTGGACGGATGAATGTGGTGGTTCAGACGTCCAAAAAATGGTGCATACCAGCCTCAGTACACAAGCAAAACCGTAAAACACGGAAACAGAAATATTATGGTTTAGGGATACTACTCTTGGTATAGTGTTGGTCCATTATATTGGATAAAGAATGCCATGGACCAGCATTTGTACACCAATATATTCGAAGACGTGATGCTCCCGTATGCTGAGTGGTTAATGCCACTAAAGTTCCAGTTAATGCACGATAACAACCCGAAGCATACGGCGGACAGAGTAAAAAAGGTTGTTGGAAGAGCATAATGTGGATGCCCTTCCCCCCCCCCCCCCCAATCTCCAGAACTTAAACTCCTGGAGAACTGATGGAGAATCGTTAAAGAGAGTACCTTGGAGCTGAAAAAAAACAAAAAATAAAGACGAGTTGTGGAGCAAAATTCAATCAGCTTAGTACGCCATACCGAGAAGCACTTGCCGCAGACTAATCGAATCTATGCCCGAAGAGTGCGTGCTGTGATAAAAAAAATAAAGGATATTTCACTTAATACTAAGAAAAGTTAAAGAACATCGTACATTAACTATGAATTTACTACACTTTTTATGGTGGTCCAATTGTCGCATATAAGTAAATATATATATGAATTTACCTTGGAGTTCGTTTTGTTACATGTGCATGCCCCAAGAAAACATTATGGTCACGTGCTATGAGTACACTTCGAATGCTTTGCAAGGAGGTAGAGGTTCAACGCTATAGCATCGGGTCACCGCTGTCGTCATCCGCTTCAACTCAGATCTTATCGTTTACTCCAATAATATGTTTATGATATGGCAGTGTGTGTGTACACACACACTGTCATAGCTAAGTGTACAGTAGGTGCCTTTAACAAACCCAAACTAAACAGTGCCACATGTAATTGTTTACTTTAGGAACAGACTTCAGCCTCATTACCTTTTCGTCTTTTCTTCCATCCCTTGGTGGGCACGCTGCGGCGGCAGTTGATGAATAGATAAAAAAAGAGCGAAGAACAATTAAAACAAAACTCTTTCTTAGCGCCTTCGTATCTTATCTAATCACAACTCATTGAGACACAAACATCTAGAAACAGAATCAGCTTTTTGTGTGTGCAGTTTTCTGATGACTGCATGTTAGTACGCAATTGTCGGGGAGCGCTTTAGCTTAAGGCGAGAACAAAATACAACACAATACGTAGGGAGCCGCATATTACAATTAGCGAACGAGGTCAGAGTTGTGGCCTGCGATGTGATACAAGGCTTCACCTGGTTGACGTCAATCAGTAGAGATGCACCACAGCACGGCTGACAGTGGATTTAGAACAATGACGCCAAAACGCACGTATAGTGTGAATTAAGGGAATTGAACAAAATGAAGAGTTGACTACGCAACGCAACGAAGAACCACAAGTGCGGATGAGGTTAATTACTTTGTGGGTGTTGAAGAGAGTTTCGTTTCCTTTGGTGATTAGTTATGCTTCGCGGAGATTCAAAGAAAAAGGTGTAAATGAAACAATTTTTAGTATTAAGATCATTCACTGTTTTTTGTAAGGGTGAAACAGTTTTGGAAAATACTAACGCCTTATTGTATAGAAATGACATTTTTTTTTTATTTTTTTAATGTATTTTATTTCTGTTCATAAACTGCCAGCTTCTTAATGTAAAGGGGCCTATAGCTGCAATTAAAGAAGCGGAAGTCGAAAAGTGAGTTAATAACAGAGACATATTTTAATCCAAAACCAAACTTTAATTTGTATTAGGAGTTTAAGCTGCGTTTCAATTTAAAGTAAAATTTGAGACAAAGACTTGAGTTGAATCTGAATTCGAAGATATAAATAAATATTCAAATCGGACCTAGAATAGAGGTCATTACCAAACAATCACGATCGTGCAATCACGATCTAGGTACGTAATTCCAACTTTGCTTCTTAAAACTCTCTTCTTTCACTGACGATTTTCGGTGGATCTATTTCTTAGTAGCTAATAAATTGTTTTAAAATGCCCCTATATCCATGAAGATGAAAGCCAATAACAAGAAAGGCAAATGAAAGCCAGATATCGAAAAACGACTTTGGCATCCACCTCGAGATTGTTTTTCCAAGTAAAACCCAAAACCATGTTTAAAAACAGCATAACATATGCTTACGTCCTTGTATGACATATTGCATTTTCAATTCCAACAAAGGCACGCGCCAAAACGGACAGCAAAAAAAGATTTAGCAAAACGTTTCTGCAACTAAACCTCTCCGTGCAATCGGTATCTTAAAAAAATGCCCCAACGTAGGTCGACCGATGACTACGTTGTCGCCCGTTCACTCATTCACATTATCACACCTCGGCCGCTTCGGTGTTTTTCCAACGCCCAAACAATAATTGCACTCTCGCCATGAGAGCAGAAAAATGTGCGGAGTCCCATCGGTTTCACCACTTATAGCGAGGAGTCATACAGACATTAAAGACAACCGAAGGTTATGCGAAAGGGGCGTTATTCAGCGACCCCACAGCAGTCCGCGTCGGGCTTGGGATTCATTATCTTTGACTTTATCGGACGTGATACCCTCCAAAACCACTCTACACTGGACAGTGGCTTATTTTGAATTAATGTTGCCGCTGATTTACATATGCCCCTCAAGGTGACTTAATTCGCGTGATAATTCGGAGATTCACCTCACCAATGCTGTGTGTCATCAGGGATGAGAGAGTTGCGGCGCACATCTGGCTTCATTGATTTAATTGAAATTAAATCGAATTATGGGACATGGAACATTTTGAGGTTTCTGGGTTTAATAGAAACGTTTTTCTTTCAGTTCGGTTGCGGTGCACTCTTGCAATGCAGTATGCCTGCCTTTTTCTTGATTGTGATTTAAATGACAGTCCTATGTTTGTTAAGAAAGACTCACCCTTTGGGAAGTGCACTTGGGTTCTACGCACTTCAAAGACCCCGATCGGCGGTGGCCAATGAAACGATTGGACTGGTTACTTAACTGTTGGTACTGCTTAAGTTTAAGTGGATGTGAGTGTTTTAGAATTTGACCTGTTTGTTGCACTGGTTCTAATGGGGAAGTGTCTTCTTTGATATATGGCATGTATACTGAAAAAAAATTAAACCTGAGTTGTTTAATGAGTTCGAGGAAAGTTTTGTATCACAATTCATTTAGTTAATCTCTTAATATGATCAATTTAACTTTTTCAGCAAATCGCTGTAAATAATTAAGATAGATTTAAATTAATACGCTTCCTGAACCGTCTCAGTTTTGTTCACTTTGTCGGAATGGACGAGATTATTAATTGTAAAACAGTGTTAGATTTTGTAGCCGAAGAGATGGGATATGTTTTAATTAAAGTCATCGAGTGGATGTGATGGAATGAAGTCAAAAAACGAGGCTGCAATGGGGATGTTTTGTATCCAACACGGCCAATATATATATATATATATATATATATATATATATATATACATTGTATATATATGTATATAACAATATATAAAAAGTAGGTCTATTTTTTAAAAACACCTTAAGTTCTGAAATGTATAGAAAGAAAAATTCTTCCAGCTCTAGTTTCTCTTTTTATTTTACTAGTTATTTCATGCAGTCTGACCGCATGAAATTTTCCCTTGAATAATAGGGCGTTCACCGTTTCAAGTAACTTCAATTCAGTTTTCATGACCAGCACTATTTCAACACGTCATTGCATTTACTTAACTTCTTCAGCTACGCATGAATATAATTAACGTTTGAAATCTTGTCAAATCATATTGAATTTCTTGCCCCCAGTTGGAAGTTACTGTCTAATTGGCTATGACATACTTTGGTTGAATCCATTTGCAATAACTCAGCGGAAGAAACGCTCTCAGGCTGTGTTATAGTCCGCAAAGTCTGAAGTCTAAAAAATAGCCGGGATACATTTAATCTAAAATTGTATATGTTCCTACACTACCGGGTAAAATAAGACGCTGATTAGTGTGAACAAACACTGCGGCAACGATTGTTAATACTTTTTTCATTATGATCGCCACCGCGTCAGAAAGACAGGAAACTATATTCAGTATAAACATAATGATCATCTTCCCTGTCATCGTCGTCATCTCATTATAAGCATCTTTTTTCAGGATCAGGATGTGTGCGCGCTGTACTGCACACTATTGCCATCAAGAGAAGAAGTAGTGTGATTGACCAAGAGGCCTGGATTCTGTGCGGTTCAAATCTAAAATTAGAATTATCCGGTCCGTCTTTTGTCGGTTGGCATACTCTCCCGACAGCCCGACAGGCTGACAGGGATAGATGTGCGCTGCGCCGGTATAAGGAGACGCGGTCGGATGCGCGGACGAAGTGAAAATATGTCGTCGTAGTCTAAATGCAAGCCGGTCGTAAATTCCTCTGCAACAACATGAAGCAGATATGATCCTAAAATCTCACTAAAGGCGCGTCTATCGTTGATGTGGGGAGAGAGAGCGAGATACACTTTTTATATAAACGTTCCCCTGTCTTTGGTTTTCGCTGTTCGGTTTGGTGCACAGTGCCTTCAAGCGTTGCCTGCTCTCTCGAGTACACGTTCATTTTGGTTCAATGCACATTTCCGCTGCGCGCCTAAGCGGCATTTTACTAAAAATTAGAAATCGGAAAACAGGACAGCTTGTGTGAGTGAGTGAATGTTTACAAGTATCTTAGCTGCACCCCTCTTTGAAACCTAAAACTGGTCACTCTGCAATCCCGACTCCTGTTAGCTGCTTCTATCTGATAATCTAAAATTAGATGAACGTATGAGGTATATGCATTCTATTTTTGGTCTCAGCTGTGTTCGCCCAAAAGTGAGGGAAATCGGCAAAATAGTTCTAATGCGTGCATTGTGTTCAGAGATACGTACTAATAAAGGGAGAAGTAACCATGTGTTTATTGAATTGTGTGTGACGTATCAATGATAATTGTACGGCCGCTGGGTAAGTTTGTTAACTTAATTACAACGGACACTTGAAAAAATCTATTTCTTCTACACGATGTGAACTAATTAGGAGAATAGTGTATAAAACAATGACCGTACATTTTTGGAATTTTAAAATGACAAGAAGCAGTAAAATACTGGCTTGATGGAGCGGCAATTTTTTTTATATTCTAGAAGCTTTCATATTGATACACCAAACGGAACATACTTCACCTTTTTCTCATAAATAGAAATTCCAGTTATTTCGCGTTCGATATTTGGGCAGAGGTAATCTACAAATACGCAAAATAGTTCAACGCGCAATGTGCGATACAAAAGCTGCCTCATATTTTGGTCACTTATACTGATACGTCCTGAGTTGCTCAAGAAGTGCATTAAACTACACCATTGTTGTACCAAAACTCGTACAAACGGTTATGCAATGTAATTTCATTGACTGAATAATGAATAACATAAATTATCGACCACATAATAATTTCAATAAATGTTTTCTTTTTATTCAGCCAATATTAGTTCCAACTTTTGTATATCAGTTTAGTAAAAAATCAACTTAACACAGCATCACTAAGAATAAAAAATGATTCAATTAATTTCCCAAAATCCTCTTTCACTCACACATATTTATTTGTGGTACTCAAATATGACAGTGACAGACATAAAAAATCATTCATAACTAGCCTAAGGAACTGTCGTGGGAATCCAATACCTTCAAGCGTATTTAGTTCTGCTAATCACTAGCACTTGGTACGTGTGCGAGGACATATACATAAATTCTTATAATTCACAGAATTATATCTCTTCGGAACTTCACTTGATGCTGTTGATGAAATCAAATTAGGAACACAGTTACCGAAATGCTCAGCAGTGTGAAATGGCGGTGAAGATAGAACTCAAAGTCATAAGCTGCTTATTTTCTGCTTAAATGTTGTTAAGACAGCAGCGAGGGGGCACAAAAGAGTCTTCGTTGAGGCGACGGGGCTATTTGGGTTTCTAGGTGAAACTATTTTGCGTGTATTGCAAACCATACCTAGTCGTGTTTAGAGTGCTTGCGGCATGAGTTTCGTATAAATTGACGCTCGATCTAGAATAACAGCCGCATTTTTTCAAATATCTGCAAAGAAAAAATTGGACACATTCAGAATTTAAACGTGGACGGACGAATGATGGTGGAGAGGTGCAGACAAATGTATATCTGTGTGCTCATTTTGTGTTCATGCGACACATTGGCTTGAGCCAATTTGAAAATACAATTTGAATGGTGCTTGCGTTGGGTCGAGCGGAAGAAAAAAATGTATGTAGCTCTCGACATAAGGGGATTGGATTCTATTTTGATCTGTGTCAGCTGGGACCGCCCGTGATTGTTGCATACATAATCCCTGGATGATCAGAGCTAGGACTATTTCAGAAGTGTTACTCAGAGCCAGTGTTCTTCAAATGATGAACGAATTATTGGATATTGAAGACGGGATGGGTGGACTGTGTAAAATAAGAGCAAACCACACAAAGCGTGAGTATTTTTAAGATGTTTTTGGAAAAACACCAATTATATTTTCTAGTGAATTTTTATTGGGTTGGCAACTAAGTAATTGCATTTAGATTTCACTCATAGTCAAATGTCAAACACATTTTTTTATTTGATAGTTGGTACTTCAACTGTCAATCAGCAAACAACTTTTTTTGATCGGTTGTGTAGTTTTTGTTTGGCGTCTATTGAAAAATTGAAAATCAAAACGAACATTTTCGTCAAATTTTACTTTTTTATTTTCAGAAAAAAAAAAAAAAAAACGCATCACAAACTCATAAAAATTTATGTGCTGTTTGTGGGGACGAAGCTTTAAAAGAACGGAAGTGTTCGATTAAAAACGCTCTGGTCGTTCAGTTGAAGTTGATGACGACCAAATCAAAGCAATAATCGATTCGGAGCGTCACAGGAGCACGTACTATTCCAGAGAAGCTTCATGTATCACATACATGCTTTGAAAGTCACTTAGAACAATTTTGCTATGTACAATTGTTTTAGAACCAAAATGAAAATTTCCCATTTTTAAAACGGTTAATAACTATTGATGAAGTATGCGTTGTTTACAATTATATCAATCGGAAAAGATCGTGGAGTAAACCAGGTTAACCAGCTTAAACAACATCAAAAGCTGATATTCATCAAAAGAAAGTTATATTATCAGTTTGGTGGGAATTACAAACGAATTTTCCAATTTGAACTTTTACCACTGAACCGAACGATCAATTCAGATCTTTACATTGAACAACCAACAAAATTGAACAATGCAGTTGAAGAAAAGTGGCCCGCATCGCATAAAATCGCATAAAAAATTACTCTATTACCGAACATACGGGCCCTTTTCGCATGCTCGCATTTTGGGTTGCCAACAAGTCACATTGCTATATTGTGGTGCTGGTGATGATGATATATAACGTCTGCTGAGAGCGGTCTCGGTGGCTGAGCGTCTGCTGGGAACTTGTTCCATCGAAACACCATAAAGTACTAAAGTGAGAATAGACTTAAGACGTATCTGCTGCGACTGTCTTTTACTTGGCCACAAATACCTGACGCGTTCGTGCATTTATTGCCTTCAAAGTAAGGAGATACTCTCTGAGTACCTGATTATCCGCCCTTTTGATTGGATATTCGATATTGTCCCCAGGGGACAGAATTTTCCTGTCTCATTAACCACGAAATCTGCAAGGCGCATTCGCATAACACTTTTGGCACAAGATTAAATTAATGAACTGCACCCCCATTTGATCTTCATAAGTGGTCGGATCATACGGTGAAAAGGAGGAAATGGAAATTGGAAGAGATAATTTATTAATTGGTTTGCAAATGGATGATGCGCTTTTAGTTATATATTACATCACTGAAATGACATATAGTCCACAGCGCGAATTTAAACGGTGTCTTTGTGCGACTGTTTGCGTGAAATATCATAAACTTATTGTGGCCTTCGTCACTGTCCACATTGAGCGCGCATTTAATGACTTACCTTATGTTGGATGTATTAAGAGAATTATTTTACTCATTCCCGCCAACTGTTAAACACTATTGAAAATTTTGTCTGAAATATAGAGACACCCTTAAACACGACAATACATATGTTGGAGACGACAAAACATAACTTGGAGACTAATAATCGTTTAACTTACTCCGCAGTATTCTTCAAAGGACAATATTTTTGCCTTCTGTTTTAGCTTTCCTAATTAAAATCATGGCTTGTCTATTTTATGTTTTCTTTAGAGAAACACTTTTCCACTATTTTGTGTACATTTCATCTAAGATTCTTGCAAAACTAATCTAGCAATCTATTGTCAGTAATTGAAAAAATAACGGACTATACTAAAATTCACAATCCAGTTGGTTGTGGTCCTTCTGCACTTGTGTGCGCCACCTTAGTCTAGGACGTCCTCTGTTACGTTGTCCCAATGGCTCGGATTCAAATACTTTTCGGTCCGGAGCAGTGGTGTCCATACGCTCTACATAGCCTAGCCATCTTAAGCTTTGTATCCGTAGATGCTTGACCAGGCGCATGTCGCTGTAGATACAGCTCAGTAGAACAGCTAATAGAGTTCGTCGTTAAATCTTCTCCCCCAGATGCCATCAACACAAACAGAACCAAAAATCGCACGCAAAACTTTTTTCTCGAAGAGACTAAGGGCTTCCTCATCCGCATTTGCTAACGTCCAAGATTCCGCGCCATAAAGTAGGACGGGGGTGATCAAGCTGTTATATAAAGCGAGCTTAGTCCTTCGAGATAGGGCTTTACTACTCAATTGCTTGACTACCTCGAAGTTTCTGCTGCCTAGTGTGACGCTCTGTCCGAGACGTCGATGTTGTGTGTCCTTCCTTGATGTACTTATTTTTGCCCTCATTAACCACCAGATCACGTCAATGTCATCAGCGTAAGCTTGCAATTGAACTTCCGGAGTTAGGTAGGAATGCCAAAAGTAGATATGACAGTACATAGCTCGTCTCTATGCACACTGTCATATGCGGTATTAAAATCGACGAATAGGTGGTGAGTGTCGATTTGCACTTCTTGAGTCTTTCGTGAAGATCTGGTCTTTCGTGGACTTCCCTAGCTTGAAACCACACTGACAGGAACCTATCAAGTTATGGACAAACGGTTTCAGAAGCTCACACAATACGACAGAAAGGATCTTGTATGCGATGTTAAGGAGACTTATCCCTCGGTAACTGCGACTCTACCACGAGTTGTCCATTTTGACCTTGTATCCGCCGGATAGCTGTTTTACTTTTCGGTAAAACTTTCGGACTTCATTCCTGCCATAAGACCTTTCCATTTCCTCGACCGCGCGCTTCTCATGCTCCTTTTTTCTAATTCTGAGAAGCCGGTGCTCTTCTCTTCTTTGTTCGTAGAGCTTATGAATGAGCTCATCGCCTATGGTTTTTTGACTGTCAAGGTAGTCGTATCTTTCGAACATTTGAATTCTGTGAGTAAATTGATGGCTGGCCGAACAAATATTCATTTTAGTTGTTTATATGTATGTAGAGCGAAGATACTTTTCATCACGGCGACAGATTCTGTGAATGAGGACACCGAAACATTTGTGCAATGATGACCTGTTTTGTGTTTTAAATATGACATTGGACAGCTTGAAACTGACACAGAAACCGTCTTATTTCAGTTTGCTTTGTTTATTTGGTGGTTTACTTTTGATTCGGATAAACAACCAGCCTTATGTTTTTTATTCGAAAACGACTGTTCTTGTTTTTTTTTTCATTCTCTGCACTCTTCGTATCTTTAAGAGAATGTTTTTAAATATAATTCAAGATTTTCTGTATAATTTATGGATATTTAAAAATACTACTTTGAAGTATTTCCATTTTGAAGTATTTCCATATGACTTATAAGCTTTGCAGATAATTATGAGCAGAATACCATTACTAATATGGCAGTAGAAATTGTCAGAAGTGATGCGTCATCTTCACTCAAGCGTATAAGCGTATGTATACCATATACGAGGGTTGCCTTTTTTATTTCGAGATTATAGAACAAATAATAATCATCGAAAATAGCTTTATTATTTTTCAAAATGTTCCCTATTAAGATCTATCTCCAAAACATGCATTCTGAACGCATCAACCGCTTCTTCAGGTATCGAAAAACGTTGACTTCTCATTTTATTTTTTACTTACGGGAATAAAAAGAAGTCATTCGTTGCCTAGTCAGGACTATACGGCGGATGACTTATCAAATCGATGCTTTGAGTGCTCAAAAATACGGTTGTTTAAGCCGATGTGTGATAGCTAGCATTGTCGTAGTGAAGAGATCTTCGGCGGTTGGTTTTCCTGATTTCTTGGAAGACAGCTGGCAAATAAATATTTGTGTACCACTCAGAATTGACTGTTCTGCGTTGTTGTAGTGGTACGGTTGCGACATGTCCAGTTTTTCCGAAAAAACAGGCGACCATTTGCTTGGAAGTGCTTTGTGCGCGAGCAACTTTTGTTGAATTTGGCTCAATTTAAAACACCCACACAGTCGTCTGCTGTTTACTTTCGGGCTAATACGCGTCAATCCACGATTCATCACCTGTTACGATGTCAGAGACGAGTTTCGGAGCACCTCGATCGTAGTTTTGGACCATTTCTTTCGACCAATCGACACGAGCCTTTTTTTGAGCGATTGACAAATTGTGTGGGATCCAACGCGAAAAATTTTTTTGACGGTCAAATGTTCATGCAATATTGAATGTATGCTAGTCCTACTAATACCTGAGGTTGTCTCAATCTCACGATATGTCACATGACGAATATCAGTAAGCGCACAGCATCAATGGTTTCCGGAACAACAACTGATTTTGGACGACCTTCACGAAATTCGTCTTGGAGTGAACTACGACCTCGGTTGAATTCACCACACCATCGATAACCACTGGTCCTTGATGGAGCTTCATCGCCAATTAAGTTCGTCGATGCACTGTTGTTGAGTTTATCCACGTCGAAAGTTTTAAAAAATAATCGCACGAAAATTTTCACGATTTTATTCCATTTTTTTGGGTGAGATGAATCTTTTAAGTTACTGCAAACAATACAAATAGCGCTCGTATGTTAAAACGTACTGAGTACGTATAACCTCAAAAATGTCAAACTTTACGATAGAGCTGGCAGTTGCCAGATTGCAAGACTAGGGTTGCCCAATCCCGAAATATAAAAGGCAACCTTCGTTTCACTTTCTGTCCATGTGATTATAACTATGCATGTCATTGACTAGGGTATATTTTTAAATCGAGTCATTCAAGCCCAAATCAATACACTAGACCTATCTTTTGCAAACACGATCATGTGCTTACTCATCAGTCTTGATATTAAAGACACTTCTAAAGACACTCTACTTAAGATGCTTTAGACAAAGGGCTCTGGCTTCTTAACACATTTATAGTATTCTGGTGAGTTGAACAAACGAATGAAAAAGAGCCTCTGGCGTGCATGTTGATGCACATACGCGTTTGGTTTACATCGCTTAATTTTATTCAATAAGAGCGTTATGCGAGATGTTATTACGAAGTTATTCAATAAGTACATGAACTTATGGAATTCACAAGATTTTCTTGTTGTGTGTAATAAAAAATGAATAATAAAAAAGAATGTTAAAAAATATAGAGTCGTTAAAACTACGTACTTTGTGGATAAATAAATAACTTTTTTATTCAAGTTAATTCGGTGCTGATGTTCAACTTCAACTTTGTCTCTAGTCCTGGTAAAGAACGTAATGATAATTCTCAATAAACAAAATTGGGTACAAAACAGGGAGTAATTGTGGGGAATACTGCCTTTCTGCAAATCGCGTGCCTGGGGCTATTGTGCATATTTCATGGAAGAACTATGTATGTTAAAATCTGACATTTCCGGTCATTAACCTACACTAAACCTAGGGCCTTCCCAAGGAGTGACTGTTTTGTTAGATTTGGAGAGCATTAACCATCGCTACTTCTTTTCTCTTTATCTAAATATATACATTAGAAAAATGTATGTGGGGATTGTTTCAAATAAAGCACAACACGAATGAACAATTTATTGATTTAATGTAAGATGATATTATACTAATTGATTAAATTTAGAAAAGAAAGAGTAAGAGAGAGTAAATTCAATATTAAAGAAATTCATTAGTTAATGAAAAATTTACACTACGTCCACGTTGTTCCACTGTCGAAGCAAAAGTGTCGCACGATTTCATTAAAAATGATCAGTACTGTTTAACACTGTCAAGTGTCAAACACTACCACACTCGGTCATCCAAATCACTCCTCTGCCTCAGAAGAGTGGTCATCATCTGTACCTCGTTTGCAATCAATATAGCAAACATCATCGCTGGAATCGTAATCATCTGCCCATGGTTTCATTTTGTCGGCACTCGTGTTGGTTGCTTTCGGTCCTTCGTGTTCTCCTATCGTTTGTACATCATAGCGGTCAAATCCTTTTTCAGCTATTATGCGGTATGGTCCAAAAAATTTAGGACGAATCTTAAAACCGGTTCCAAACTGCACTCGTTCTATAGCCACAAGGTCACCCACTGAATATTTAGTTGCTGGTCGTCGCCTCTTGTTAAAGTTCTTTGAGTTTTTAGCTTGTATTCTCGCTATTGCTTCTTTTGCTTGATTCGTTAAATTGGTTCTGGAATTCTTCATCGATGATTTTCGTCAGACGCAAATCTTTACCTGTCCTCATCTCAGTTCCAACCATTAGAAGAAAAAGTGTCGTTTGAATAGACCGGTGATATGTAGAGTTTAGGATTGACTGGAGCGGCTTTACGTGCTGTCAAGCAGGAGATGACTGTTGAATGGAGACGCTCCACTTGGCCTTTTCCTCGTGGTACACCAACAGTAACAAAATGAAGCTTTATATCATGGTTTTTGCAGAAGTCTTGAAAGTTGTTGGAAGTAAAGGCGCCTCCCCTATCGGAAATGATATTATGTGGATACCCAAAAATCTCGGCAATAATCTCCATCTTTTGAAGAACCTCTTCAGAACCAAAAGATTTTGTGGGAAAAAGCCAACAAAATTTCGTAAAAGCGTCAACGATAGCCAGTATATACCGATACCCCTTCTTTGTATCTTGCATCGGTCCAAGATGGTCAAGGTGGAAAGTTGCAAAGGGTATATCACCTTTCGGGATTGGTCTAAGCAAACCCTCTGTTTTGCCAGACTTCCGCTCGGCTAAGAAACATCGTACACAACTCGAAATGCAACTTTTGATACTTTGATCCAGATTTGGAATAAACAGCTCTCTTCCCAGATTCTCTTTCATTTTCTGAACATGGAAATGAGCCTTCTCTTGAGTTTCTCGGATTATCGAAGATCGCAATGACTCTGGAACGACGAAAAGAATAGAGTTATTTATTCTTTTACATAATAACCCATTGTAAGCCACATAATCTTTGTAGGGACCCTCTTTAAGGACATTAATGATTGCTTCCAGTCCCTCATCATTTTGCAGTGCTTCAGAAAGCTTCCTTAGAAAATTATTATCACTTTGCAGACACATAACTTCAGGATTGCGGCTAGGGGCATCGACATGCCGCATACTGCTTCCTGCTCGATGTTCTACCCAATCGTCGTATTCCTCCAAAAGAAGTGCTCACCTGGCAACTCGCGTTGTTAAATCTTTCTTCTTCATTGTACATTGGAATGCTTTGCAATCCGAAACAATCTTGAATCGCTGACCAATTAGATAAATGCGAAACTTTTTTACGGCTTCGATCACAACTAAAACTTCCAGCTCGTAACTTGAATAGTTTTTCTCAGCATCGGTTGTGTTCTTGCTCATGTAAAAAACTGGGTGTAATGCATTGTCTTCGTCGTCACGTTGCAGTAGCACGACACCATAACCAAGTCTACTGGCATCTGTATGTGGTTCTGTGGTGGCGGTATATCTAAAAATCTTAAGTACCGGTTTCGTTGACAAAGCATTCTTTTAATCGTCTATCGCTGCTAGTGCACTCTCTGAAAGTACTAGTCGACCTCCTTTTTTAACCAACTCAGTCAATGCTTTTCCTCTAATCGCAAAATTGTACTTGCGAAAATAGCCAGCCAAACCAAGGAAGCTTTGCATTTGCCTCACAGTTGTTGGTGTCGGAAAGTTGACAACTGCTTTCGTCTTTGCGCTGGATGGTGCAACAGTGCCTTTGAAGATCCGGTGTCCAAGGAACTCGATTTCTTGTTGAAGGAACTGACATTTCTTCCATTTAATATGCAGCCCATTGGCAGCAGCTACACTCAGCACTTTCATTAGATTTACTATGCCATCTTCAATCGTCTTTGACGGAATCACGAGATCGTGGATGTAAATTACCTTCCCGAAGTAGTTCTCTGAAAACATAGTTAATATACTTTTGAAAAGCACTCGGAAAGTTGCAAAGCCCAAAAGGAACTTTATGAAATTCATATTGTCCGCTTTGCGTGACAAATGATGTGAACTTTCTACTTCTCTCTTCTATAGCGACATGGAAAAATCAATTTTCAAGATCCAACGTTGTAAAGTAGAGGGAGTTCACTAAGCGATTGATCTGGTCTTCAATTACGGGAAGTGGATATCTGTCTTTGTGAATCTTCTTATTCAATGCTCGGTAGTCGACGCACAGACGATTGATTCCATCTTTCTTTTTGACGAGCATGACTTGACTGGAATAGTCTGACACTGCTTCCTGTACAACATCGTCTCGGATCCACTGTACCACTTTCTGATCAATTATCTTCCTTTCCAAGGGTGGAAATCTTCTTGATGGTCTGTAAACTGGCTCGTCATCGAGTGGCACAATTTTCTTTCAATTTAGCACCTGTTCTCTGCAGGATGGCCGTTGTCTATGAGAGCATCAATTGAATCTTCGGTATCATTAATAGAAACTTCCCGCGATGACTTCTCAAATGTTCTCGAAATTGACAGCGCCCCTCGTTACATTGTCACCACCGCTTTCTTAAGTAAACTCATTCCAATGATGACATCCGGTTTGACGACATGATTGTCCACGATATAAAATTCAACGTCTTCAAAAAGAACACCATCAATGCAGACGCTTGCTTTGCAAAGTCCTTTTGTTTTAACGTTTGCTCCAATACTTGCGAGAGAAAGGCGAAAATCGTTTGAAAAGTATCTTGGACAAAGGCGTTTCACCTGATTTTGTTTCAATAAACAAACATCGCTTCCTGTATCGATTAATCCGCATAAAACTTCGTTGTTCACCTGTACTGGCCTTTTCACGTCAGTCATCTGGATCAAGTTCGTACATGGTTTCTTTTGAATTGGACAATCGGGACGCTTGTGCCCAAAATTATTATATCCGAAACACATTGGGCCTTTAGATTTTTCTGGACACGAGTGAAATTCATGATCCGTGGATCCGCAATTGAAACAGTTACGCCTTCGGGTTCCACTATTTCTTGGCAGACAGTTGCTAACAGGGCTATCGCGCATGTTTTTACTATAACTATGTACAGTTTTCTCACTTTCGCTTTTCATTTGTTCATAAATTGCAAGTTTTTCCTTAAAAGCTGTCATAGTATGCGCTCCGTATAGAACTGTTTTATTGAAAGTCGAGTCTTTTATGCCGTCTTTAACTTAGCGAAACACTGAAGCATCATCAACGTTAGCCTGACTGGCTACATCAAGCATGCGATAAAGAAATTCCCGACACGACTCACCGTGTTTTTTCTTTGTTTCACTCAACTTCTTATGTACTTCAGCGCTCGATATTTTCGCTTCAAATTCGTCTCTTAACGCGGTCTTGAGTTGAATATACGACACAGGCTTAGCTTCACACTCCACGAACATTTTCGCAGCACCCGAAAGGGATTTTCGGCAAAAACCGAAACGTTGCACACTGGTCGAAAATGAAATTCGAATTCACCAAAACACTTTTTAACGCACATAGATTCTTCACCGGAAAATTTTCTTATTATTTCACGTCAGAGATATTAAATTATTTAATTTATTTGCAAAGCATCGTCCATTTCTACCGATTCACCGCTTCTTTGAAAATTTCTTCTTCGCCTTGAGCCCATTTCCAACTTTTTTTTCTTTAACGAACTGTGTCTTTTCTTCTGTATCTTTGTTTTTTTTTGTTTAAACTGTATGTTTTAATGTGGAGCGATATCCCGGTTGAGCCCCCATGTGGGGATTGTTCCAAATAAAAAACAACACGAATGAACAATTTATTGATTTAATGTAAGATGATATTATACTAATTGATTAAATTTAGAAAAGAAAGAGTAAAAGAGAGTAAATTCAATATTAAAGAAATTCATTAGTTAATGCAAAAAAAACTACGTCCACGTTGTTCCACGGTCGAAGCAAAAGTGTCGCATGATTTGATTAAAGATGATCAGTATTTTTAAACACTGTCAAGTGTCAAACACTACCACATGTATTCATTAAACTGGTCAGGTAATACGATTGTATTTAAAATATTAAAATATTTTTGAGATCTTGTCTCATTTTGTCTTGGCCTGATTTTTACACATTAAAACCTTTCTTATAAGTGTAAAATTTCCTTAGCATTCCCAAGCACACATCCCACAAGGGATGCTCGCATTCGTCTGAAATGCCATGCCATTGCATTATACTGTTTTGGATACACTCAATGTCAATTACAAAATATCAACTAACTTAAATTGACATTACAAAGATAATCATGTTAAGATTACACCATCGAATCAACAGCGAATGGACCCTGGATACTCCAGATACCATCTCTCCGCACTCCACACTCGACACTCAGAGATTTATGAGTTTCCCACAGTGCTGAAATCCAGCGTAAAGCAACTGTAAGCGTGTGTCTGAGTGATGTAGGTATATACATTAATGTACTTTGCCAATCTCGGGTCTGTTAGAAGGAAATATCTAAGACGATTCCTAATATAACGTCTTGCTTTCGGTCCAATTATAAATTTTGTGATTGAGATTATGAGTACAGTCTTGCGAGAAATCTGCGACAAAAGCATTACGCTGTAATAAAGTTTCAGTTTAGTGGTGAATTACAAAATTAAAACTAATTATACATTTTATGACAACAATTTCTCGCAATGTGTTGATATACGATGTACAGGTACGTCCAGTTGAAGTAATGTAAAGTCCCGAGGCAACCTATGCAAGATTGATAACTTTCGGAAGTGGCATACACATTATCAATTTAAGTGTTCAATAATTCTTTTTACGTATACCGGTATCTGAGAAACATTCAACATTAACCGGTTGTCAGAAAAGGAGAAAAATAATTATTTTTTTAAAAACAAACAGTACATACATACATACACACGCGACGCATAGTTATCATCCTGTCTCTGGAGAGATTTTCATTTAAATTTTCAAACGCAGCCCAAATGCACAAGTTTGTACTCCGTCATCAACCTTCATCTCCATGCCACTTGACTTCTGCCACAGTGCATTCATACAATGCTACACCTCCGACATCGCCGTATGTGTCTGGGCGATTTTCGACATCCCATCACATCTAGTCTCGTACCCATGATTCATCCGTCGAGTCAAATGGCTGATCATACCAAAACGAGCAGTTCATGCTGCATGCTAATCACAGGAACACAAAGTAAAATACCCAACTATAGCAGCAGCGAAAGCCAAGAGAAAAACAATTTCAAGGTTAACATTCCATTCCAGATACAACTCTTCAATTGAGTGCAAAGTGTGGAGTCCATTTTAGTTTCGTTCCTGTGGGGCAGAGCGCAAATTGCCTCCTGTCTGGCCGTCTGGTTTATCAGAGGTCCAATGAACATTGCTATGGTAGCAACGGCCGACTCCGCTGTGCCGCGCTCTAATGAATTTTTGCTCGATAAATATGGATGGATCCTGTGCACTCATAATCCTCATCTGTGATCCACAGTCGGTTATTCACACTCTGTAGAGTTTGCGGTCTTTCTCTCTCCCTCCCGTTCATTTATAGCAGAGTAGATCGATCGAATTTGTATGGGATCAAGATCAGTGCAAAAGATGTATTGAAACTCATAGCAGAGAGAGAGAGAGAGAGAGAGAGAGAGAGAGAGAGAGAGAGAGAGAAAGAGAAAGAGAAAGAGAAAGAGAGAGAGAAAGAGTGTGAGAGAGAGACAGACGAGGATATGAAAAAGTAGCCAGCATAAGTGAACAAAATATATGTCGGATGATAAAGAAAAGTATTCGCAGTCTGATCTTCCTTTGTTACTTCATTTAGAAGATAGTCAAGTCGTTGTGCTATAGATCGAAAGGGGTTCTTTTTGCCGAAATTAGCAATGCAACGATTGTAGGTAGATTCCTCCTTTCTTTAGCAACGAATTACATCAGAGTCAGTTGCGATTTTACCTTCCAATAAGTAACAATAGATGAGAAGCAATGAAATAAATTCACGGCAATCGACAACCAGCAACAGATAAGGAATAGATGAACGGCGATCGATTAATTGTCAATAATGGATATTCAGCAATTGACAAGCTTTGTTAAGGAGCATCGAAATGGAAAAGGAGCTATCTATAAGCATGGTTTAAAAAAAAGTTTGAGTATCATTTATCTCTCCGGAACCAAATAGCGTTTATTAAAATCAATAATGATGGCGAACAAAAATGTACAATTGGCGTTACTAAACAGTAGATCTCAAGAAAAAGGAATCAACTGTTATTAAAGATCCACCATCATTGTCGAAGCAAAGAATGTTTTTATTTTTAAATTCAGGGCCCATTTTACGGATGTCAGAGTATTCCTCAAAGAATATTCTAAGAATCCTTAAAAACTTTACACATCTACACACTGCGAAGCTTCATAAAAAATCCAAATCTTATAGAGGCTCTAAGCCCATGTATGTTTTCGGTAAAGCTCTTCAATAGCAGATAACCTACCCTTATTGTTAAGACAAATGTTGAACCCAAGTCTGTCGACCCTTCGTCCCTAGGTTTTTTCAGAATCATTTCGTATTAATTTGTTCTTTTGTTGATTTCCTCTCTACTGCATGTTCTAGATGATACCAAAGCGGCCAGCAGTTTTCTCCTCTTTTTCCGGAAGTCGATGACGGTAATGGTGATGACATGAGAAGTTTAATTGAGTTCAATTCCTTTGCAAACTGAGAGATAAACAACGTTTATTTATCTCCTAGTTACGTATTATGTATGTATCTGTCAGTTTAATGTTTATTCCCTGCCGCCATCGCAGTGCTTCCGTTTTCCCTTGTAAGTTCATTCTTTAGAATTGTCCCATGTAATCAGAGGTCATGTGGGGTCTTCTAACTGCTCGCCTGGTTCTCGGAGTCGATTTTCGTTTCTTCATTTCTTTCGTTTTCCCCGACAAGTTTCTCTATTTGATGAGTCGAAATTAGTGATATTTTTTATAATGGTGATGGTAGTAATGAACTCACGGTTGATCTTATTCGTAATTTTGATTCTTATAAGGAAAAGTTGCCCGAAACCGACATGGGTGCAAAGTAAACAGTGTGACAGAGAAACAAATATATAGAGGAGCTGGTAGTTAATCAAGGACATTCACCTGGCGACAACGTCGGCAACAGTTTAATAAGAAGTGATAGAAGAAACGACAGACATAAACCGAAAGATTTCAGACTAGAGGCTGAGTAAAAAAGGATGATATCTATATCTTTTATACCTTCATTGCATTATTCTAGAAGTGGTTTTCTTTTAAAATGGTTTGTTTTGAGGCGAAGTCTATTTGCTTGTGTTTGCATAGTTTTTATTGTATTTTTTTATGAAGGAGTCTCGAATAAAACAAGCCTAAGTTGTTAGAGTCACAACGTTTTAGGCTTGAGTATTTGGCAGAATTTACGTCCTACGTTTAGGTTTTGTAGAAAGTATAAATACAAATTGTTGATCCCGATATTAAGTTTGTCTTCTACTAAACGGCAGTCAATACGACCTATAATCACCTCGAGATTATTATTACCCAACGCACCACTCGGTCATCATTGATCGCCATCCTACAAATAGACAACATGCTTTCGAATAAGACTTTATTCGAGTACACGTATGTAAACATTTTGTAAATTTCTCTCGTGTCGTCTCGAAAATAGATTCTTCGGCGCTCTTTCCCGTTGATATCTGTATTCCCCACAACCCGTCGCCGCAAGGGTCATTCACCTTGTCATGTATCACGCCGTGGCGCCGTTAAACTTTCAGTCTCCCAACCGGCAGTAACACTTTACCGCAGCAACCGCATCACACACAGATACGGCTAAGCCGCAGGCAGCCACTACCCCCGCTCAGCGTCGTCATCGTCGTCATCACCGCCAGCTTGTCAGTCAGCTAGCTATCGCACACTCTGGGATTAAATTAACACATATTACCTCGGTTCCCTTAAAGTAAAAGTATTTCCCACCCTCCTGTCTATGAACTCACAAAATACCGAACTTATCTGGGCAGTTACACAAGATGAAAAAAAATACTTTTAGCCAAGGCCACAACTCTCAGCGGCCAAGGAGGGCCGCTGAAACAACACACGTTCCGACCAAAATTATACAACCAATTAGATCTTCGCGCAGCGCGGTGCTAACTTCTTCCTTGTTTGGTGTATCTTGTTGTTCTTCGTGTTGTTTCTCAGTTTAAATGAAAAAATAATTAACAGTTTACAGAACATCCAACTCCAGGTGAGTCTTAAAATATACTCCCAGTGTGAATGCACGCGTTTTTAAACAGCAGTATGGGGCAGCAAACGAAAAATAAGGCTCCCTGGAGCAGCACGAAGAGTAAAAGGAGTTACCTTGTACCTGTCACTGTAATATGAAAAATCACGTCTGCCCATCAGCCAGGGGAGCAAACGGCACTCGGCAATTGGCAGTCCCTATTCAGCCGTCAGGTACGCTGCCGTTTGAGTGTGCACCCAGATCTCGAGGAGTCCGTGCCTCGACACCGCTACAAGCAATGCACACATGTTGGATTGTTGGTTTATTCCAGTCTTATTCCAGAGTACATAGTTTGCTTTTGTAGTTGGTATTTTTGTTTTACTTTTTACCCACTGAAATTCAAAACCTGCAAATGAAGTGCACGCCACTCCAGCTTCGGTTCAATGAAGCTTTGGCCTCGGGCCAAGGGGTGGAATCCCCTGATGGCTTGATGGCATGTTCATTGTTGGGTTGTGTTGCAAGTGTAATACGTTTTGTACTAAATATATTTGACTGCAAGGATCATGTACTTTTCTTTATGAAAAACCACCAACAAGAAGAGCACGATGGAAATTTGTCTGCGACACATGTAGAGACGTCTTTCAAACAAACAAACATTTCACTGCAATAACCATATATTAAATAATTAAGACTTTCTCTGTGTAGTTTAATGCCTCAAGTTTCACTGTGCGCTTAACATTCTCATAAATTCAATGCCGCCTCGTAAAAGTTTAAAATACAAATAGTTTCGTATTTAATTTAGCGGCATATATATGTATATATTTAACGGTATATATATATATATAGCACCTTAATTTTTTAATAATTTACAATTTTGGATTTAGTTAAAAATCTAGAAGCAGTAATTTGTGTTGAAGCTTTGGCTTCGTAAGCACCTCCACAAACATATATATATATATATATATATATATGTGTGTGTGTGTATATAAATTCCATTATTTTTGTAATAAAAATATGAGCCTCGAGTAAATATTTAAAAAAATCATAGACATTTGGTACGCATCCATCCTTTAAGCAGTAATCAGCCAATGCACGCCCTAATCAATGCTGTCATTTTATATCCACTCCGAATTGAGTTGTTTCTTTACAAGACGTATATATATAACTTGTTGTTCTTGAAGTTTTATTACTTCGTTAATGAAGTATTTCAGTCGAACGTGGCTACTTTGCTGCAGATGTTATCGCAGTCCAAGAATGACAGCACACGCTTTTTGCTCTAGTTGCTTTTTATGTGTCCTACGAACGGTTGGATCGTAAAATTCAAAATTGTTTGCTAAAAATCTATTGTCTGGAATAAATTGCTGATTAAATTTGGAGGCAAACGATGATGATTGTGCATGTTTGCTGATGGATTAACATTAAAACTTCGTTTTTGTATATTGATACTTTTAAGACATACTTCGAAGAAAAGTACATAAGTATTTAATTTAAAAATCGTTGCTTACGGACGGATTCTCTTGAATCTATATATATAAAACTATAAGTTTTTGTAGAACGAGCCTTCTACTGCAAATGTTTCACAGAAAATAAGCCATGATCTTGCGCAAAATTAACCAGCCCCCAATCAGTTTGTAAATCAATGGAATTTTTCTTATCACAAATACATACACATGCACAAGAGCCAAATCCATGCACAACGCCGGTGAACTGCGGACTTCTTTACTCCTATACCATTCTCGTTGGTTGGATCTTGTACAGTTGAAAACGCCGACTTACATTGGTGGCATATCACATAAAGTTCCACTGACCCGTATCGCCTAATTGAATTAATTTTCCATGTGGTCGATCTTTCGAAGAAATCAATCAATGCTGGGTGTGGAAATCACCCAACTGAGATCAAGTCGCTAATTAAGTCGAGACACTTCAATTTTTAACTATTCCCCGAACCCGTAGCTGACTTCAAAAGATATGTACTATCGCAATCATGTTAAATGGATTTTTCTTGTCGTTCAAATTGAAATCCTCATTTCATTCCTATATTATATCCTTATCCGTTTGCACACGGCACTTCGACAGCACCAATAAGTCCTTCAGTCTACCATTGCATTCAGTTTTAAATTAAGGAAAACGGATGTCACGTCCGGCCAGAACTGTTGGTCCCCCTTGTAGACAAAACGCAACGGCAACAAATTTAATTTATTGACCTCGTAAGCAGAATGTTAAGAAACCATTTATAAGATATAAGATTAAAAGACTCTCTTAGAAACTGAAAAGTGAAGGGAGGAGTTCTCTTTCGTACGAAAGCGCGATTTTTAAAAGACGTAAGGGCACCTGGATTCTATTTGGAACTGAGGAGCTATCTGATCTCTATTTCTTGTTCTTGTTAGCGTTCTATTTTGGTGGATTTACATATCAATGAACTCCGTTAGAGGGTCTTGCTGCGGGAATAAAGCTGAAACTTTTGACGTGACTTGATTGGGATTTGTGCCCGTAAATTAAGTTGTAAACACGTCAACTTATGGAAAGCAGAATAGTGCTCGAGACGATATTGGGGATGGAGTATGGATTTTATGGGTAGTTTACAGGGTCAAAAGATGAGAAGCTGGCGACAGTCGTTAATGCGATTCTCTCGTTTCATTCATTGCCAATATTTTAATATGACTGGATATTGACCAACTTAGTGTGTTTTTTGGAGAATCTGGTATTTTCTTCATTTATGCGTTTAGTGCTCCGTCCATTTCTTTTAAGTCATTAAAGTTTACAGTGCAGCGAATGAGGAAGTAACAGACACGTAATAGGCATTTTGTTTTTTAAAAGCCAATTGTCCTCAACTACGAGTCTGAAAGTTCTCTTCAGTTAAAGCACTTAAAGAGACCAAATGTGCCCTAGAATGTCTTTAGTGATTTCGTTTACGGATGTAAACTTGATAGGAAGGTCATCAGGATCTTTTCATTTCATGGTTTTATAAAATAAAATGTATGCGTATTTAATCAGGGCCGGAATATTGGTATACAATTCTGCAAAATAAGTGCAGAAGTTGGTTTATTTGCTTAGCTTTTTATAATAAGAAGGATCTGGTTGATACCGGTTGAATCTGCAAACTGCGTAATTTCTGCCAAGAGTATGATTTCGCATAGTCCTGTCAATTGTTATAGCATTGGTTCTTTGAATCCCCATCAGTTCGAGAGTATGACTCTTACTTCGCGGTTAAATAATTACACTGCAGTATTTTTAAATGAACTTGAGTTAAACATGTGGCTTTTATCGAGAGTTATTGATTTACTTAGACCCAAAGGGTACATTGTGTTGCCACTGGGCCGGTTACTCCAGGAAACATATTGTTTTATGGACTGTTTCGACTTTTTCGTATTTGCAGATTGGTCAATTGACTTTTCCCAGGGTTTCGTTGTAGATACAATGGGTATTCCGCTACTTTCTCACCCATATATTTAAGACAGAACTCATTGTATTGTAGCCCGTATTTACCTATTGCGAAGTGTCAGAAAAGTAATTAATACCTCTTTCAAAATTAGCCATCTCTTGCGCCAAGAGACATCTAAATATTTTTTTTTACCTTTTTTCCGTGTTGTTTTTTGGTAACTCATCTGGTCTGGAATCTAGTTATGCCGTCTCTTGTTATTTATTTAAGGGATAGAATAAATTGAAGGAATAAGTGTCATTATTGCTGCTTGACCATCACCATAAATATCAAGAGTCTCTGTTGATATTGCGATCGTCAATAGTCATTCAGTGGCTTCGCGAAGCAGCATTAATCCGTTAGATAAAACACAACATTACCGTTCTAACACCAGACTGTGTAGATTTTCTTGCTGTTATTAGTGTTCTGTACCAAGTTCATCTCTTAAAATTATTTCTCCGGTATCAAAGCGTACGATAAGGTGAGTAAACTGTAAGTTCTTCGATACAGTCGTAGGAGTTAATTATACTGGGGCTTATTTCTAATTCTCCGTTTTTCTCCATAAATGTCCATAGATGCTATGTGTAATATTATTTCAAGCTCTGCGGTTAGTTTGGTGTGCACTAAGACTGTTATTTATTTATACACTTTTGTTCATAGCCCTATTTATCGTCTTTGCATTGGCGGCCTTTTCCAATACCGTTCACCACACTATAACATGGTACACCATATAGTTTTTATCGGGATGCTGTAAAGAAATATAAAAATTTTGCAATGGTTAAATAATTTAGTGATCCATGTTTTTTATAGCTTCCTTATTTATGGGACCAATATATTTTCCCTAATTTAAGCCTGGGATCATCTTATAATGATCTCCAAAAAATTTCTAACCAGTGTTATCTGAATTTATATCTAGGCAACATTTTTTAGGGTTTCAGGGTATTTTCCGCTGTTGATTAAGGCGATGTTTTCCACTGCGCAATTTTAACAGCGGAATTATGGAGAGAAGAAGGCTTAAGGTTATAATCAAGAGGTGTAAGTTTTGGTACTCAGTCCACTTAAGGAGTTAAATATGGACTTAGGTGCTTTGTTTAATGTCAAGGAGAGGTGCTAGAGTAAATATATTGCAGAACAGTAAATTATCTATTGCACCTTAAGAACAGGTCGTTTCAACTGATTAATTCTACTTTTCTGTGTTTTCTTTGTATGTAGTAAGACGTGTCATGTAGAGCTTTAAAAACCGTACCTCATACGTACTGTAGGCCCATTGCAAAATTTATTGGGTGAAACTCAGTACATGGTAAAAAGCTGTGCTTATCCCATTTTAGTTTCTTATTGCATACTATTGCCAAAGAGGTACCACTTCAAATATATGTTTGTCTTCTGCAATGCTCGCAGTGCTTTAACAAAAGGTTTTTCCAAAATTTGTTTTAATAAGGCTGTTCTTAGAATTTGTCGTTTTCTTGGCTCGATTGAAAGAAAATGTGGTAAACATCAGTTTTAACGTGTGAATTTTATTTGCTCAATAAAAATAATAATAATTGCCTTGGCAATAAAACTTGGCAGTTCCTCTATTTATCTGTGGTTGTTATAGAAAATGTTGGTAAAGAACATTCCTAGATAATGCTGAAAATATTCCCAATTAGTTTTAGTAGGATGCCTACAAACAGCTTATTAAGGCGTAGCAAAAATTGGCGCTGCAGTTTTACTTTGTCTTCCGTTATTCTCGAAGAGTAAGATATTATTGTAAAACTGATAACCGCCTGTCAGCTACGTCTGTGACATGTAAATAAATATTCATCTTTCTTTTTTATATTGATGCATCTCCAAATGATGCAAGTTCAGAGACAATAACATGCCTCGGATAAGGACGGATCAACTGTTGACGACCCCAGCAAACGTTTTAAGGACAAAGATTTTCGGTTTTGCACGTGGAATGTGAGGTCCCTTAACAGGCCACGTGCAGCCGAACAACTTGCGGAGGCCCTTGACAGCTACAAAGCTGACATAACAGCCATCCAGGAAGTGCAATGGGATGGGCCTGGCATAAAAGCGATGAAGAACTGCGATATCTACTACAGCAATTGCTATAGAGAGAGAAGGCAGCGCTTATTCGGATGCGGATTTGTTGTTCGAGGCAGACTTAGGCAAAAAGTCTTGAGCTACGACCCAGTCAGCGAACGCCTCATGACAATCCGCATCAAGGCTAAATTCGGGAACATCAGCCTAATATGCGCTCACGCCCCGACAGAGGAGAAGGATGACAACTCCTGACAACTCCTAGAAAGAACATACGATCGATGCCCCAGCTATGACACCAAGATCGTTCTAGGAGATTTCAACGCTCAGCTGGGAAAGGAGGACATCTTTGCTGGAGTCATCGGTAAACACAGCCTGCACGACAACACATCCGGAAACGGACTCAGGCTGTTGGACTTCGCCTCGGGGCGAAACCTCTCTGTGGATAGCACGCGGTTCCCACACCTGAACATTCACAAAGGAACCTGGCGATCTCCTGATCAATCAACCGTCAACCAGATTGATCACGTTGCGATCGACGTCAGAATCTCCTCCAGTATTCTCTATGTCACCTTCCGAGGTGCAAACATTGACTCGGATCATCACCTTGTTGTAGCCAAGGTAAGAACCCGGATATCGAGAGAGCAACGGAGTCGAGAAAGGCCAAAACGGTTTGACGTCGAAAAGCTACAATCGCAGCTGATTGCTGGGAACTTTGCCGACCGAGTCTCCCTGAAACTCGCCCAGAGTTCGACGCTTCCTGCACTAAGAATAGAAGAAGAATAGAAACGTTGTCAAGAAGCCATCAAAGATGCTGCCACTGATGTGCTGGGTTTCACGTCACCACAAAAAAGGAACCCATGGTTTGACGACGAGTGCAGGCAAGCGCACGCAGCTAAACAAGACGCCTATAAGGCGACGCTGCATCGAACAACGCGGGCTGTTCGTGAACTCTACGAACAGAGAAGAAGGGAAGAGCACCGGCTTCTCAGAAGGAAGAAGAAGGAGCATGAGAAGCGCGCGGTCGAGGAAATGGAAAGGTGTTTTGGCAGGAATGAAGTCCGAAAGTTTTACCGAAAGGTAAAACAGCTATCCGGAGGATACAAGGTTCGGACCAAGTCCTGCCGGGAACAAAATGGACAACTAGTAGTAGAGTCGCAGTCTGTGCTGAGAATCTGGAAGGATCATTTCTGCAGACTCCTAAACGGCGATGACGTCCCAAATCCCGCTGTTAGGCAGAATGTTCCACTCAATTTGGACGATGATAGACAAGCATTCCGTCCCCCCGACTTAGACGAGGTGAGGATAACAATATCCAAGCTAAAGTCGAACAAAGCTGCTGGAGCGGACGGACTGTCCGCAGAACTATTTAAAGCAGCTGGAGATGACCTGGCTGGGCGCATGTACCAGCTCATCTGTAAGATATGGTCGGAGGAAAGCATGCCCGATGAGTGGAATCTCAGCGTCGTTTGCCCGGTCCACAAGAAAGGAGACCCCTTTGACTGCGCCAACTACAGAGGGATTAGTCTCCTGAACATCGCATACAAGATCCTCTCTGCCGTATTGTGTGAGCGTCTGAAACCCTATAGGTCCCTATCAGTGTGGTTTCAGACCAGGGAAGTCCACAATAGACCAGATCTTCACATTACGGCAGATCCAGGAAAAGACCCAAGAAATGCAAATTGACACTCACCACCTATTCGTCGATTTCAAGGCTGCATATGACAGTGTGCATAGAGACGAGCTATACAGTGCCATGTCTAGTTTTGGCATTCCTACCAAACTCGTCAGATTGTGTAGGATGACGATGGAGAACTCTCGCTGCTTCGTCAAGGTCGGTACCGAACTCACCGAGACCTTCAATGTCAAAAAAGGTTTTAGACAAGGCGACGCACTGTCATGTGACTTCTTTAACATCATCCTCGAGAAGATCGTGCGTAACTCACAAGTCAACACCAGAGGCACGATCTTCCAGAAGTCGGTTCAATTGTTAGCTTACGCTGATGACATTGACGTGATTGGACGAACACAGCGAGCCGTCAATGAGGCGTTTGCTGGCATTGAAGCGGAAGCGGCTAAAATGGGTCTCGCGGTAAATGAGGGCAAAACGAAGTACATGCTGTCATCAAGGAAGGACGCACAACATCGACGTCTCGGACGGAGGCAATTGAGTAATAAAGCCCTCTCTCGAAGGACTAAACTAGTTTTATATAACAGCTTGATCATCCCCGTCCTACTATATGGCGCAGAATCTTGGACGTTAGCAAAGGCGGATGAGGAAGCCCTTAGTCTTTTCGAGAGAAAAGTTTTGCGTGCGATTTTTGGTCCTGTTTGCGTTAATGGCATCTGGAGGAGAAGATTCAATGACGAACTCTATGGGCTGTACAGCGACACAGCGATACAACGCTTAAGATGGCTAGGCCATGTAGAGCATATGGAAACCACTGCTCCGGCCCGAAAAGTCTTTGAATCCGTGCCATTGGGACAATGCAACAGAGGACGACCTAGACTAAAGTGGCGCACACAAGTGGAAAAGGACCTCAACCAACTTGGAGTGCGCAACTGGAGACAGCTGGCAAAAGATCGTGCTAGCTGGAGAGGCATATTGGTTGAGGCCCAGGTCCACCCCGGACTGTAGCGCCACAAGAAGAAGAAGAAGCATCTCCAAATTGGAGAGGAAGGCATTCGTGTCGAGGATGCGTATTGGCGGGTTTATCGATTCCGCCTTATTATGAATATGATAAATATCGTTTTGAATCATAAAGTAGTCCATGTTAACAACCTCGATTTAAAATATGTTTTACTTCATTCTTAGACAAGTTACTTTAAAGTCTGTGTCGATTGAAGTAGAGTCGACTATGGGGTTCCGTCTTTATGTAAACGACAAAGAGGATGCAGCTGCCGTATCATCCTGCACGTACATATTTAGTAAAATTGTCTTAAAATAATATTTAACAAATTTAAATGTGTAGTAGACTGTCCGGTGTGTTACTGGCGTTCACTGGAAATCTGGCACGCGCTCAAAGTTAGACCGAAATCTTGTCCGTACTTACAGATTTTTGTTTAGCAACCTAACAAAATTCACCTGTGTTGTAAACTGCGGCCTTCAAAAGGATATAATTTCTTTTCCTCATCTGGATTGTAAAAAAGTTATTATGTAACCATTCTCTGTTTTTGATTGCTTTTTTCCAAACTTACCCTGGAAGAAGAGAGTAGTTTGGTTTTCATTTTCTTCTCCAGTTTATACCAATCATTCCAGTTTAGGATGTATTCCTCGTTTACTCTATCAATAGACACTATGATTAACTGCTCTTGTCTAATTGGTTTTTGCTAGTCTAGTTTAAGGCCTGCAAAGCTTAGATCGATCAGACCGAACTTGATTTAGGCAATTTTAACGGTTTTCAAATTTAACACCAAATGTATGAACTTTTAAAAATATATAACATAAGAATGACATCGACATGCTTGGTTGGATTAGAAAAAAATGCACTTTTCGAGAGATCAGCATGCAATTTTGAAACTATTAGCTTCCCTCTGAATAGTATGAGAAGTTTTAACGACGAAGTAAGCAGTTGTGGTATCATATACCTAAACAAACTCAAGAAATAAGTTGTATGATGATATAATTCAAGCGAGACAAACAATACCTTACATTTATCGTAGAAATTGTTTATTATTTTCTCATAATAAAATTTAGGCAAAAAAAGGCAATGAAACACAGATTGCACAAAAAATTCAATTTCCTTAACTAATAAAGAACTTAATTTGCTACAGAACGCTGCTGGTATATATCTTTTCGTTGTTCATTTAACGGTTAACACCTATTCCCCGCAGACACTGAGAACACGATCGTCAAAATAATAAAAAAAAAAAACCGTGAAGACATACAGATGAACAAAATATAAATTGTTATAAGAGAGGCCAGACCAAGCTATAATTGAATGACCTGTCTTTTAGTGTGACGACCTATCCCCTGCCTAGCGTGAGGTTAGCAATTTCATCGTATCCCCTTGTTGATCGTGACGCCCCAAGCCAAGCAGCAAGAACGAATAATTCTCACCTGCGCGAGACACAAGACATAAGACACGACTCAAATCGTGCCAACGAGTGTGCATTGTCTTGTGGATGCTCGTACCTCGACACCAACGCGCATTTACTTGCACAGTACTGCGTTGAGATGCGAGTCACCATCAGACGAGAAGGGTGTTACAGACGCAGAACCGTGTTCGCACAATGTTTGACGATTCATCACATTCCTCTTTCCGTTCGGAACACACTGTACTTGATTAAGATCTTCTTCGGTCGTTTTGTTCTGACGGATCTCACAATGACTCTATTACATATAGAGGCTGACAAGCAGCGGTCAGTGTGGCACAAAGAACACGGGCTTGACCTAAATTTTGGAAATTCTTTGATTGATAGTTTGAGATGGATGGAATTGCACATACTGGTGTGTTTGTGTGTCTTTACAGAATTCCTTAGAAGACAGGCACACAACAAATGAGTTTAAGAGAACCATCTTACCACCCATCTTTTCGCAATATTTAAATTTCATTTTTTTACAGAAACTTAACTTCAGATTTTAAAAATTTTACTGTGGAGCTTTCATAGTTTGTTCTGGCTGCTTTAAATAGAATACACATTATTACAAATTTACAAATTATTAAAAATATATTGTAACAAAATGTTGTACTCCATTGACTCTCATTATAATTGATTCCCACAACACATGTTGTTCGCTCAACAAACAACGTGTGTGCAAGTAATCTCGCTCTCGAGTGCATTTTGATCTCCAGCTACCTCTTCTGGCGTAAACATAGTACAGTTTTCCCAACTCATGCTCATCTGTGGTACTAACGGAAACTCTTACGCTCTTAAGTCGCTCGTCCTGACTCATCAATTGCACACGTGGGACGGTAAGCCGAAATATTAACAACATTCGCAATTGAGATGGAATTTCTTCAGTCAGCAGGCAAGTTTACAATAGTATTAGAATTAATAAGTATTGTACAGTGGAGTTTTTGGACAGAGTGGACTCATTATCAGCTACATTTGTGTATTTTGACGAAATTGCCACTACATTTTTGGTAGGCTACATAAAGGATAAAATCGTAGGAAGAGCAAGATGCGAATTGCACATACACGGACGAGTTAATTCATGGAGAGAAATAAGAAGAATTATAAAATTTTAGTGAAAAGGTTTCGACAAATACGCTCCTCGATAAAATTAGAACTACAGAAGTGAAAACAGTAATAAATGTAATGCGTTTCTGTTAGACAACAACCAGATAGCCAGGGATCTAATTTCTTCAAATAATAGGATAGCATTAGAGGCTTTTAAAAACAACCTCCCGGTATCTGCAAAAGCGATACACTAAATAAGGCATATCAAATTGTTGTAGAAATTGGTCATAAGTTATCAGGACCTAACAAAGATAGGTATCAAAATAATAATCATCGCCAATCTTACGTCAGACCACAAAGGCAAGAACATAATTATGTACGAAGTGAACAACAACGCCAAAATGCCAATAACACCAACATGAACGCTCGACAAAACACTAGGTACCGCCAAGGTGAACCGACTGGTTCGAAAAGGCCAAATTTTCACAACTCTTTCAATGAACATCGAAATAGCTACAATCCTAGTGCCCAGTCCTGACAATCAAGTAGTAGGTATAGACAAAGCGAGCCTATGGATATAGCCTTGAAAGAAGGAACTTTAAACAATATTCCAAATTTTCACAACAGCAGGGAAAACGATTACCTATATAATCGTAAATACTCACATAAGGCCGCTCAGATTCATAATTGACTATGGGGCCGAATGTAGTATTATAAACTCTAAGCTGTACAACCCAAAATGGAGAGTAGAATGTAATAGCCACATTCTAAGAGCTTTTGGTGGATGTGTAAAATCCGATATAATGTACAGAATACAATTTTTCAAAGAATTCAAACAAGAAAATTATTTTGTCAATTTTTTAGAATACGATTTTCATCACTCATTTGACGGCATAATAGGAAATAATATTCTTTATTACCTAAATCCTATTATTGATTATAAAAACCGGTCTTTAATTGTTGGTGATGTAGTTATAGATTTTTTTTTAGTAAAAGTGAAGAAGATTATGTAAGAAACTGTTACAATTCTAAGCTCTCAGTTATATATAACAATGAAATTTTTAATGACAGAATCAATGACATGATTTTTGCAAGCCATTTAAATAGTTCGGATATCTACAAATTGAAAAATTTACTTTCATCATACAAAACTATTTTCCATAAAGAAGGTGACATGTTAACCTTCACTAGCAATATTAGACACAAAATTAACACTAAAAATGAAATCCCGATCTACAGTAAGCTCTATCGGTACCCAGAAATACACACAAACGAAGTCAATAAACTGATAAACGACATGCTATAGCAAAAAATTATCCAACCCAGTAGTAGTCCTTATAACGCACCTCTATGGGTTGTGTCAAAAAAAAGTGATAGAAACGGTCAAAGTCAGTGGAGAATAGTGATAGATTATAGGAAGCTAAACGAGCAAATAATAGATGGCCGCTATCCGCTACCCAACATGGAAGAGCTTTTCGATAAGCTAGGCAGATGTAATTTTTTCTCCACTATTGATTTGGTGAAAGGTTTCCACCAAATCGAGGTCGAACCTTGTGATGTTGCAAAAACAGCTTTTTCAACTAAGCGTGGTCATTATGAGTTTCTAAGAATGCCGTTTGGACTTAAAAATGCTCCGGCGACATTCCAGAGACTCATGAATGACGTGCTGAGGGCTTTAATAAATAAAATATGTGTCGTATATCTGGATGACATATTAGTATTTTCCACCAGTTTCGAAGAGCATTTAGATTCATTAAGGAACGTTTTTGAAATGTTGAGGGAATCTAATTTGAAAATGCAAGTTAACAAATGCCAATTTGCTGAACTCTCTACAAGTTTCCTTGGTCATATTATTGTAAGCAATGGTATTAAACCAGACCCTTAAAAAAATTAAAGCGATAGTTGAAATGAAGCTTCCCACTACAATTAGAGATATAAAGCAATTCTTGGGAATTACTGGGTGCTATCGCAAATTTATAAAAGATTATGCAAAAGTAGCCTATCCCATGATAAGGTATTTACAAAAATCTGAGAAGATTAAAGTTTCCGACATTCGAGCTTTCAACACCTTAAAGGCATTGCTTGTTACTGACCCTGATTTAAAAACACCTGATTTTTCCAAACCCTTCGTTCTCACCACTGATGCATCAGCTTTCGCATTGGGTGCAGTTCTCAGTCAAGGTAATCATCCCATCTCCTATGCTTCGCGGACCCTAAATAATCACGAGCTAAATTATTCCGTAATTCAAAAGGAACTACTGGCTGTGGTATGGTCCGTGAAATATTTCAAAATGTACTATATGGTAGAAAGTTTACTATTCGCACCGATCACAAGCCTCTAGTATGGCTGAACGGAATAAAAGAGCCAAATATGAAGCTCCAAAGATGGAAGATTATGCTCAATGAATATGATTTCGACATTAAATATCTGAAAGGGAAGGAGAACTGTGTAGCTGACGGACTTAGCAGATACATTGAGCAGGGTTATGAGGGTAAAATAAACGAACAAGATTATTTAAGTAACATTTTTGTAAACGAAGACGCCTTGACTAATTTTGAGAGTAATGAAGAAGTTACTGGATCAAATGCGCTAACTGGAAATGTTAACGAAGAAGTTCTTTCCACCGGTGCAACGATTCACAGCGCTCCTGAAGACGAATCAAGTCATATATACCTGACGGAAAAACCTATCAATTTATATAAAAATCAGTTATATATATCCTATGGTGAAAGAGAAAAAGTTTTTATTAAAATAGTACATAAGAATAAATATTATGAAAAGGGTCCTGATAGACAAAGGTCTTATTTGTTTACATTGTGAGGACCTCTCATTGTTTATAAAATTTCAAAGTTTGTACATAAAGTATTTCGCAATGAACGGGAAACTGAAGGTGCTAAAAGCTACGTACAAACTTAAAGATATAACAGACAAGAATTATTAATGATTAAAAATTAACACTATAAGAATAACCATAGAGGCATCGACGAAATGTTTCTGGAACTTAAAGAAAAGTACTATTTCCCAAATCTTAAAATTGAAATACAGAAATTAATTAACAATTGTGATGTATGTAATATGGCAAAACACGATCGAAGACCACTCAAATTTCTGAGACACCGCAACATTTTAATGACATCATCCATGTTGACATTTGGTTCCCTGAGCGTCATAAAATGTATCTAACCACCATAGATAAATTCACTAAATATGCTACCATACACAAGTTATCAGATAGGAATTGGATTGCAATATTGAACGCACTTAAAGAAAGAATACAGTTCTTAGGTAAACCAAATAAAATCATATCTGATAGCGACACATGTATAATACACGCAGCCGTCGAACAATTCTTAAAAAAACAATCAAATTTCTTTCCATAGAACGATTGCTTCACTTAAAACGGGCAATGGTGACATAGAGAGATTACAAGGTACTTTGAACGAACACCTAAGGATTAGAAATGCATCCATGGACCATTCAGATCTAGATGAAAAACTCTTTAATATCATTAGTATTTATAATAGGACAATTCACACCAGTACTAAGATACGGCCTCTAGATTTTTTAACAAAAAACTTAATTAAAGCAGATATCGAATCTTTATCAAATAAGTTTAAAATCGAAAAAGAATTAAGGATAGGCAAAAGAAACACAGGTAGGAGTGCAGATATAAGGCAATGTGAGAACATAGTAAAAAATCGAGCCGTCGGCAAAATACAACCACGGTAAAAAAAACTATCAAGTTTCAAAACAGATGGTAATTATGTCATTGACAACTCAACGAAAAGAACCATGAAGTATTATATGAAACAAATTAAAAGGAAATATAAATATCAAAAGCCTTTAAACTGAAAACAAATATGAAATACATACAAACATATCTACCTAAGCCTATGGTACAGATGTATGATAAATCATCAACTTCTTTTTAGTTTTTGCCATAATTCCTTGATTATCAACTACTGATTACACTTCCTTGAATTCTGCCTTTCTTTTTCTAGAATTTTGTGCACTTAATTTTGTACATTTAGTTACCATTATATATTTGAACTTGTAACTGAATAATGATTGACAAAATGGAGGGTAATGTCAGAAGCTTTTCAGGAATTTTCAGGGATACCAAATTTAGTTTGATATAGAATGGAATCATTGAGTAAAAAATTAGTCCCGGACTATGCTATGCTATGCTACGTTTTTGTGGTAAAAATATTGATTACGTTTCGCAGGTTGAATTTGAGCACTCTGATATACATCCATCTGCTTACATATTCTTAAGCAAATTAAAACCAATTTCTACCTTAAGAATTATTAGATCGATCGGTTTTCATAAACCATTGTGATGAATTCCTGGGATATGCAGTGAAAGTTCCTCTTCATTTCTACCGAGTGTACTTATTTATCCTAGACCAGCTCAGGTGAATAAATGACATTTTCTATAAGACATTTTCACCCCGGGTCACATGCCACGCTGTATTCAGGAAGCCATGGCGAACTTTATAGACTTACAGCTCTGTGCAAAAAAAATAGCACCACGTTGAGGTCTGTACTTTGGATGCTAATTACTTTTCTGCATGCTCATGTAAAGACACGGTATTTATTGTAGAACATCTGTTGGGTATCAGTAATAAAATGCAAAAAACAAGATAAGCGAAGATGCATTTTAAGACAAGAAAATTCCCGTTATACGAAATGAAATCGAAATTTTGGTGTGCAAAATAATAGCACCATGTCATTCTAAAAAGTGTTTTCGAAGTGTTTGGTGGTGTTTATTTTTTTTCAACGATTCAAGTCAAAATATTTAAGTATTTTGAAAGTAGTATTTTTAAAATACAACGTTATAAACAATTAAAATGGGTCGCGGTGTGCATTGTACTCCTAAGAAACGTGAACTTATAAAAAAATTAATTTCTGACGGAAAAACGTACAAATTTATTCGGGAAATCGTTGGTTGTTCGAATAAAATGATTACTAATGCAAAAGAAAACACGTCGAAAAAGAAGAAACAAGAGGTAGAAAATCGAAATTAACCTCAACCGCCGAGCGAAGAATGATAAAATTAGTGAAACAAAACCCATTCATCACATTAAACAAAATAAAAGAGGAACTAAATCTGCCCGTATCAACATCAACCATAAAAAGGAAGTTGATAGAGAAGGAACTATCTGCCAGAAGTCCCAGAAAAGTACCCTTGCTAACAAAGGTCCATCTTCATAAAAGAAAACAATTTGAGCAAGAACATTTGAACTGGGAAGTAACCAAATGGCGTAATATATTATGGACAGATGAGTCTAAAATTGTCTTATTTGGAACTCCTGGGACCAGGACATTTGTTCGCAGGCAAAACAACCAAGAGTTTAAACTGAAGTGTACTTTAAAAACCATTAAGCAGGGCGGCGCGAAAATTAACATATGGGCATGCTTCTCCTACAACGGTACTGGTCCTATATTTTGGATAAAACCAATGATGACCGCCGAAGTTTATGTTGGCATAATGAGGGAAACCATGTTGCCCTACGCCGAGTGGAATATGCCTTTCAGATGGGTCCTGCAGCAAGACAATGACCCGAAACATACGAGCAAATTGGCCAAGGCATTTTTTGCGAGGAATGGGGTTCAAGTTATGGAATGGCCGCCGCAATCTCCAGACCTAAACCCCATTGAAAATCTTTGGACAGATGTTAAGAATGCTGTTTTTAAAACGAAACCAAAAAATACACTACAGCTATGGGAAGCTGTGCAGGCTGCGTGGAGGGATATTCCAATTCGGCGATGTCAGGCACTATTCGACTCTATGCCACGACGTTGTGCCGCTGTGCTCGAAAATAAGGGTTATAAGACGAAGTACTAGAACAGTAGTATAAATAAAAAAAAATAAAAACCGTACTATTCCACTAAATGTTGCATTTTATTTACGACGTTTTACTTGTGGTGCTATTATTTTGCACACCAAAATTTCGGTTTCATTTCGTATAACGGGAATTTTCTTGTCTTAAAATGCATCTTCGCTTATCTTGTTTTTTGCATTTTATTACTGATACCCAACAGATGTCCTACAATAAATATCGTGTCTTTACATGAGCATGGAGAAAAGTAATTAGCATCCAAATTGCAGACTTCAACGTGGTGCTATTTTTTTTGCACAGAGCTGTGTATCTGTAAAATCTCGTACAACTACACGCTAAAAATATTTGACGTTCCGTTAAGCCCATTGCCCAACCTTCTGCGCATAAAACGTGAAGCTATATGCAGTTTAAATTAGTGTAGTATCCCTGGTCACAATTGATTCGAGAGGTGTTTTATGAAAACCCCCGCCGCGGAGAAAAAAAAGTAATCTCTCTCAGCCCGGCGCATGGGCTGTCAAGTGCTTCCGCTGGATATCTCACTCACCGCTCGAGTGTCATTTTCATCTGTTCTCGCACACTACGGCGCATCTCAAACAATTTTGAGAAAGTATTTAAATTCCTTCGCTCGAAACGTCGTCTACATTTATTGACGACGGCAAACGGTTATGCAACCGCCGACCATAGCGCGATATAGGTGAAGTGCTGCGTATACATACATAAACCTGCTGGCAGTCATCGCAAAGCAGAAATAACTGGAAATGTAATATATTGAAATTATTAAAGCATATTCGCGCAAAAATCCGCGCGGGTAGGTGGGGGCTGCTACGGCAGTTTTGTTACTCAGCTGCGCGAAAAGTGTAAGAGTAAACACGGTTTAAAAGGCGAACAAGTTTGTCTAGTCGAAGGCAGCCAATCCCACAGTCTTCCAACCTTCCTCGTCCACCATCGCCACTCACATTGAATGCTTTCGATCAGTGTGCGGTGGCGCGGTGTTGATGGCAATAACAACGGCAACGGCATCGACAGCAATAGTCATGATCATGTTCGTCTCATTTTATTTCATTTACTTCAGCATTTGTATAGTGGAACGTTTTGCCAGAGATACACTTTAGCTAGCGAGTGCAAATAAAAAAAAAAAATACATCACCGGCAAAAGCGCGGGGGCGAATGCGTGACCATCTGAAAGGAACGAACGGAAAACCTGACGGGTGTTTACAGCGAAAACAGCAAACAAATGCCGCCATAATTAGATAGGGGAGAACGTATCTAGATACAAACGGGCGTGATGAGGGTTAGCATTAGGGAGCGTGGTAAGCTAGATCTCAGCCAAAACTCACGCATGGATAAAGTTTTCTTTTATGCAACACACGTTCGCTCTTTGTCCGTATCCATAACAGTTTCCGTGCAAAAGTATCTGGTTGCTTGAGCAATCGAGCCACCCACAACTAACGGATGCCACAAATTAAATGAAAACGCGCAGACTATGGCCAAGCGGGCCCCCTATTTTGGGATCTCCAGTTCTCCGGTACTCTGGTTCTATCAATTTCTATTCTCAGTCGGTTATCTTTCCCCTCCGCATTCACAACCCACTCGCAGACGTTTAAGCGTCTAAGCGTGCTAGCAAACGATTGAAACTGCCGCCTCTATCATCATCATGCTGGTGACCATCGTCTCCCCAAATCAATGTATGACCGGTCGCCAAGCCATCTTCTTTTCTCGTGATAATGGTACTCGCCTACGGTTATGGCTCCATTGGACTGTGGCGGCATCCGTGTTGCTGATGGACTTACTGCTCGTCAAGTGAACGCGTCTGTTCCTCACACTGATTGTCGCTGTTAACCCATTTTGGGTATCACATTTCCCCCCGCAATTAATCAATTCTGGGTTCAGTTTGACGGCAGTATCTGTGTGGGATAAGTATGCACAGGGATGAAAACTGAAATTTGGGACATTGCGATAACAATTTTTCACAATATCTTTCTTTGGATGCGCAAGTTAATGTTAACTTTGGATTTCAAGTATTTTTTTTCAATAAATCTTAATATTAAAACGCAACAGATTGTATATACCTGTATATAAACATACATACACATGCATATACAGTACCTCACAAAATTGAGCATACACCTATCATTACTGCATATTCATGATGTTTTAAGGCCGACCATTTTGTTTGTTTATTTTGTTTGGTATACAATCATAACTGAATACATATCTTAAACAAGAGTATATGCCAAATTCACAGACAGGCGACTTCCTACCGGTTCTTTTCGCATGAAAAAGGAAACAATCCCTGATATCGACACACAAAATTGAGCATACAGATGTCATGTGCGTTATACACAAGATTCGCAGAATCGATACATGCAAATTTGTGCAGGAATGAAGCAACAAATGTCCCAGATGATCATTTCTGCACACGCTTTTGAACTGAAAAGACCGATATTCTCTTCTTTTTGCGAAAATATAGAAAACATGAGAAAACAGACTACTTTGTCAACGAGAATGCTCATAATTAAGCTATTTTGTGTGGTGAAGTCGATGCAAAAAATAGGAGAAACTGTAGGGCGATCGCATGCAACGGTACAAAAATTAACAATTATAGATATGAAGGGACACTAAAAAACCGACCTGGAAGGGGAAGAAAAAAATTGCTCTCAGAACAAAATGAGTGGTATATTATTCGGACAATCAAGTCCAATCCAAAATCTAGCGTCCCAAAGTTGACGGCTGAGGTGTCATCCGTAATTAATAAGCCTCTTTCAGTGGAAACCGTTCGCAGAGTCTTGAGAAAGAATAATTTAAATGGTAGGATCGCCCGAAGAATGCCGTACATTTCCCTAGGTAATAAGAAGAAAAGATTGGAGTTCACTAGACAATATGTAAACCACCCGAAAAGTTTTTGGGAAGGTGTTTTGTTTTCAGATGAAACAAAAATTAATTTATTTGGCTCTGATGGCAAACAAATTGTTTGGTGGGAACCAAATACAGCTCTCAAAGCTAAAAATATAAAGTCAACCATAAATATTAAAATATAAAATTTGAATATTTTAAAACGAAATTTACGAAATTCCGCAGTAAAATTAGGTATACCTTCGGTTTTCTACTTCCAACAAGATAATGATCCGAAGCACACCCCCTATTCAACATCTATGGCACAAAATAAAAGTGCGGGTTAAAGAAAGTACCTGCTCCAATAAGCCGGAGCTATAAGCTAAAATTCAGGCAGCTTGGGAAGGGATTCAGCCATCTTTCACTGAAAAACTGGTAAAATTCATGCCACGGCGGTTACAAGCTGTCATATATGCTGAAGGAGAGGCCACGCGTTACTGAAATTTTATTTGTAACTGTTTTTGTTTTGTGTTTTAGTCGTAATTCGAATTTACTTTAAATGTATGCTCAATTTTGTGTGTTAAAATGAAGTGCCTTTTCTTATTTTGCTTTGAAATAGCAAGTTTTTTTTTAATTCTCATATTTTGGTTTATGGTTTTTAGCAATTGAAATATGTCAATTCGAACTGCATTTAAGTTTTATTAATTAACAACCTTTTGTAAGGCGAAATAAATAAAATATGTTTAAGCTGTGAGTGTTCGAAGTTCGAGACAATAGTCTCATCATCAGTCATTTCTTCCTTATAACTACCACTTTCACTTTTAGTAACATTTACTACAATCTGGAACACAAACATATATTTTGAAAAACCTGCTAAAGAACCAATATTGTTAATAAGTCAGTCTCCCGCAACTTATTTGCATGATTTACGCCATAATAAACTCAGAATTTAATTGGTAATAGTCGATATTGCTCATCCCCGAGTTTATCAAACTTTCGAATCGTTACAACACGTGTATGTTTTATTGAAGTATAGCTGAAACTACTACAGCTTAGTATGCAAGTTCCACGCCGTTTTGGCTAACATCCTATAGCGTCGCGTTCAAAAGCTGTATTTAAGATCTTCCTTGAATACAAAATCATTAATTGTACCCTCGGCTCTCTAAATAACCTAATCGGTGGCTGATGAATCTGTTCTTGGATCGAAAATGGTAAACCCTGAAGTGGAAGTTCTGAGCGGTGTATCGTGATAGGTGTTTTAAAAAAAAAATTATTTCATATATAGTTTTCAAAGTCGTTCTTGTTAAATTGTTTTAACGGAACATTGAGTTTGCACACCACATTCAGTCGCGCCACGCAATTCTTTATTTTAAACTAAAACCGCATAGAAGTGCAATTTTAATACATTCAAAGCACGAATTTGGTGTTTCGAGATTTTTATTTTGGCATAGCTGCCATTTGATATAGCATGGGTCTATCGGTTGAAAGCGCGAATTTAATCTTTCCCTTTCTGCGATTGGTTTTTTTTCAAATGTTTAGGTTCATGCGACAGATACTCCGAACAAATGTCTGGCGTTTGGCGAGAGTTTCTAACTGTGAATGATATCCCATTGGCCGCAGACTCCGTCCAACATCAAAACCAACGAATTAACAATTCCGTAGGCGGAGATGTGAAAAAGAAAGACATAAGCTTAGTTCTCGATGGACCTGGATCATGGAGACAGAAACAACGGGAATAGACACAATTTATGATATCTTCAGACATCTCCTCCCTGACAGAAGATTTGCATTTATGTAGATGCTTGAAGGGGCATTTTAGATTCCCCACGTTTTAATGGGATTTTCCCTTGTCGGCGTCGTCCCCCAAATGTACTTATGTATATATAGTTTCTTCGATTCATTCTCATTGTTGCGGCTGCAGCGAGCATTCAACTAGTTTCTATTCGATTTCTCATCTGAGTTCGTTGACTCTGTGAGCGTGTTATACGGCAATATGAGGCCGGACCAAGTGTATCAAGCGAACAAATGTTACACATTTGTCACTCGGACGTCCAAATTCGAAACCGAAGTCTGAGCAGTAAACGCCGAACGATTTTTAATGAAGAAGCGCACAAGTGTTGGCCTAGATTTTGAGTAGAAGTTTTTTGATTTTCCATTCTGTTCCTCACTCGTTTGTTGACTGTTTGTTTGGATTTAAGTTCAAAGAACAGTTCTTATCGCGTCCACGAAGATCTTGTGCTCTTGCGGTGCGCACGGACGCACTCTACGATTGACAGACGAGAACAAGGAAGCCAGCAAGCACACATCCAGACAATCGACCTTAGTCCGCCATGAAGTGGACTCTGGTGGGTCGGCGAGCGCGATTGTTTGTTTTGATAGAATTTCAATAAACAGCTGTCGGTCTTCAAATAGGCCTTGTTTACATGTCTTCTAGTCATTGTCACAGCGCAGTGCTCGGATAGACCAAAGTCGCGATTTCATCGAATTGAATTTAATACATATTTTACTTGCGTGTTTTGAAGGCATTCTTACACAATCGGTCGCTATTTTTGCATGCATGTATACCTAAAGAGAATAAGGAATGTCAATCAAAGAGGTAATCTTTAGTATTAGAAAATATATTTGTTATAACTACATCAGTCTCTGCTTTATATGAGGTGACAGCGGTTTGTGTGAGAAAAGAAAACCAGTTCAGAAGTTTTCAGAAACATCGATTTTGAGCTTTGGTTGTAATTGGCGAAACTTGCCAAATTGTTTCTTTGTAACAAAGGTAAATTGAATCCTCTCTCAGAGTTATACCAAACATTAATTTATGGGTAAGTGGTTTCCAAAGAACAATACGAAACAAACTAACTTAAGGTAGTTTAAACTTCCGAATGGTACGTCAACTGTCAAAAATCCACTTTTACCGGATGTTGTTATAATCAAATTCCTCTGCGACTGTACGCACATAGAGTACCGCTCTTTAATTCTGTAACTTTATCTGTGGGAAAGAGTGTCTTCTGCGGATTTCGTCAATTACGACCGTGCGACAGTGTGTGCCAGATGTGCAACCCCGAACAGCTTCGAAACATACTCATTGATCTATGGAACTAAGTTGTACAGCTTTCTTTATGTATCTTTTCACCTATTCTAAAATATGAGCATGCTCAGCATATTTACTGCATTACGAGGCAGTATACATCATCAGTTACTAAGTTCTATTTGCCTAACATTATCACCACTGCTTGCACTCATACACGTCAAATTCAATGTTACTTTCCTTTCCTTAGTCAATTACCGTCGATAATTGCAGAGTGAATTGCGTTCTCAAAATGGTCCATTTCTTTCGTTTTTACAAAAAAGTGTGCGTTTTACCCAGGTGAATACGCATTATACAAAAATTGTTGTAAAATTGACTAAGTTAGTTTTACAAATTTTTCGTGTCGGCCGAATCCCTTGTGCGTTCTGCGAGCGCGTCCAAATAATGGAAGGGTTAGTTTGCGGCTATGAAACTGCTCGGGCATGATGTTTACATAACCTGTGTAAAATTACCTCGAATCACGAATTAATGTAGGGACAATACAAAACAACGCGAGATGTAGCTGCAACATGTAGTGATCTCTCGAACTGGAAAGTGTGCGTTGTAAGCGAGATAGAGGAGGTCATCCGGTTTTCGCCGCGCAACTCCTGCCCGGAGAAATAGAATGTCTTACCTTTTTTACTTAAATAAATCCATTAAAAATAAAAATCAAGAGGCGTAGAAATCGAAATTCTGCTCCAGATTATGATTCATAATAATGTTTGTTTTTTGTTTTCTTTTTCATTACAGGTAAGCTGACATGGCAATTAATTCTGGAACTGGATTGTGGTTAGACGAGTATTTTCTAAGTTGAAGTTTGAGTGGGTAGAACGTAAAACTGTTTGCGAGTGAATAATTAAGTGTTATAAACTTTCCCTGAGAACTATAGGCTAGAAACATTACATTGAAGAAGTAAAATTTGTTGAAAAGGGTGGAGCATTTTACCAAACTTTCATTTTATCTATTTACATATCAAAATAATGCTTCTTATTGACAATTAACTGAAAAGATCATATTAATGTCATTATTTTGTTATGTTCAAATATACATAGCTGTAATTACATATATATAATTATGCTCCACAACTCGTCTTCATTTTAAGCTTTTTCAGCTCCAAGGGACTTTTTCACTGTTCCCCACATGTTTTGCAAGGGCTTAAGGTATGGAGATTGGAAGAGCCAGGTCATGGGATCGACATTATGCTCTTCGAACCACCTTTTTACTTTGTCCGCCGTATGCTTCGTATCGTTATCGTGCATAAACTGGAACTTTAGTGGCATTTCTAACTCAGCCTTTCTTTATTTTCTTCTTTATAAACCGTCTCCATGTTTTACGGTTTTGCTTGTATACTGAGGCTGGTATGCTGCATTTTTTGGACATCTGACCCACCTCTTACCATCTGATCCCACCAAATTGATTCTACTTTCCTGCGATCAAAGAATATTTCGCAATTTTGTTTCGCTTTCTGGGCTTATACATTCGAGATGTTCTGTAGCAAATTGGATTTTCGTTTTACTATGTTTTTTGTAAGAAGTGGTACCTCCCTGGGCTTCTTTCAAAGAGAGTTTGTTCTTCTAGCCTCCTTCGCACTGTTCTAGAACGAACAAGTAAATCCAGTTCATGTTTGATATTTGCACCTGACAAAAACGGGTCTTTTCTTGACAAGCGCTTAATGGGGAAGTCATCTTTTGGTGATGTTTTTCGGGGACAACCTCTTGGCTTGTAAGATTTTTGCTTCCGTAGCGCATTAAAAACAAAAATGTTTGATCTTCCCAATAGTCCTGTGAAATTTTTCTGATCAAGTCCCTTTCGGGTGCAGAGCAGTGCACACCGCGTTCCATTTTTTCTACTTTCATGAATAATTAGATGCACTTTAACACACAGATATCATCATTTCTATAGGACTTTTCTGTAAAAGAAAGACACTGATGACAGTTCAACTATATTGACAAAAAAGCCCTTCATTTATTTTTCAACTCTCTTTTATACATTCGGTAGTTACTGCTATTGGAGAGATTTCAGTACAATCACTTCATCATATTAGCACGGATAATGTTACATATAATAGAATGAGCTCAAGTAGGTACATACAGTGGTTCACAAAAGGCCACACTGACAAGGTATTCGCCCCGATTACATCATATTATTATGTTGTAAACAAAACGTTTATACATATGTGAGAAAAGAAAACAAAGATATTCAGTAAAGTTAAAGAATCCTGTAACAATTAATACAATTTTTTGCTTTAATTCTCATTCTACTTTAATAAATAGCATTTATCTCAATGATTTTACAAAGATCCATATCTGCATAGGTAGCAACATAATTTGGAAAAGGTTTGTAATTATTTGGTTATGCACAATTTTGATTAGAAAACTGGTTTGTAAGGAAATGTTTCTTAATTCGCAAAAAGAAAATCAAATAAAGTCTTACGAATTAAGATCCTCGGAACAATCTTCGGCAACATTTACGTCCTCTTCCTCTCCCTTGTATTCCACTCTCTCGGCCTCATATTATTTGGTGACGCGATGCCCTTGTAAGGAAGTCGAGTTAACTGCAAGCCTTCAATATCGCCCACGAGGTATCTGTCATTCGGAAACACCTTTTTGACTTCATAAGGTCCGCGGTATCTTGCAAGAAGTTTTTTTGTATATACCTGGTGTGGTAGTAATATTTCTTTTCATTACGTATTCGCCAGGTTGATACGCTTTTGGTTTCTTATGGCGACTATCGTAAGATGCTTTATTCTACTCTTGTGCTCTTTTAATGTTTTGGCATCTCTACCTTGCGCAAAGTCAATACGTTCATTGACTATAGCAGTACTTAGATAGTCCTGAACTCGATCACATAATTCACCTCTCTGAGTCCGCACAAACAATAACACAATTCGTGCAAAACCAGTGCTTCGATTTAAAGTGTTGTTGATGGTATATTCAACCTTAGCTAGACGTTTGTCCCAATTAACTGTTGTGGTTGCATCACATTCTTTAGCCTACATGGGTACAATGATATGATTCAGACGTTCCACTTGCCCATTTGTATCACACCGTGTAATTTTAAGAACGCCTCAAACTCACTAGAGGTAGAACATGTCCCTCTATCTCTTATGATTCTCGCTGATCGGGAATAATTTTCAATGTGTTCATAGCATTAGAGCTTCGTGGTGGGTACGTATGACTTGATTTTCCAGACCATGAGGTACATAGAAACGAATTTTGTCTTTCCACTTACGATAAATCAAGCCATCAACCATATCGAATTGGGATCTTTCAGCCTTTTCTAAGTGGGAACATATTTCTATGATTTTCGGGTCTTGTTTTTGTGCGATCGCCAACACAAGCTCAAATGACTCATCGTCTACGTATAATACGTTTATCGATCGGCTCAAAGCATCGACATGTAACATACGTTCTCCTTTCCTGTGTTCTACCACGTAGTCATGGCTTTGTAATTCTAAGGCTTAATGAGAAATGCGCGCGTTTAGCGTCTTCTTACCCAAAGTTTGTGTTAGCGCTTGACAATCAGTAACTATCTTAAAGTGTATACCAATTAAGTACACTCTGAACCTTCGAAGGGCATATATTATTGAAAGAGATTCCAGCTCATAGCTGTGGTACTTAGTCTCAGCTTCTGTCGCTCTCTTTGAAAAGTAGAAAACGGGGTGAAATTTTGAATCGAGTTGCTTTTGCAGTAACGATGCCCCGAAACCATTACTACTTGCATCATAATGTAGTTCAGTTGTGCATTGTGGGTTGTTAATTCCTAACAACGATCTCTACAAGGGATTTCTTCAAAACTTCAAATGTCTCACAATGTCTCACAATACACACTTATCGTTCACAATAATTGTGTCAAAAACGCTCTTTAGGATCTCCAAATGTTCATCAACATCTTTAGTTGCAATTAATAGATCGTCAATATACGATATGACTTTGTTTTTTTGAATTGAGTTTTTGAAACCATGTTTTATATATCTCTCAAAGACGGATGGGGCATTTTTTAGACCAAAGGGCATTCTTAGAAATTCATATTGCCCAAGAGGAGTAACGAACGAGGTATATTTAGTACTATCTTTAGATAACCGAACATGATAGAACCCATTCCGTAAATCTAACGTTGTGAAATAACGCTTGTCTTTAAGATAATCCAGATGATCCTCGATCAATAGCAGGGGATAATTGTCACGTACAGTGACCTTGTTTCTTCTTCTTCTTCTTCTTGTGGCACTACAGTCTGGGGTGGACCTGGGCCTCAACCAATATGCCTCTCCAGCCAGCAAGATCTTTCGCTAGCTGTCTCCAGTTGCGCACTCCAAGTTGGTTGAGGTCCTTCTCCACTTGTGTGCGCCACTTTAGTCTAGGTCGTCCTCTGTTGCATTGTCCCAATGGCACGGATTCAAAGACTTTTCGGGCCGGAGCAGTGGTTTCCATATGCTCTACATGGCCTAGCCATCTTAAGCGTTGTATCGCTGTGTCGCTGTACAGCCCATAGAGTTCGTCATTAAATCTTCTCCTCCAGATGCCATCAACGCAAACAGGACCAAAAATCGCACGCAGAACTTTTCTCTCGAAGAGACTAAGGGCTTCCTCATCCGCCTTTGCTAACGTCCAAGATTCCGCGCCATAAAGTAGGACGAGGATGATCAAGCTGTTATATAAAGCGAGTTTCGTCTTTCGAGAGAGGGCTTTATTACTCAATAGCCTCTTGAGCCCAAAGAAACAGCGATTGGCAAGAGTGATTCTACGTTTGATTTCGTTACTGGTGTTGTTGTCCCTATTTACCGCGGAGCCGAGGTAGACGAAGTCCTTGACTACCTCTAAGTTTCTGCTGCCTAGTGTGACGCTCCGTCCGAGACGTCGATGTTGTGTGTCCTTCCTTAACGACAGCATGTACTTAGTTTTGCCCTCATTTACCGTCAGACCCATTTTAGCTGCTTCCGCTTCAATGCCAGCAAACGCCTCATTGACGGCTCGCTGTGTTCGTCCAATCACGTCTATGTCATCAGCGTATGCTAGCAATTAAACTGACTTCTGGTGTTGACTTGTGAGTTACGCACGATCTTCTCAAGCATGATGTTAAAGAAGTCACATGACAGTGCGTCGCCTTGTCTAAAACCTTTTTTGACATTCAAGGTCTCGGTGAGTTCGTTACCGACCTTGACGGAGCAGCGAGAGTTCTCCATCGTCATCCTACACAATCTGACGAGTTTGGTAGGAATGCCAAAACTAGACATGGCACTGTATAGCTCGTCTCTATGCACACTGTCATATGCAGCCTTGAATTTCTTGGGTCTTTTCCAGGATCTGCCGTAATGTAAAGATCTGGTCTATTGTGGACTTCCCTGGCCTGAAATCACACTGATAGGGACCTATCAGGTCATGGACAAACGGCTTCAGACGCTCACACAATACGGCAGAGAGGATCTTGTATGCGATGTTCAGGAGACTTATCCCTCGGTGGTTGGCGCAGTCAAGGGCGTCTCCTTTTTTGTGAACCGGGCAAACGACGCTGAGATTCCACTCATCGGGCATGCTTTCCTCCTCCGCCTTGGCAGCTCTTCATGTTGAGCGCAATCAACGACGTTACCTCGCGTGCACAGGCCCATGCCCCCTGACCTTGTTTAGTTCTCGAAAATCCACGCAGTCTCATTTCTTTGTTTTTCTTATGTACAAGAACAATTGGAGATGCAAATGGTGAATTCGATTCATAATTCCATTTGCAATTAGTTAATCTAAAATATTTTGTAACTCAATTTTATGGGCGTACGAAAGTCTTCGCCGTATGCAGTAAAAAGGGGTGTCTTTAATCAAAACTATCTGCATTTCGAAATCAGTTTTTGGATTAAATGAATTTTTGTTAATAAGAAGAGCAGGCTGCACATTTCCTTAACTTTTGATTTGACACTGTCACTTAGATTTTCGTTGATATTAATTTGCAACTCACCCATATCCTCGCCGATATTGATATTCAAAATTTCAAAACCAAATCATTGTTGTCGATGCAGGACGTTTGTTGAGGTTGTACGCCGTCGAGTCATGAATTTCTTGATTCATTCAGATGTCTTGACTAGTTTGAAGCTTTAAACCAATCGCCCAAACCAAAATGACGGGATAATTCATAGATTTATCTTTTACAACTATTAAATTTAAAACGATGGTTTCGAGACGGCTATCGTTGACTCCATAATAAGACTGCATCGTACACTTTAAAGCTGGTATGAAAACTGAGGGAAGGTACATAATTTGAATAAAACTTATTGGAATCCCAGAGTCCAAAAGTGTCAAAAGTGATGTGGAACTCTTCACAGATTTAGTTACCCATTTGTTTTGTTATTTTTTTTCTTGCAAATGGTGACACTCCACAGCACTATGTAACGACGCAGTTTCGTTTTGTACAGGGTTTTCACTTTTAGACTTTAGTTCCTCACACATGTTTTGCACAATCATCACAGTTTCTTGGCTTGTGCACAATCTTGAGACGTGTCCCGGTTTCCCACATTTAAAGCATGTGAACACTTGTTTGACATTTCGCTCACGTTGGTTGTTTTTTTATCTCTGTTGTTGTTGGATACTATTTCTGCTGTTTTCAATTTTGTTTTGACAATTCGTTGATCTGATGGACCAGTTGTTGTTTTTGACATTTTCTCTATACTAACTTGATAAGAGTTTTGTTTTGTATGGATGTATAATTTTACTGTACCAGTCAAAAGTCGTTTGCCATACAGGTACTTAGCTCTTTCGTCTAATCTCAATATTTCCGCGCACTCTTCGAATTCCTGGATCCATCTCTCAACAGATCCTCCTCATCTGAATCACATTCAGGATCTGTCACAGCCCCGTCGGATAGTATTGAATTATTTGTCCCATCATCACAGGCCCTTGCGGTGGTGTCGTGCATTAACTTTCAAAGATCTTCGTCTTCCAAACCCTGCACAGCTTCAAGCGCTCGAACTTTCAGTTCCGCCTTAGTTCCCGTAGTATGCAACTTTAAGATCCGTAGGACATTCTTAAATTTCACGAGAGTGGCTGATTCTATGAAATTTGTCCATTCCATACGGTGCACTTAAAAATGAGCAAGGAAACTGGCTATTGTAGAATGATCGAATTATTCGACGACGCCATCCCACTACTGAAAAACTGTAGGGTTTTCCGTAAAGAAAGACACAGTTGACAGTTCAACTATATGGACAAAAAAGCCCTTCATTTATTTTTCAACTCTCTTTTATACATTCGGTAGTAACTGCTATTGGAGAGATTTCAGTACAATCACCTCATCATTTTAGCATAGATAATGTTACATGTAATAGAATGAGCTAAAGTAGGTACATACAGTGGTTCACAAAAGTAACTCATCTATATATATAAAAATCAATGCTTGTTTGTTTGTTTGTCCTTTATAGACTCTTAACTGGTAAGAGATGAGCATTGATGTCTTTGGCAACTTTGTTCAGAATTCTGTCAAAAAGGTTTTGGTACCAACTTTTGTTTGGGGGATAGCTCCCCATAGAGATGAAGTTGGAGCCTATGTTCAAAGTTCGGCTGATCCATTCGAGTGATATATCAATCAAAAGATCTTTGAAAATCAGACTGAGCTTTCCTTCGCAGTTTTTCGATGGAGAGTACCATAAGAAAGATATGAAGCTTTAAAAAGTTTGACCACCTCTAATTTCCACACAGTTGTGCCTACAAATCTGGAAAAATCATGGAAAATCCGCCTCAATGAATACTTTCAATTAAATTAGTTCAAGCATTCAGGCTTAGACACTTTGGGAGTTATTGGTCAAAATCTTTAAAACATCAATATGCAAATTTTGGAAAATTAAAAACGCAGTATTGAAGATCTGGGTCAACGCGCTAAGGGAACATAGTTATCCAACCATCGTTTTGAATAATGAATTGGAGATATCGCAGGTTAAATGCTTTTTGTTTCCCATATATTTTTCTCGCTGTGAAGTAATCGTGTGTTGTTTTGGGAATTATATACATATGCTTACGCGTGCGTAGATGCGTGTATGCCCGTGCATAGATTTACCGCTCCATTGACTGAATTTGGATTTGTACATACAAATACATATATATATGGTATTTGAATGTACATTACAGTGTAATTATTTCGTATCACGTTTGAATGTAATACTGTAACTACTCCAAGAATAGCAAATCAATATACAAAAAATCATTGGAAGCGCTCATTGCACACTAAAGGACTTAAGAGGAAACGAATGTGTTTTCGGAGGTGCGCTAATTTTACAGTTTCGGGTTCTTGAACAAACATTTCCCGTTATTCCGCGTTCAACGCTGGCTGAAAAACTGAATGCATATTTAAAATTATCCGTTTTATGGCGACATGTGCAGAAACTATACTTATAAACCCAAATTGCAACTTGATGGATCCGCTAAACGTTTTGCAAAACAATAATTGGATGATGGAAATAGTAAATTGACTGTCAATAAGGTCACACAATGTATCTTATTGCCACCAGACTTCTGCATATTCGCATCAAATGCAGACGAGCAAATACATAATACATGGCTCAGTGAAGGTGCTATATTAGCAGCCAAAAACAACTATGTCAACTCAATTAATTTCACCATTCAAGGTGAAATACCTGGAGAAGCGAAAACATATAAATCCATTGATACTGTGATGAACCAAGACGAAGTTGTCAACTATCCAACTGAGTTCTTGAATTCACTTGACTATATTGAAGCAAATTCAAGGGAGAAGATTTCCTATTGCCTCGCATTCCAATGATCCCAAATAATTTAGCATTTGAAATTTAAACGTTTGCAGTTTCCAGTGCGACTCGCCTATGCCATTACCACCAACAAGGCACAAGGACAATCCTTACATGTGTGTGGCCTTAAGAAAATCCGTGCTTCTCTCATGGACACCTGTATGTGTCCTGTTCACGCGTCGGAGAGCATTCTAATTTATTCGTTTATGCCCCAGATAAAAAAACAAAAAATATTGTATATCCAACAGCACTTCAATAAACAAAATAAAAATTAAATTTTTTTTTAGTATATGTATAAACATTAATTTTTTTTTTAAATTTGACTTATTTTAAGCGTAGCAAAGCGCGCCGGGTATAGTTAGTTTGGAATTAAAAATTGTTTGATTTTTCTGTCTACATATACTTAAAGTGCATTATTTTAAAAAAAATATAAGACACAACTATTCACGCTAAAAAGAAAACAGAAAACAATTAAGCTGATCCTTTTATTTTGTCCGAACGTTGAAACAGTTCCTTCACATATAGACAAATTTTCTTAAAATGTTCTTGTTTCCTTTAATTGTTTTTTGTTGGGAAGGAAGTACCGTTACCAACAAAGAGATACATGCAAACAGACGTCATATTAAATTTTATTTCAGTCAGAATAAAGTAAATATTCGATGTTGTCTGTACAGGTCCTATTGATTTGTCTGTCACTGTGTGTAACAAAATGGGAGCCTAATGGATGATAGACAACATAAGTACGCAACCAAAGCCAATCGTTTATTACATTGATAAATAGCGCAACCGAGTTCGCATTACCAACAACTCAAGAAAGCATTGGGAAGAACAGAATAGTTAGAAGTGATAAGTGATAAAAGAAAATGTTTATACTTTACGAATATCACATCAGATCTGGACCGAATGTTGTATCACAGGCGAGCCATTTGGGTCCCTTACGTTTTCTTTTGTTTATAAACGATGTTCATGAAATATTTAATTTTTGCGAAAACCTAACATTTGCGGATGACTTCTTATTACACTTTTTGATAAATAGTATAATAATTAAATTTCAATGGAATACATGAAACCAAGCGGAATGTTGTAAGGATAATAATATTGTTTTAAACATTTCAAAATGTACAATTTTCACGACATGTAGAATAACTTTAGTCATGTGCATCCGCGTTATTATTAAATAATACATTAATTCACGAGAATTTTTTTTTTATGAATATACAGTATCAATATGAATATACAGTATATATTTGTAGCAACCACCCAAGCAAAATTACGATTTTGTTTGTAGCGGATGATAGAGGGAAACTAAGATATTGAACTTTTTATTCTGGTTTTCCTTACTTTTTCTTACTTACAAACATACCTTTTCTTTATAAAACAAAATTATTAAAAATTAATAAACAAACTACCGCGACAAAAACTAAAGCATTCTTTAGTAAAAACATATTCATTCCTCTCACTTGCAGGGCTCAGACCAAGTTTTTTCTAATTTATTTGAGATTTCCTTATTTAACCGTTATACAGATTTTAAATTGGTTGTCAAATTTGAAAATTAAGAAAAAAATTGACAGTTGAATCCAAGAGATGTTATCAATATGTCTTTAACGATGGTTTATCCAGACCAAAGATAAACAAAAATAATAGGTCTATTATGTATCGAATAACATGGAAATATTTGGCAACTGATAATACGTTTGCATAGCATTCCGGAGGAAGGCCACGAAAAACGATTATAAAAGAACAGCTCCTGCGCAGTCTCCTGAAAATTTGTGGGAGATGAACGATAAATGAATTAGTCGGCAATAGTGTAAAAATTTAAACCAGCTACATAGTAAAAAGACTCATGAAAGGATATGCCTATGAATTTACGAGGGGCGTTCAATATGTTCTCGGTGTCGATATGAAGGAAAATGCGAATTTAATTTAAATTGTTTTTACGAGCGTTGCCTTTTATATTTTGCGATTAGAGAACAAAAACAAATATTAATCATCGAACATGGCTTTATCGTTTTTCAAAATATTCCCCGATACGATGTATACACTTTTGCATGCGTTTGAACCAAATGTGGAAGCACTTTTCCGACTCTGATTGAGGTATCTCCAAAACATGCATGCAAAAACGCATCAACCGCTTCTTCAGGTGTCGAAAAACGTTGACCCCTCATTTTATTTTTTAAGTACGGGAGTAAGAAGTAGTCATTCAATGCCTAGTATACGGCGGTTGACTCATCAAATCGGTGTTTTGAGTGCTCAAAAATGCAGTTGTTTGAGCCGATGTGTGAGAGCTCGCATTGTCGTAGTGAGGAGTGATCCGTCTTCGGTGGTTGGTTTTCCTGATTTCTTGGAAGACAGCTGGCAAACAAATGATTGTGTACCATTCGGAATTGACTGTTCTGCGTTGTTCTAGTGGTGCGGTTGCGACATGTCCAGTTTTTCCGAAAAATCAGGCGACCTTTTGCTTGGAAGTGCTTTGTGCGCGAGCAACTTTTGTTGAATTTGGCTCAGTTTGAAACACCCATACAGTCGTTTGCTGTTTACTTTCGGGCTCATACGCGTAAATCCACGATTCATCACCTGTTACGATGCCATAGACGAGTTTCGGAGCACCGCGATCGTATTTTTGGAGCCTTTTTTTGAGCGATTGACAAATTGTGTGGGATCCAACGCGAACAAATTTTTTTGACGGACGGTTGTTCATGCAATATTGAATATATGCTGATCCCACTAATGCCTGAGGTTGTCTCAATCTCACGATAGGTAACATGACGATCTTGCAATATCAGTTCGCGCACAGCATCAATGGTTTCCGGAACAACAACTGACTTTGGACGACCTTCACGAAATTCGTCTTGGAGTGAACTACGACCTCGGTTGAATTCACCATACTATCGATAAACATTGGTCCTTGATGGAGCTTCATCGCCAAAAATTGAATAAAGTTCATCGATGCACTGTTATTGAGTTAACCAACGTTGAAAGTTGTAAAAAATAATTGCACGAAAATTTTCACGATTTTTTGGGCGAGATGTTATAACGTTCTCGTATGTCAAAACGTTCGGAGTACGTATAACCTAAAAATGTCAAACTTTACTATAGAACTGGCAGTTGCCAGATTGCAACACTAGGGTTGCCCAATCCCGAAATATAAAAGGCAACCTTCGTATTTTTCAATATAATCTCCCCTTACATCAATGCATTTGTTACATATTGAGATAAACTTTTTTAAACCCTCAAAAAAAAATAAATTTGCAAAATACCCATTTATTGCCGACTTAAGTTCTTCATCATCCGAAAATCTTTTTCCACGAAGACGAAGGTCTAGACTATAGGGTCCCAAAAAACTGTGGCCATGAGCTTTCCGGCAGACGGAGTGACTTTGAGCTTCTTCGGGGCGTCTGTTCCTTTTTATGCCCCTGCATGGACTCTTGTTTGCTTTCAGGGTCATAGCGGTGAACCCATGTTTCGTCCCCAGTAACAATTCGATCCATAACACCGTTCGCGTTCTCACTACACATCTCCAAAAGCTCTCTACAGCATGCGATTCTCACTTTTTTCTGAGGCACTGTGAGCATTCGTGGCACCCACCTTGCACTGATCTTTGAAAGGTTAAGATGGTCATGAAGAATAATGTGAATGGTACCAGTTGAAAGCTTGGTGATTTCTGTCATCCTTTTTTCCTTTATTCGGGCATCCTCTGGAGCAACTTTTTCGACTTCTTTGATGCTTTCTCCCCTACAAGCAGTAACCGGGTCACCGGAGCGGGGGTCGTCTTCAATGTTCTCTCTGCCTCTCTGGAACTCACTTGACCACTTTTGCACAGTTGATAATGAAAGTGCGGAACCCTGGTAATTAGCCACCATTTTTTCATGAATAGTTTTTTGACTTGCCCTTGCTTAGTGAGAAATTTAATTACAGCGCGATGCTCAATTTTCACCATCATCGTCTCAGTTGCCATTGTGATTCTGTTTAAGTAGAGATAAAACGTGAATTAATAATCATATTTATGTGAAATTTTACATGAATGCCCTAAAATAATAGTATTACTTGATAATTAAGTCAATTATATATAAAACAACAGCTTCACCCCGATATGGAGAATATATTGAAGGCCCCTCGTAATATATAGATATTTACCACTATGCCAAGAAGGTGTATGGCGGTACTTTAGCCGAAAGGGACTTGCAACAAAATATTAACAATATATCCGCTTTTTTACTTTTATTACATGATTTTTGTGTTCAAACCTGGGGCTACTTTTATTTTGTCGAGCTGGTTTTTTTCACTTCATTGTGTAATAAATTATAATATTTTTTTTTGCTAAGAATATGTTATATTTTTTATGTTTATTTTGCTTAAAAAAAATTTTTTTTTTGTTTATTATAGCTCATTGCAACCAACTATGGTCGCAATGAACCCATTACAAGATGCATAATTAAATTTTATGATCTTTGTAACGAAATTAGTTTTAGCTTGCCACGAGTAGAGTGTAAAAACATAGTTTCCACATTGCCTCCTAATTATTATTATTTATTGAAGTCATCTGTAAGACGATTGAAGTCGAAAGATGATGCTTAGTCGCTCAGTGAAAATCTTTTGTGTAACGCGTTACTCAGAGTAAACACATAACGAACGTGTGATGGATAAAGTAATGCCCGAAATTTCGGTCTGTCCATCACGTTTGTCACACTGTTTATATCTATTGGAAGACCAATAATTGTTTACCTGCGTATATATGAAAATTAATTTTGCGATAAAAGTGGGCTAACTTTCGTAAAATAAATTGAAAAGAATTTGGTTAATAACCAACTAGATTTCTCGGATTGAATATTTTTCTTGCGACCTCCTACGATAAACTCTTCAATATGCGTGGTTCGTAAGTTTGAATTCTCGTGGATAACTTTCGTCCCGACTATCCAACGATCATCATAAGAGCAAACCACGGTGTCATTATGTACAATCTTTTCGTCAGCACGAACTTAATGTCTAGGGAAAAACGCAAGCGGACATACTATTGAATGTCCCCAACACAAAACATTTAAGATGCAAGGAGATTTACTAACGATCGACAGCCCAGCAAAACAATTTGCATTCCTCGCCATCTGGCTTATCAGTCGCAGTGCCCAGGGGCGGCGAAAATAACTCTTTCATTTGACCCCTTGACTGCATGAACAATCGCAATCTTTTTTTGCCAGCGATTCGCTTGGTGCGACACCGAAAAGGAAAAAAATAATAAAAAAACAAAACCAACAGGGAGAAAAATATGGCATGGTTATGGGTAAGTCGAAGTTGTTTGTGTGCAAACAGCGGTCAATAGCCTATCTCTGGCCTGGAGCTTTCGAAATATTATAAATCTGCCAATAATTTCACCCGAGCATGCTGAACAACAACGCCAACAACGAGAAGATGAAGTGGATTTAAAAGCCAGCCAAATCGATCCAATCAAACCCCACTTCCAGCTAAGCAATAATGAATGAACCGCTACAGAGGCTTATTTAAATATACGCGATCGGCTGTCTTTCCGCTTGCTCGTCCTTTCTTAATGCATTGGAGATGGAGGTTAAGGTGTCTGAATAACGGTTGCTCTTGCCAGTATCGTTCTTTAGCCAATTTAATTCTTCGCCATTCACTTACCGCACTAATAAAAACGTTTTAATAAAAACATGAATAAATTTCTTGCTGCGTACCAAATTCGAAGCTAACAGTCCCCACGATGGATGCTGTGTTGTCGCATTTGCTTTGGCACCCTGGTTAGTCGCGACGTGAACAATCGACACTACTGCAGCGAGGACCCCAAACGCAAAGCGCGTGACCCGCTTTTTGTGCCCATTACGCCTCGTTTTCGGCAGTTTTTTTTGTTGCTGTCGCAGTCCGCATTGTCGGTTTGGTCGTCTTCTCAGTCAATGTGGCTTAGAAGCAGAAAGAACTCATTTCTGCCATTCTTCAGCGCAGTGTACTTTAATGAGGAAACTTTATTACATCCTGGGAAGTATTTGTTTACTAATGACGGAATGTTAATATTGACAAATGTGCTAAAGAAAATTGGTGGGGGTAGGGGGAATATCTTGCAACGACCTGTGAATTTACTGCTGATGCTATCTCTAAGCGGATTTGGAAGATTTATGAGTAATTTGGGAGCTTGTTGCCTTACCGGGTACAATTAAAACTTGTAACCGAGGAACTCTTCCTCATGAACGTTTCGACACATACACACGTATGTGCATATTCGACGAAAAGAGGTTTCACGATTTGCATAATGAGGTGGCAGTGTCTTCAATGACTAAAATCAGTTGAGACTCCAACAAGCAGTGGTCAATTTGCTATGCAAGAAATTACCAACATAAAGAACGAGATACGAGATACAAAATTGGGAAATGAATAAAAATAACTGTCAAGCGTTTGCATTATGTTTAAATCCAATGGAGGATTGTCTAGCTTAAGAAACTCATTTATAATACCAGGTATGAAATGAGCGTCAAGACACAAACGTCTCGATAGGGATATTTAGTATACATCAAGTTATTGAACAGACAACATCATATTTTTTCATCATGTTTAAAATTTGGAATTTTGTACCAGAAAGTGATGATTTTGGGAAATGAATAAAAATAACTGTCAAGCGTTTGCATTATGTTTAAATCCAATGGAGGATTGTCTAGCTTAAGAAACTCATTTATAATACCAGGTATGCGAAGAGCATTAATTTTTTGTTTTCATTTGAAGAAAAGTGCTGCAGAGTCGCATCGAATGCTTGTCGAGGCATATGGTAATCATGATCTATCAGAAGCAACATGCAAAAGATGGTTTCAAAGGTTCAGAAATAATGATTTTGATGTGAGAAATGAAGAACGTGGAAGACAACCAAAATAGTTTGAAGACGCCGAATTGCAAACGACATTGGATGGAGATGACACTTTGAGTCAAAAGCAAATGGCAGCAATGTTAAATGTTGCACAACAAACAATTTCCGACCGTTTAAAAGCTATGGGAAAGATCCAAAAGTGTGGAAAATGGGTGGCACATGAATTGAATGAAAGACATATGGAAAACAGAAAAAACACTTGTGAAATTTTGCTTCAAAGACACGAAAGAAAATCGGTTTTGCATCGGATTGTTACTGGCGATGAAAAATAAATTTATTTTAAGAATCCTAAACGGAAAAAATCATGGGTTAATCTGGGACAACCATCAACATCGACTGCAAAACCAGATCGATTTGGCAAGAAGACAATGCTGTGTGTTTGGTGGGACCGGAAAGGTGTGCTGTACCACGAGCTCCTAAAACCTGGTGAAACCGTTATTACCGATCGCTACCGACAACAAATGATCAATTTGAACCATGCATTGATTGAGATACGCCCAGAATGGGCCAGAAGACACGGCAAGGTAATTTTGCTAGATGACAATGCACCTTCACACAAAGCAAAATCGGTTCAGGATTCAATCAAAATACTTGGCTGGGAGCAGCTACCCCACCCACCGTATTCACCAGACTTGGCTCCTTTCGACAACCATTTGTTTGCATCGATGGGTTACGTATTGGCTGAGCAGCACTTTGATTCCTACGAGGAGGTCGAAAATTGGCTGTCTGATTGGTTTGCTTTAAAAGACGAACAATTTTGAATTATTGTGAATTATTAGATCGAAAGTTTGACTTATGATAATTGTCATTAACCGAAAACTGTTTTCTTAATGCACACGTGTCAATTAACGGAAAGTTAAGTTTTGCTCACTTGATAAGGATTTTTCACAATTGGTCTTGGAAAATATAAGACCAGCATATTCTTTCAAAAAAGTGTATGGAACAATATGTGGAAAAGGTTGTTAGGGAATGAATTTACTATAAGTTGCATTGATTACTGTTGTTTTTTCTTAAAATTCCAGTATTTCACCGTCAAGTGTATTTCAGTGCTACATTTTTGTGCATATTTAACATTTTTAGTTATACAGATAAAGTGGTCGCCGTGGCGTTGTGGGTAGAGTGCGACGCTCACACGCCGAAGGGTCTAGGTTCGATTCTCGGCTTGCACCATCTCTTTCGAGCTGTTGACAGCATTCAAAGAGTAATAACTGTCTAAGAATGCTTAACAAACTTCGCCGTTCGGAGTCCGCAAATAACTGTAGGTCCCTTCTACTCGTGAGAGAACAGTAGCGCGCGCAACACGAGTAGTTGATGTGCAATCTAGTCCTTGGTCCCCCTGTGGACTGTCGCGCCAACAATTATTATTATAACAACAGGTAAAGAATGAACATATAATAAAAACAATTAAGAAATTAAATTTCCTTTGCATTATCACCACGAGCACATTTGCAATAGTTCAGGCGTTCAACCCAATTAACGAATACTTTTTCTATATTTTAGTTATTTAACATTTGATATTGTCCCAGAGCTCATCTATAGTTGCTGGCTTATTGGTATAGACCAATGTCTTATATAAGCCAAAAGAATAGTCTTTCACCAAACTTGATTTTTAGTTATTTGATTGTAGCATACACTGCGTGGCTTTTAGCACCATGCTGTTAAAACAAAGTATACAAATATTAATTAAAAGCGAAACTTATTACTTTTCGTGGTCATAACTTTTACAGTAAGATATGACCAATAAAATGATGAATGTATGATATTTTGCTCATTCACTAACCCATTCAGAGTTGTTCCTTTCCACTCAAGATCATTGTCGCTCTTAAAGTTGCGGTGAATGAACACGAATATAAATTAAGCAACTTGCAAAAGTTATTCAAATGTGAACTGCTCCATTGTGATTTGTCAATTAATACGATTATAAATGCCAGTAAAATTTTCATCGCTTCTCGTTCCTATCGAATAAAATATTGTACACAACGATTGCTCTACTAGCAGAAAATCTAAAAAATCGACATCCGCTGCGTAACGCTACCTCCCTCTTGCCCCAACTCAAAGCACTAAATGCATGTGCATAAATTTACCGAGATTTCTAAATTCCCAAAAGATTGTAACTCTCACAAGCGACAATACAAGCTACAAATTACCATAACTCGATTCTTAATCGCCTGGAAATTTAAATTACCATCGGTGGATTAGATGTGTGATCGCGATGCACGTAGTGTCAGTGAGGGCGGCGGAGGCGCTCTGTTTTTCTTCGCTTTCAAGGAAACACCTACAGTTGAGACAAATCTGTGTGCATCACCATTAACACAGATTTTTTTTTCATTTTTTGTCTCTCTTTTAACTATTGTATGTTCATTGTCTATTCTTACATACGTGATATGAGTGCGCGCCGCCATCAGTTCAATAGTGATCAACTTTCTCTTTCCTCTTGAATCTGATCTGTGAGATGAGTACAACGCGCGGTAGCTATCAGAAGACGTCAAAATATCCGCGATGAATAGGTGATGCTGATCGTTTGACTGTGGGTGGAGAGGGTGTGCGATTCTCGGATCGTGTCGATTGTGTGATCCATAAGATAGATAGAGAATCAAATAATGCTTAATACTGAGAAAACTCAGAACCGACGTTCCATATTCCAAAGCATTAAATTCTGGGTTGTAGCCAGAACTTTGTATACAGAAATATAAAGGTTTCATAAATTTGTTTAATCCAATTGACATATTGACCTTGTCAGTAATTTCCGTGAAAAGATTTTAGTCTCGAAATTTGTTGAAACTCGAAACATAATAATCTTACTTTGATGTTTACTATTCGTTGCAGTTATCTAAAGATATCCGACCAGTAGAAGTACTGTGTACAATCTTATTTAAACAAATGCCTCTATTTTTTGATAGCTTTGCAAAGCTAACGTTTTTTGTGGTCCGTGGGCAAACTTGTATTTTTGCATCTAACTTGCGCAAGAGATTTTTGATTTGTTTTTATAATTGATCAGAAATAGAACTTTCATTTTACAACTAAAAATTGGTTTCTATTGACAGTTGCGTTTACAGATACATCTCTGTGCAAAATGAAAAAAGAAGTAACAAAATGAAATGTGAAATGTAAATGTGGGCCAGATTTACATGGCTCCTTTTTGGCAATAGTAATGCCTTAGGACAATTAGGGATCGATTACTGAATGTCATGGTTCAAGCTGAAACAATGGTCAGAGCTCATTGCACAGTTTCAAAAATTCAGTTCAAATTATCGTAAATGTTAATTTAATTAACTCCAAGAAAAGTAGAATAATAGGAACAATTTGAATCATTCTAAGCTTGTTTATGTACACTCTGTGTGCTACCTGCAGTACCCTGTTTCTATAGTAATTTTGTGGCTGTAAACAAACAAAACATAAGACCGATCTACTTGAAGACTAATGCAGATCTTATTTTATTAATAAAATAATGTCATAAAGTATGCTCAATAAAAAAAGTGTTAGTTCGTAAGAAACATGCAGTGGGCTCCCACAATTGACCTGGCTCAGTCCTTCATTTCATTTCTTATTTTCTCTTTGGCCTTTATCCACATATGTATTTCTAGTCATGTTCTTCAGATGACGCCAAATCGCAATATATAATATTATACGTTACCGTCAAATTAGTCTGCAGACTATTAAACCTTAAAACGACTTAAGGCAATATAAGTCTTAGTGATTCCCCTTAAGATTATGATCTCAAGCCGAAATTTTTATTTCATGTTTTAAGAAAATCACTTTAGGGTTTCGGAAAAAATCTTCAAAGTTCACCAGAATAAATTTTTCCTAATTTTTACATATTAGGAAAGTAATTGAAATTATTTGGGTCTCTAAGCTTCTATGGATACATTATTTTAGTTTTGCATCCGGGAAAAGTCAAGAGATCAAGCGGGCATATCACTGCGATACCGACGCCGGTGTCAACGGCTGATATGGATATCAGTCTAGTAACCGAATCTGTTGCAGGACAACAAAATCCCTATTACGATCTATGTCTGCTCCGCTCTACACCCCTTTGCCCCCTAGGGAGTTTTGTCAGTCAGGCAAAGCCTCGTCTATGGTGGCATCTCCCACAGAAGCTGTGTCTCTGTTTTAAATAAAGACGAAAAAAATGCATCAGCATTTACATAGTGCATGTCAGATCACTGTGGGGTGGCTCGGCGAGTGAGTTTGATGAATGCCCGACGATGTTGGGTCTGCCGCCACAACCTGGGACGACAGATGCCTAAACATGAAATCTTCGTGTAAAATTACTACGATCCATGATGCAATCATCTTATCCCTTTATCCCGACGTCGAATCTCCGACGAATGCCAGTGATTTGCATTTCCTTTTGGTCACGTCGTATATACATTTGTTATTGTCATGTCGTTCTACGTTTTGCTCCGCTTTACTATGTCTTTATTGCTTTATTCGAAGCAGTTTCTACGATTTGCAGCCATCTAGTGACTCTTATTTTGGTATTTGCTGAGGTGTTTAATTTAAAACATACACACGGACGGACATCCAAGCGCAGGCACGCATTTAAGCAATGGGGATACAAATGTATTTCGACATAGAATTAAAAATTCTCATTATGTAATTTTTGAACTGGTGCGGAAAACAACAACAAGGTTGTGATAACAGAAAACAGCGACTCCTATAAGTATTTTGACTTTATTAAAATTTTCTAGAAGTTTCTCTTCTAAAGGTGGAAGCTTCATCAGATACGTCAGGGGCAATCGTCTGACAGTCGTCTCGCACAACGCTCTCGCACCGAAATCTTTTTCAACGACATGTGTTTTGAAGGATTATTGAGTCTATGGTATTGTTTTTTATTCATCTCCTAGCGTACAGTAGTAGCAAAGACAAAAGCAAGCTCACTGAGGTATGCGGAATGAATTCCAGTTAAACTGTATTGTGTGGAAAAAATATGCGTAAATATCTGTTATACGTATATACACATATATATAGTTTGATTTTTCCGCGAAGCCATAGAGGCTTTTCTGCAGAAGATTGTGTTTCATAATTAAGATAAAAAAATTTATAAGCACGCTTAGTTTGGAATTGGAGTAATTTGTTTTAAAAATATTATAACTAAGAAAAGTTGACATTTACTGCAAGCATTGTGATTTATGTTTATGTAAGTTTTGTCTAGGAGGAATTTAAGAAAAAAAAATTTATCACTTTTTTTCTAATACTAATACGGGTTTTGGATACTTCTAAGTTCTTGCGGAATACCGTTCAAGGTTTGAGGTACACTGCATTTCAGCTGTCGTCTTCCATAATTGTTATTAAAACGAGGCTTATGAAGCATGCCTTGATCCCTCCTTCTGGTGTTGACTTCATGTTGAATTGGTGTTACAAATGTGTTGTCATCATAGCACTCCAGTATAAGGGTCATCTTGTAGATATCTTCTACTGAAAGTACTTTGAAACGCCGCTGCTCCTGAAGGTTGTGCTGCGCACGAGCTTCGATCTTCTTTAGGGCTGACTTCTGGAGTTTTTGAAGCTTCTGGATATGTGTCACTGATGCATTGCCCCACGCAAGTATACCATACTTCAGTTTTCATTCAACAATGGCCTAAGATCGTCTTAGGCTTCCACGAAGTTCATCTATGTGCATATCCCACAGGAATTTTCTGTCAATGGTAACTCCCAAATATCTATAATTTTCTACCGTTTCGATAGGACTACACGTGGACTTAGGACATTGTTCATGTCTGAAGTATATTTGTGACTGTGTAGCCTTATATTGAGGACTTCGAATATGCATCATCTTCGTTTTAGATGCATTAATTGAAAGTCATGACACCACTTCACCGCGTTGTCGAATTCCTCCTGCATAGTTTCAAGTGCTATGTGCAAAGATATGTGACGCACCACTATTGCCTCTTCAGGAATATTTTCACGGCAATAATTACACGTATACATGATTGAAATATTTAGAGAATTTGTGTGAAAAGGAGATAATAATAATAATTGTTGGCGCTGCAGTCCAAAGGGGGACTAGGGCCTAGCTTGATCATCAACTGCTCGTGTTGTGCGCGCTACTGTTCTCTCACGAGTAGAAGGGACCTACAGTTTTTTGCCGACTCCAAACGACGAAATTTGAGAAGCTTTCTTAGACAGTTATTACTCTTTGAGTGTTGTCAGCAGTTCGAAAGAGGTGGTGCCGTGAAAAATTTCGAAAAATTGGTGTCGAGCTGGGAGTCGAACCTAGACCCTTCGGCGTATGAGCGTCGCACTCTGCCCACTACGCCACGGCGACCACGTGAAAAGGAGATATTTACTTAAAAACGCAACAGAGCAAATAGAAAATGGAACTTTACTCTGGTGTTTTATTACACTGTCTTAGGGGCAATTTTAATAATTAATTTGGGAAAATTGAAAACTTTGAATTAGGACACTGGGTAATCAAATCACAGATCGATTAAATAACACGTCCACTCTGACTAAGCTTTTCAACTTTGAGAAATATGGCAGCAGCACGTTGCACTGTGCAATAGTCAGCTGCCTTGTTGGCTAATACACGAAGTCCATGCTACTTCAAAATTTTTCATCTGCCGTAACATTTTCATTTGAAATCGAGTATCTTTCATCTGCTGTTGCTGTTGCGAGACTGATGAGTGAGAGTTATAAATTTAATTAAATATTTATTTTTCTTGTATTTGCTGATGGATGAAGTGGATCGGATGACGAAATATGAACGTTTCGTTTAAATAATTTCTGCAATATAAGTTGGTTATTTTAATTCGTTTCTGTATTTGCTTGTTGTATTTGTTCAGAAAAAAACTCTTTGAGAGTAGACAGGATGTGAGGAATGTCTGGTGCGATTAGGTTTTCATTTTTCAGTACTGAGTTCCTATTAATACAAGAACGTACACAGACCCGCAATAAGAAGTTAAATTACATGTAAACTTACTTTTGTGTGCATGATTTAGCGTTTTTCCTTGTCCGTCATTCCTTAGCCATGAATCAATTGTTTTTTTCTGCTTCGAAATTCGAACACAATCAAAAAAAAGAAACACCTTAATATATTTTATGAGCTCCTTAATAGGAATGCACGACAATCTTATCAGTTTTCTCCAAATAACCCAATAAACTACAGCCTTTCGCTGACCTCAATTAATTTTTCGATGCAGTTTTGATAAAAAAGTCATCAAATTTAGTATATACATTGTCAAGGGATCTTTTCAGTTGAATTAACTCTTAAATGTTCTGACTTTTCCAGTGCAACATAAGACATCCTAGATGTTTCATTTTTAAGCCCTTAAGGTGTAAGTGTACTGCAAGGCAATAATTCGAGCTATTCATTCCAAACTTAACCCACTAGCCATGGTGTCCACCCTTCAAGATAAATTATAGTCTTTCAAGAAAATATTTATATAATAATATAACTATATACTTTGCGTATTCCAATTATATTGAGCGCAGCTTGCAATCGTTTCGGCTATAAACATACGACATAAGCTTTCAGAATTCCTCAAGTGATGGAAGGAAATGTATCCTTCAAAGAATATCTCAGGCAAGGTCGATGCCGAATATAGTATATTGCTTTTTAGTTATATACTTCCGAAAAATATAACAATAATTGAAATGAGTTGGTACAGCGTAAAAGAACTATGAAATGATTTTGGTTCCTTTCGGTCTGAAAAAAGTTCTTAAGTAAAATGCTGTGCAAAAGTTAGTATAACTTGTGCTAAATATCCTCTTTTCATATTTTGCATTATTATGCCAAAACTTGTACCGCTGTAACCAATTATATTACCAAAAACTCAAATTAAAGACACACACCTTAAAGTCACCTTAAGGTTGACATTTTTGCTATAGCAGATTTTGGTCATAAGTAATTTAAGGAATTCTGTCTTTGAAATTAAATGTTCAAATTAAGGTTATATTTATTTACTATATGGAAACACATGTTAAATTGAACCGGATAAAGATGTTACTAAACAAATTTTACTAAATTATTCTTAAAGAAGTACCATTGACTTGATTACTTAGCCATCGGTATCGATTGAAAGCAGAAAATCATCATCCTCAATACGGCTTCCTTTAACGCAATTCTCTTATATGGTCTTCACCCAGTAAAACTAATTCCAAAATGTGCTACCTCACCAGAGTAGATTACGTGACCTTTTTGTGTTGTTCGCCAATTGTTCATTCATTCATTTTGTAAGTGGTCTTCTAGTGGTCTTATTTTGTTATTTTGAGCACCTTTAAAGCCCTTCTCAATGAACACCTGAATGAGGGAATTAAATTAACCACAATTTTCGTTTGCGATTGCATTTTTCTTTGCCACTGTGTGAGTCTTCTTCCAGATCCTCACAACATTGTAACGAGATTAGGCGCTTACAAATACCATGTAGTCGTAACAGCGTGTTGGTGCCGCAAAAATTCTTTGCATATGACCTCGATTCTTTGGCTCGGCGCATTGTAACATGCATTCCACCGCCACTACTGATGCAACGGGCACTCCTCTTTGTCTCTAAATAGCGTGGGGCTCCAGGTTTTCACATCGTTACTGCATCTGCATCAGTACCGAGCGCGTACCCGCAAGAGCAGGTTCCCTACAAAGATTTAGTGTCCGAAACGGCGAAATTCTAGCATAATACCGTAATCATAATCAAGATTGAAGTTTCCAACAACCGGTGTGACTAGAGAGCAAGCGAGAGAGCGTCTTGCGCACCGAAGTGCACAAATTAATCGCTTTGTCCATAGATGCACACATCAGCTCCGAAGAAGCGTCGTCATCATCATTAAACTTCTTCAACGTCCCCCCGACTGGCTTGAAAATTAATTTTACTACTGAGCCATTCCCCACATCTGTACGGTAGGCAGGGAACACTTGTTCCATGCTCGAGTCGTGGTTCGTCGCAGCAGAAGGTCACACGGCTGCTAAGCCCACGATATGAAAATCAGCCGTAGACGATTGTGCGCACACAAACGGCTTCCAGGTGATGATGATGATGGTGATGATGATGCCTGTGATACTCGACGAACTGTTGGGGGAAGTGAGTTTGCATAATCTCTCATCCTGTTCCGTCCCCGTTGCCTGCTTTTCGTTTACCGCGTGCCGTTCCCTGTTTCGAGAGATGGCTATCATATTTCTCTCATGGTCATATGCATGGGACAATCATTTCGGAATTCCATCTAAGTTGGCTATGGTGCGCCAGCATGTTCGATGGCTATGCATGTGGTATGCAATAATTTCCTCCTTGTATTTTCGGGATTTATCTGAAGAGATAAAATGAAATTAATGAAACTACGCTAACCAATGTTTCGGTAACCACAGAGGGTTTAGTACGGGACGTCTGTTTTGACTCTGTGCCAAGTGTAGAATGTTCGCATTGTGTTCAATTTTCTACTTCTGATTCCACTCTGGGCGAACATTTACCGTATCAATGTCATAACTGGGTACAGAATCAGAAATGAGATGCGTAACTTCCTGTTGGCGGAGATACAGGAAATCTGGTTTCATGATGCGATTTAGTTCAGGTTAAGGAAAACTCTTTGGAGAGAAGATTAAAGAAGGTCGAACTAGTCAATAATTCAAAAACTAAAAAATCATATATAGTTTTGATTTACTCAGACTTCTTATTTATTGTATTAAAAAGTTGGCCTTAATTAAAAAATGTCATTTCTCGCAATTCGTATTGTGCTATCTTCTCCTACAATCAGTTGGAGCGCAAATGTAACGGGTGGCATATTTAATGTACCCGCTATGAAACTTGAAGATTGGGATACCGTAGCTGGTACTGACCTTGGTATCCACTTTTGTCTTTGTCTAGACTCCATTGCGATCGACTTAAAAAGTTATCTAATAATCAGAGATCTGTACAAGGATACGCTCTCTTCCTGCGTGTATGTATATACATATGCTTGGGTCTGGGTATTGAGAGAGGAGTGGGCAAAGGAGCGAGTGTATATTCAACAATGTGTACCGGCGGCGCATGTGTGTTTAGAGACACAACATGTAATTAGCTATAATTTGGTGGCGCTGCTTATATCAGGCAAGTGAGTTTATGCGACTGTGTTCAATTTTCTGGCATGGGAAGGACCAGAGAGGAAGAAGAAACGTTTTCATTTTTTAAGCATTTTTTTCCCATCCTTCACATGATATCGTCTCACAATGAAGGGCAATTAGGAGGTTGAGGTCTTTGCATGTTGGAAAATTTACCTGACAATGGTTTTGAAGTCACATCAGTCTTCACATAAGATCGACTCCTTACCCTCCGCGCGTATAGATGCAATTTTAAAATTCATTATGCAAATTTGATTAGAAAGTGAAAATACATCGCATTCTATGCCTTGAGCATGAAGTTCCAAGCAGCGAATTGCGGACTTGCATGATGGAATTGAAAATACACAATTTGCATACTACCATAAAGATTCGTGAAACTGAAAGGCAAGTTTAGCACCGCGACTCGTCAACGACACCTAGGATGATGGCAAGGGAACTTGTTGCCTCTCATTATGGTGAAGTTATATTTGGGAAAGGTTGTAAATTTGGTTTGTGCTACATACCTGCAACCGATATGCGGTTCAGGATGACGGTGAAATTTAATTGTGTCTTAGGTTTATGAACTTAAAAGTTTTTCTCTTTTACCAAAAGTTAAAGGCAAAAACGAACAAGAGTTCATGGATGTCGATTTTAATTTATATCTAAAAATATTTTTTTGTGTTACATTTAGAAGTGTTTGCGAAGACAAGCATATTTAGTCTTGTTGATAGTGACTAACTTTCAAAGCAAAACAATGAAGTAAGTTTGATTTTTAACCCATCAGAAAAGAACGTTTCAAGATTTGGAATCATGCCGCAACTTTTATTATTTAAATTTAGTATTGTAGGTTTTCTGCTACGTTTTTATGCGGGGCTTTCAGTTACGTACAGTTTTATACAATTTTGTACTTACAAAACGTACAGTTCTCATTAATTTTTTTATTCTTTTTCTTAATTTCTTTTTAGGTAAGTTCCAACTGGCTATGATACTTCAACTGTTGTCGATAAATGGAGGTGTTCACTGTTGCTAACCGTTCAACAACAATTTACAGACCTAGATCCGACCAGAAAACGTATTTTTTAGATTTTAAGTTTCAGTCAGAAAAATTAAAAAAAAATATATTTTTTAATATTTACGATCAGTTTAAGGTTAAGAGTTTTCCATTTAAACAATTAAGAACTAAGCTAATTACCTGTGTATTATTGTTTTTGACAAAAGTTACAAAAAACACTTTTGATCTCAGAAATAGCGGAAAAGTAAAAGTGCAAAGAACCAACAACATAAAAAAAAATAATCCACGAAGAACAAAAAACCTCTTGTATCCGTGGCAACGAAAGCCGTCTGTAAACTCTAAAAACATTACGGCACCGCCATTTCAATCTATCCTTCGCACTGTTATATTATTCGATGTATGTATGTCAAGGCAACAATGGAAAACCTTGCAGTCCTCCACAAACCTATTATATTCATAAGCTGCTAATTAAATTGTTCTTCATCTAAGTTGTTAGTGCGCACAATAACACAACATTTACTGTTCTTCGTAATGGATTTGAATTGATGAATCTCAAACCCGCATTAAATTCCTATTCCTTTCTCCGATTGTTTTTTTCAACCACGCACTTACATATTTCACAGACCGTTTCAACCACGACCTCTCTTCGAAACAAACTGACACATTATTCCTCGCCATTCACGACGATTACTGTCAGTGCAGTAGCGGACCAAAGGATATCGTCGCCAGTACTGATCCATGTCCCAATGATATAAATAATGCCATTTAACTGTTTTGGATAATTTGGACCAGCCACTCGTTACTAGGCTTATCCAAGCCCACTCTTGTTCCGTTGTTAAACGATACTGCGATCCGAATGACAATTCAAATGCATTTATTTAACTGCATGTGACATATTTATTGGACGCGAGTCTCGGAGAACGAATTTTAGTAAAGTGAACGCAATGACGCTGATCTTGGTAGCCGGTAGTGGCGGCGATGGTGGCATGCACTTAGACACAACTGCTCCCAGTCCCATTCTAGCGAAGGATAGAAAATTTGTAAGGAAAAAACTATCCACCAAAGAAATTTCCATTTTTCTCCTTGTGTCCAAAAATGGCGAAAAAGAGATTCCACTTACTCCGAGCATAGGTACATATGGTCTCGGGCCATTGTCGACGTTGTCCTTATGATCCGATGCTAGCATGCGGTTACTGCAACAGCAAAACGCACAATCTCTACGCCGATATCGTTGTGGAGCACCGGCACACATCACCAGAACAAGGAGAAGGTACGCGCACGATCGATCGACAATCAACGAGTAAAGGAGATTGATTGACAAGTCGGTATGTGGCCCTGGGCACATATGGGAAGTTTTCCATTTTTATGGTTCTACTCTCAACCGGTTAACGGATGCGTTGATACTCACACACAGAATGGACTACTGCATCGTTCGCGGTGGATTTACTCTACCCAATTCCTCCCCAATATGGCTAAAACCGCATTTTCAGAAATGGCGAAACAGGAGAAGGAATGGTGAATCAGAAGCGCAGCAATGCAGCGCAACTGGACGTGCAACAATATTTCGTGGAATCCGCCACCACCGCAGCCACCGTCGCATTCAACTGTTCATAAGGGGGGTGCAACGGAGGCCAGGAAAGCTCTAGGTGGCTCACTTGACTGGGATCATTGTGGCAGATGAAGGTACGCAAGAACTAATCTTCCATGGGTACGCTTCCGTGTGCATAATTTAAAATCTATTTTATCTTTCCTGGTTTTCGTCTTTGCCGATTCGTAGACTCTGTCGTCGGCGGTGCGTCGAAGTGGTTGTTGAAGATTTTGTTGCTGTTTCAAATGAGCCATACTAAAGAAATACCGGCTACGGCACTTACAAGATGAAGATGGAGTAGGGGACATGTAAAGCCTTCAACATCACCTCTCAAGAAATCTCAGCCAAGACGCCGCGTGCGCGAGTGTTCCATTCGTGACAGCGGTGGGGTACGTCCGGTTCGCTGAACTACTTGACGGGAATGTCTCGTTTTGGAGCGGTAACATATCTCCGCAATTGGCAAATGAATACGGTTTTTTGTAGTTAGTTTCAATTATTCGTCGGTAATGTTGGTGTCTGATGTTCGCAACATCAGGAGCGAGCACGATGATAATGCAGGAAGTATACAAGGTATAACGTAAGTGTTCTACTTTAGATTTGGATGTGATTCAATTAGAAAAAACGATAGAGAGGGTGAACGCAAATCTTTCTGCGGAACAAGGTGACAAGAAATGTGCGGTGGGTCAATCACTTCGGAAATTTGAGACGTTTTAGGAGACGGTTTAGGATCAAATGAATTCCCACGATCAGTCATGGTTTAAAGTGTGTTCATTTTATATTTTTAATTCCTCGTAAGACAAATTTTTTTAACGTTTAACACTCTTCTACGCTGACAGGTATAAAGTTAAACCGGACAGCTAGGCAAGTTTGAGTATATGAAGGAACTATTGAAAGGGACTTTAGCCCCAAAAGGTGTCAGTGACTTACTTGCTTAAGCAACTAATCCATTCAATTGATTTTGAAATTTTTCTTAGTTAGTTTTTTTCCACTGTTTTGTGTATAACATTATCGAATTGCTAAAAACAAGTTCTAATGGCTAGAGATAGAACATAAACATCAACGACGGAAAATAAGTATAAACTAAAGGAAGCTATAAGATGACTATAATTTAACACAATCATTAAAAACTAATTGGTATAAGCTTCCAAACGTGATTTGACAAAATCGAAAAAACTTGTTTATTTACTAATCAAAATTTAATAATAATGATTGTTGCCGTAACAGTCGAACGGCGAAGTTTGAGAAACTTTCTTAGACAGTTATAACTCTTTGAGTGTTGTCAGCAGCTCGAAAGAGGAGGTGCCTAGAAAAATTCGAGGTGTTCAGGCGGGAATCCAACCTAGACCCTTCGGCGTGTGAGCCTCGCCCTCTACCCACTATGCCATGGCGGCCACTAATCACAAAATAGCTAATTAAATTTTTTATTTATTTCAACTATATAAAAAAAGAAATATAGAAAGAAACACTACTTCCCTTTAGTCGAGGTTATGCGAGTCAATATTAAAAATGAATCACGTTTCTTTTCAAAATATCAATTTACCTAAAAAGTAAAAAAGTTCGTTTCTCAGGCACCGAGTAAAGTACTCCGCATTTATGTGAACTTAAGAATAACCACACAGCTACGGATAAAATCTTCCGCTTGTTTATTACATCAACAAAATAAATTACATTTATTAACATCATCAACATGCTTCCACATAATTATGCAAATTATTTCCATTGGTTAAAATTGTTTGACAAAACGAAAATCCGATAACTTTAAAAAGTTATTTCCCCAAGAAGAAAAAACTGTTCTAATAACTGAGAGCCATCAACATATCCAACAATTTACGACAAAACGCAGCTACTGACAATGAAAACCGATTCGATTCTGAAAGATGTTAAAGACTGTCTGGTTGGCGTTGTGCAGTTTCAGCGCAGTGTTTTACGATTTGTTCAAGCAAGTTATATCACCAATTAAAGCCCAAAACAGGCTTATTAATTTTCAGTCCCGAAAAATCATCTGCGTTTCGAAGTGATTGAATTTTATGTAATTTTTTCGAAGTAGATTTTCTTTTGTTTTAAATTTATGATACATCCGTCAATTAATTCATCGTGCGTCTGCATACACTTACGCAAATTAGGTGCGTTCTAAGCCCCTAGCCTCAAGGCCTCAGAAACTCTGTTCGAGTGACGAAAGAGAAATTATCGTCTTAAGCAGAACCCAAACTTTCACTGCAACTATGTAATTGCTGTTAACGGATTGAAAGAATCTCCGAAAAGCGGACGTGCACCGCAGAGGCCTAACCAATTTCGAAGTCATTGAACGAATTATTAATTTCTCCAATTAGTTTACAGATGTGATTCTATTCTTGGAGTGTGTTATCGATGTTCGGTGCGGGAATTGGCGAAATTCTTTGGAAATCGTTAGACAGCTCGTAAAAATTCATGTGAAAATTAGGGTTTTGCGGTATGGGAAAATATTATGTCTTAAAGGGTACAGGGAGTTAAAATTCGGGACAGGTGCATTTGCTGAATATTAACTAAACCAATTCACGTGTCGGAATCATAATAATTTTTACAATGAAATAATTGTAAGGCGCGACAGTCCACGGGGGACCAGGTTTAAGCTTGCTCATCAACTACCCGTGTTGTGCGCACTACTGTTCTCTCACGAGTAGAAGGGATCTACAGTTTTTTGCCGACTCCGAACCGTGAAGTTTGAGAAACTTTCTTAGACAGTTCTTACTCTTTGAGTGTTGTCAGCAGCTAGAAAGAGTTGGAGTCGTGAAAAATACGAGGTGTTCAGTCGGGAATCGAACATAGACCTTCTGCGTGTGAGTGTCGCACTCTACCCACTAAGCCACGGCGGCCATAATCTTTACAATTATTTTATTTAATTTTCTCTCGTTGGGGATAAAGGTAAAACAGTTCCACTTTTTACCTCAGCTTAGTGGTACTCTCTTGTGGAATTTGGGATAGTCAATTTGGTTTCCGACATTTATAAGAGTGATGTTCGATCAGCCAATTGAAAATATATTACAAATAAGAAGTGAATAGAAATGGTCAAATTATTATATTATTAATATTATTATTATATTTATTATTATTATTATTATTATTATTATTATTATTATTATTATTATTATTATTATTATTAATATTATTAATATTATTATTATCATGGGCATGGGCCTGCGCACGCGAGGTAACATCGTTGATTGCGCTCAATATGGCGAGCTGCCAAGGCTATCCTCGTTAGTGCACAGGTCACGTTGACATACAGCCTCCACGCGGCGCCCCCTGGATAGCCATCACAACTCCCGTTGTATGGTGAACCAATGTATGCAGCGAGCCCCTCTGCCCGAGGGTCTAAATAATGGGCCTGGCCTACCAGTCTGTGGGTTGTGCGTGAGGGTAACTTCCTCTTTCCTCCTTTCACCACGTAAAACAGCATTAGTTCAGAGACAAAAACATCCCTCGGATAATGAAGGATCACCCGTTGACGACCCCAGCAAACGCTTAAAGGACAATGATTTTCGGTTTTGCACGTGGAATGTGATGTCCCTTAACAGGCCACGTGCAGCCGCACAACTTGCGGAGGCCCTTGACTGCTATAAGGCAGACATAACCGCCATCCAGGAAGTGCGATGGGATGGGCCTGGCATAAAAGCGATGAAGAACTGCGATATCTACCACAGCAATTGCTATAGAGAGAGAAGGCAGCGCTTATTCGGATGCGAATTTGTTGTTCGAGGCAGACTTAGGCAAAAAGTCTTGAGCTACGACCCCGTCAGCGAACGCCTCATGACCATCCGCATCAAGGCTAAATTCGGGAACATCAGTCTAATTTGCGCTCACGCCCCGACAGAGGAGAAGGATGACAACATCAAAGATGTCTTCTATGATCTCCTAGAAAGAACATACGATCGATGCCCCAGCTACGACACCAAGATCGTTCTAGGAGATTTCAACGCTCAGCTGGGAAAGGAGGACATCTTTGCTGGAGTCATCAGTAAACACAGCCTGCACAACAACACATCCAGAAACGGACTCAGGATGTTGGACTTCGCCTCGGGGCGAAACCTCTCTGTGGCTAGCACGCGGTTCCCACACCTGAACATTCACAAAGGGTCCTAGCGATCTCCTGATCAATCAACCCCCAACCTGATTGATCACGTTGCGATCGACGTCAGACACTTCTCCAGTATTCGCGATGTCCGAACCTTCCGAGGTGCAAACATTGACTCGGATCATCACCTTGTTGTAGCCAAGGTAAGAACCCGGATATCGAGAGAGCAACGGAGTCGAGAAAGGCCAAAACGGTTTGATGTCGAAAAGCTACAATCGCAACCGATTGCTGGGAACTTTGCCGACCGAGTCGCCCGGAAACTCGCTCAGAGTTCGGCGCTTCCTGCACTCAGCATAGAAGAAGAATGGAAACGTTGTCAAGAAGCCATCAAAGATGCTGCCACTGATGTGCTGGGTTTCACGTCACCACCCAGAAGGAACCCATGGTTTGACAACGAGTGCAGGCAAGCGCACGCAGCTAAACAAGACGCCTATAAGGCGACGCTGCATCAGACAACGAGGGCTGTTCGTGAGCTCTACGAACAGAGAAGAAGGGAAGAGCACCGGCTTCTAAGAAGGAAAAAGAAGGAGCATGAGAAGCGCGCGTTCGAGGAAATGGAAAGGTGTTATGACAGAAATGAAGTCCGAAAGTTTTACCGAAAGGTAAAACAGCTATCCGGAGGATACAAGGTTCGGACCAAAGCCTGCCGGGATCAAAACGGACAACTTGTAGTAGAGTCGCAGTCTGTGCTGAGAATTTGGAAGGATCATTTCTGCAGACTACTTAACGGCGATGATGGCCCAAATCCCGCTGTTAGGCAGAATGTTCCACTTAATTTGGACGATGATAGACAAGCATTCCGTCCCCCCGACTTAGACGAGGTGAGGATAGCAATATCCAAGCTGAAGTCGAACAAAGCTGCTGGAGCGGACGGACTGTCAGCAGAACTATTTAAAGCAGCTGGAGATGACCTGGTTGGGCGCATGCACCAGCTCATCTGTAAGATATAGTCGGAGGAAAGCATGCCCGATGAGTGGAATCTCAGCGTCGTTTGCCCGGTTTACAAAAAAGGAGACGCCTTTGACTGCGCTAACTACCGAGGGATAAGTCTCCTGAACATCGCATACCAGATCCTCTCTGCCGTATTGTGTGAGCGTCTGAAGCCGTTTGTCCATGACCTGATAGGTCCCTATCAGTGTGGTTTCAGGCCAGGGAAGTCCACAATAGACCAGATCTTCACATTACGGCAGATTCTAGAAAATACCCAAGAAATGCAAATTGGCACTCACCACCTATTCGTCGATTTCAAGGCTGCATATGACAGTGTGCATAGAGACGAGCTATACAGTGCCATGTCTAGTTTTGGCATTCCTACCAAACTCGTCAGGTTGTGTAGGATGACGATGGAGAATTCTCGCTGCTCCGTCAAGGTCGGTAACGAACTCACCGAGACCTTCAATGTCAAAAAAGGCTTTAGACAAGGCAACGCACTGTCATGTGACTTCTTTAACATCATCCTCGAGAAGATCGTGCGTAACTCACAAGTCAACACCAGAGTCACGATCTTCCAGAAGTCAGTTTAATTGCTAGCATACGCTGATGACATTGACGTGATTGGACGAACACAGCGAGCCGTTAATGAGGCGTTTACTGGCATTGAAGCGGAAGCAGCTAAAATGGGTCTGGCGGTAAATGAGGGCAAAACTAAGTACATGCTGTCATCAAGGAAGGACACACAACATCAACGTCTCGGACGGAGCGTCACACTAGGCAGCAGAAACTTCGAGGTAGTCAAGGACTTCGTCTACCTCGGCTCCGCGGTAAATAGGGACAACACCACCAGTATCGAAATCAAACGTAGAATCACTCTTGCCATTCGCTGTTTCTTTGGGCTCAAGAGGCTATTGAGTAATAAAGCCCTCTCTCGAAAGACGAAGCTCGCTTTATATAACAGCTTGATCATCCTCGTCCTACTTTATGGCGCGGAATCTTGGACGTTAGCAAAGGCGGATGAGGAAGCCCTTAGTCTCTTCGAGAGAAAAGTTTTGGGTGCGATTTTTGGTCCTGTTTGCGTTAATGCCATCTGGAGGAGAAGATTTAATGACGAACTTTATGGGCTGTACAGCGACATGCGCCTGGTCAAGCGTCTACGGATACAACGCTTAAGATGGCTAGGCCATGTAGAGCGTATGGACACCACTGCTCCGGCCCGAAAAGTCTTTGAATCCGTGCCATTGGGACAACGCAACAGAAGACGGCCTAGGCTAAGATGGCGCACACAAGTGGAGAAGGACCTCAACCAACTTGGAGTGCGCAACTGGAGGCAGCTGGCGAAAGATCGTGTTGGCTGGAGAGGCATGTTGGTTGAGGCCCAGGTGCACCCCGGACTGTAGCGCCACAACAAGAAGAAGAAGAAGATTATTATAATTATTATTATTAATACTATTATTATTATTACTATTATTATTATTACTATTATTATTATTATTGTTATTAATTGGCCATTGTTTTCTACCACCGTTTGACCACTTTTCTGGCAATTTGTGAATACCACGCCAATAAAATTGTTCGTCTTTTAATGCAAACCAATCAGACACCCAATTTTCGACCTCCTCGTAGGAATCAAAGTGCTGCTCAGCCAATACGTAACCCATCGATGCAAACAAATGGTTGTCGGAAGGAGCCAAGTCTGGTGAATACTGCGGGTGGGGTAGCTGCTCTCAGCCAAGTGTTTTGATTGAATCCTGAACTGGTTTTGCTTTGTGTGCAGGTGCATTGTCATGGAGCAAAATTACCTTGCCGTGTCTTCTGGCCTATTCTGGTCGTTTCTCGATCAATCCATGGTTCAAATTGATCATTTGTTATAAAATAAATCCCTTTTTCATCGCCAGTAACAATCCGATTTTCTTTCTTGTCTTTGAAGCAAAATTTCACAAGTGTTTTTTCGGTTTTCCATCTGTCTTTCATTCAATTCATATGGCAAAAATTTTCCACACTTTTGGATCTTTTGGTCAGAAATTGTTTGTTGTGCAATATTTAACATTGCTGCCATTTGCTTTTGACTCAAAGTGTCATTTCCATTTAATATCGTTTGCAATTCGGCGTCTTCAATCTTTTTTGGTGGTCTTCCACGGTCTTCATTTCTCACATCAAAATCATTATTTCTGCACCCTTGAAACCATCTTTTGCATCTTGCTTCTCATAGAACATGATCACCATATGCCTCGACAAGCATTCTATACGACTCTACAGCACTTTTCTTGATATGAAAACAAAAAATTAATACTTTCCGCAAATCATCACATTCTGGTACAAAATTCGACATTTTTAACACGATGAAAAACTATGATGTTGTCTGTGCAATGACTTGATGTATACTAAATATTTTTCACAGATGTCATAGCAAACAAAACAAAAATAAGGGCTCGTTCACAACAAATGTTCCCTATCGGGACATTTGTACCTTGACTATCACTTCATACGGGTATACCTGGTAAGTTAACGAATTATAACTAAATTTTGATAATCACCAAATATATTTATATATATTATATATATTAACGTCTTCCCAATAAGAAATACATCATGGAACAACAGGAACAAAATGGTATTTGAATTTATAACTGAATTCCCGTTATAATTGCTTATAATTGATGGTAATTTCGAAACCTCACCGTTAGCGATGAGGCTAACGGTTCATTTGACTTAACGGTTAACTTAAGATTATCAATAAAGTTTCCCCAACAGTCCGACAACGATAAGTGGGCTAAGAGCCAATATTGAATTTGAAACAGTTGGATTTTTAAACAGTTTATGTTAAGAATGTGATTAAACGGACGAATATGAATTTTATGCGTAATGGCTAATAAATGTACTTGAACACATAATTAAGCATTTTTTCAATATCCATTCCATTTTCCATTTGCGAGGTTCACCCACGCATTGATGTTTTGTCTTTATACTGTGTCTGATAAATACATTAGAATTATGGATATGAGAAATAAGCAATGTTTAATTAAATGTAATTCTAAATAAATCACTTTACCTAACTTCGCCTACTGTACTATTTAATAACATTTTTTTTTAAATTAAATTCAGTCCTGTTTGTCGTTTTGAACCAACGTCTCAGTTCACATACTCGCTGACTCGGTCACAACTGTTTCATAAATAACACAGTTGCGACCAGTGGGTGCAAACGGTGACAGCCAGCTGCTTCATGTTCTAGTACTACTCCACTCTGCTAATTCTTGTCCACGTGACTGAGCCCAACCCAAATTGGCCCACCTACAGCCCTGGAAACCGACTCTGTCATCAATTCTCTCTCAGGAATTTCAGTTGCGGCAGTGTGCACCGTTCCTATCTCACATCCCATATGCGTAGCGTATCCACGACTGGTTGGTGGTCAGTCTAATTTGCAGTCAGCGCACAAAGTACCGGTTCAACTCTCGTGGTTTTAGGTAGGTCACGACAAACCTTAAACAGCAGTTCGTAACTCATACCATTCCATGAAGAACGAACATTTTGCTGCATTGCTCCATAGCTCCATTATGAAAGCGTACGCTTTGGTATTTAAAAAAAACCCGCACAGATAAAGGCTGAGAAACAGCAGTGTGTCGCGACGCACACAATTTTTATGTGCCATTGTTTGCGTATCTTTTCATAGACTATAAGACAATCATAACTGTTAAGTGATAAACTCGTTTTTCTAAGGAGTGTAGTCTCAGTTATGGGTCTCTGGGCCACTTCACCGCAACTGAATTGAAAGACATGAATATAAAACCAAATGGCCAAACGTTTTTAATCATACGAGTACTATTTACAAGTTCCATATTCTGCAGGGTTGGTGTTTTAATCTAAAGTTTTATTTTTATCGACGAAATCAATACAGGTGCATCCATGCGGTATGGATCTGCCTCACACGTAATCTGATAGTGAAAATGTGAAGCGTACGCTCTGTATCTGCCAGGTGGAGAGGAGTTACCAAACCCTTCGTCCAGGAAATGAATATATGTATGTATGTATAATTTCTTTAATGAGCTGCTGCGAACTGCCACTGGAGTGCATTTACTTTCTATCAGTCGCACTTAGCTCAAAGCTCAACGTTCTCTATTTCAGTGTAAGTGGAACAAATGACACTAATATAGACAGAAATTGGATGGTGTACGGATACCCAGCCTTATTCTCGGCGTATATTCGCTGTGTAATATGGCAAAGTAGAAAAAACGCGGTGCAGCTGAATGGAGCTCTGTGGCGCGTTTTATGAATGGCCAAGGTTATGTGCCACGGAACAGATGTTGACTGTGTGAGAGATGAAATATGGCGTAGGTTGGCGTTTGTGGCTCTCTGTGTCTGTGTGAAGGCTTGTAAACGAGTTACGAGGCAGGCAATCAATTTCATATTGAGACAGATATTGATTTAAAAAACATTTACGATGCGATGTTATGCAAGGTAGTCTTTTGTAATGGATTGTGCCTTTAAATTCAACAAATAAAAAATGTTTTCTGACAACTTGATCTGAGTAAAAAGGCAATATGGCAGTGTCAGGCTACTACTACTACTATCAATTTTTCAAATCATTAGTACTCTTTCCGGTGGAATGTTGCATTGAGACACGTTACTTAGTGACACTTATTGTTGAAGCACAATTCCTGGTGGTAAATTTTTTAATTGATTTGACTTGTTCGTCTATTCCACAAACGATTTTTCTTTTACAATTCAGAACTATCATCAAAACTTATTTACTTAAAGTAAACGTTTTACTACACCAACTAATTTCGCTTTTACTAGAACTGAATAAAATGAAAAACAGCTTTTTCTTAAAGCTTCATTGATCATGTATGTGGTAAGCAGCATAGTACCCAGAACTAAACCGACATGAAGTAGTGGATTCACCACACTTTTTATACGAAATATTTGAACTAAATATACAAAAATACTTATAAATACCATACATTATCTATGCGTGGATAGCTTTAATTAAAGTTAATTAAATTATGGGGGGTTACAAACAAGGGGGTCTTTTAGTAAGGACGTTTAAACTTTTTTTTATTTGTGCAACGTTCGTAAGTTGTATAAATGTATTACCAAAATTTGTGTTCAACCAATAGCGGAAACGCATTGACATCTCGATTTCATTCTGAAAAAAATCACTGCTTGGTGTGGATTATATGACAAAGGTATTGTTGGACCATGTTCCAAATTTCCAGTGAAGAAGACATTTATTTATTTACTGATTATTTTTTCTATGTAGTATGGAATAAAGTTCTACCTCTTATATGCATGTAACAATATAAGAAAGCCAGTTCTTTTGTATATTGCTTGTTAATATAGTTCAACAAACCATTAACCATTAATTGATCACAGTCATTCCCGACTCACAGTTAAAATCGACGAGAACAAAGCTCCTTCGGCGACGAGCACGTGTGTTTTTTTTTGTTTTTGATTCGTTCAAAAATGTAGATTCGGTCAACAGTCGATTTATTGCGGAAAGTTTATTCGCCATTCAGCCGCTTGTGGTGAATGGTTTGGCGCCACTGCCGCACAGTCTCTCTATTTTGACTGCTCGTCACACCTTTCTACGCACACTTTTTGAAAATTGATCAGCAGCAGGCACTGAGTAGAAACCGATGCCTTTCACAATGCAACGCCTACTTTTTGTTGTTTTGTCGACTTCGATATCGCCCGTAAATCACCTAACAAACTCACGATTTCTCTCGCTTTTTATTATTTTTTAGGTAAGCAGAAATTTCACCACCCGTTCACTGGCCGTACGCACACATGCGATAATGACCAACTGCAGTTGGATGAACTTTTCAACTAAACGACCGTAATTTATGCGCCAAATTGGTAACTAGCACGCATCTACCGGCCGAGGGTCCTGGAAAGGTTTTTATCAGATTGACAAGGAAACTGTATCTATACGCTTAATTAAATATAATTTATTTTATATTTGCCCTTACCCTTGTTCATCCACAAATGCGAATAGTCCAAAAGCGCAGAAGGCAATATAATGCACTTACGAGTGAATCTTATGGCTCATATGACGAGTACGCGAGCAAAGAATAACCTTTTGCGTGCGCTTAAATCTGTCCGCCCGATGAAAACAATTTGTATCTATGAATTGCATTTCTTCGAAGTGATCCATTTTTTGTTTTTTTATGTTAGTGTCCAATAGTCTCTTAGTTCATTAGGTACTAGATATTCAATCGCAGACTGCACAGGTGATCGATAGAAGATAAGTGAAAGTTTGTAGACGATGTTTATTTGTTTTGGCCGCAGTCATGATCAGATATAGAAAAACTTTGATTAACTATTGTGGATTAGAAAAAAACTTTCATTCGTCTGGAAATTGGGTGCAGTTGTTGGAGTGTGTGTACAAGAGGTTGATCTAAAAGTAATAGGTGAGAATACGTTAGATAAGTTTTATGATGATCTCTTGTCACCTTGGAGAGAGATGTTGTTTTGACGTGGTGATATCAATTTTATTTCATTTCCGCTTGAATTGATGACGTTCGAAAAATGCGTCTTACTTTTCGGGTTTCAAAGACACTAAGAAACTGAACTGAAACTGTAGAGATGACTGGGGAGTCTAAAATGACCCATCTGACGAAAAGAATTGTCCACACCAATTAACAATTTAGCTAGACCAGGTCGCTTTGTGGGCTGTTACGCCATCCAATTTATATAATGAAATTTATTTAGAAGTAGAAAGATTAACAAGAAATGTGACGTTTCATTGCCATTTTGTATGTTATGAAATTGAAGCTTATTCGATCATGTGTAACTTTTACCACAAAGTAACAACTTAATGTCAAAACAAACTTTCAATTTGAAAGCATTCTGACACCTCAATCACCACTTTAAAAATATAATCTACCGCGGCTTGATCTTGTGAACACTTCTATTCGTGAAAATAGATTGTGTTTAATCTATTAAAAATCTAATTAAATACATTTCTATAATCTCTGGCGCACAAAACCTATAAACAACAAAACCAGAATCAAATATTCGAATTGGAATGTATCCCATAGCTTGAAAAAAAAACAATGAATTGAATATAAATATGTTTCGTTAGCACACTTAACACACCTTAAGCACTAACACAGACACCAAAGCAGCAGCATCTGACTTCACACTCGAATTTTTTAATTGTTTTTTTTTTGACGTAATGATCTGGTGTCGTCACAGTCGAGGGCGCACCAAATTAAGAGAAAATCTCAAAAAAAGAAAGAAAAGTTATTGTCGCTCATAATTCACGTTAACAATCTTCACCAGCAGCTTTTGTAGGCACGATGAGATTCATAGTCCCAAATCCCACAGTATGTTTATGCTACAATAGCACGGTTTGTGGACGAGAGGCGAAAGACCAAACATATCGTTAAGACACCTGTAAAACAAATAAAAATGAGAAAGTTGACGCCTACCTTCCTTTTAATCTCTGTAACTCTCCCAGCAACGAATTCTTCTACTAAACAATCGACATTAGCATCAAACATCCACCGGACACATGGGACAGTATTTGGTTCCGCCACAGTGAATGAGGAGAATATGTAGTCGGTTCCCCCTCTAATTGCAAAGCAGTTGAGATGGTACACCACTATTAACTTCCCAGTGGAAGCGTTTCCAGCTATGTGGTTTGTCTGTTTTGGGCCTTCACACGTGCACCATTAAAGCAGCCCATTCGAACGAGTCAGGTTTAGAGCTAGCTAGCGCAATGTGTATCGCACTGTCCATACCAGCAGTCAACATAGGTGAAGAGACGCAAGAAAAACAAAAACAAGCCGCTTAACAACTTTCCATCATAAATATCTCTCATCTATCTAGTGGTTCTGTTTTGTCATTGAACATTGGACCATACCGTGGTAGAGAATGTACCTGTGAGCGCTTGATATAGGTATAGCTTCTGCGTATTTGACTTCCTCACCATTTGGTATGCCTCTGAGGGAATTTTAGTTGATTAATTTAGATAAGTAAGGAATTACTTCGGATACGGGCGTGCCAGGGAACGCTTCTTTTTATGGGCGAATTACGCTTGGGGCTGTCCCGGTGAGTAGTTATTTGAACACTGTAACGGTATGTTTAAAAAAATTGCCAAAGGTGTACAAATACAGTACGAATAGAGAATATGCGAAAAGGTTGGTTAAAACCAGAACCATTTCAAATTACACACAGAGTACTAATTTGATTGAAGTACATTTTCACTTAACTTTACAAATGCATTGCGTTATCAGTTGTTCATTGGCGTCCATGAACATTGCTGGGGTTTGTAATTCGTATAAAACGCTGTATTGGAAATATACTAAGTTTAAAAGAAACTGTTAATTACATAAGTCCTTAGAGTCACTTAAGATCTCATTTTTAAAACTAAACAAATAAATTTTCACCCTCACTAGAGTTGTTATTGTATTACTCACATTTTTTAATACCGATATTTATTTTGATTATTGCTTTATTTGGAAGCATAATCTCTTTAAATTGTCATCAGCTCAGAAAGAACAAATCTTGGTCTTAATTTTTCATAGCCTTTTTTGTTGATGTTTGCACATTCGAAAGTACTTGCTGTGTTGAGAAAAGAATACGCAATAAACATTGATTTCACACAATTAAAAAATGACTAAATTTTCAACACAGAAAAACGGTTTTGTTGTGTTAATTCTTGTTTTCAAGGTCACATACGCATTCACTTGTGTAATTCTTCCACAGACTTCATGAGAACATCCACACATCACTTGCATCAATATTCCTCGCTCTGTAGAGAAACTTGCCAACAGCCAGTTCATTATCTTAATTTTTGAAGTATAAAATCTGATGACGAAACATCCGGTGCAACTTGACTCGGATGGATGGATGATGGATCAGCATTTTTGCGAACTCGCAAACTTACCTGACCTACTCGCTGCGATAAATCATTTCGACAAACAATGCAAAAACGCTAAAAGATACGCATTCAATTACTGGTGCTGCCTGCCGCTGGTGGTTCTTCGGATAACTTGACCACTTTCTGGTTCGGCATTCATAAGAATTTATCGGCGAATCGTTTTCGGAATTCCGCCCGAGACTTCTTTCTTTTGTTGTTTAACTTGTTTATTTCATTCATTAACCTAGTCGCAAAGATCAACACCACAGGAGGATTGAGATGAAAAAGACCTGCCCGAAGTTGGTGACTGTATCAAAATGTCTTCACTTAAGCAGACTTTTTGACATTTTCGGTGGTCGAACTGTGGGTCTTAATTTCTTTTATCCGTCGCCGCTGCCGCCGCCATCAGCTTCGTTTTTGTTATCTTTGTTTTCTCTACCGTGGCTTAACTTTCTTTATCTTTTGTGGACGCGTTTCGAGTGAGAGATGAGAAAATGAAAGTGGCCGAGCGAAGTTTGAAAGAGCAATATAAACATCTGATGATGCGGGAACAGGTTAAATGAAATTCCACGGATACGTCGAAATGAAATTTTGGAATATTTTTGAGAATTACTGCAAGAATACTGCAGCTGATAGTGATTTTGTAGCAAGCTAGTTACCTAGAGGATTATGTGTCAACATTTAGATTCGATAGCTTGAACTTAGGTAAGTAAGTGAGTAAGTTGCACTATTTTAGGAGTCCAAGGCACACTAATTTGTTCTTTCTTGAAAACAAACTGCTATACAATAACAGTTTTTTTTTCATAAATACGTTTGACTTGCAGATTTTTTGTAAGACAAGGCCAAATGCAGAATAAACAGGCAGTGATCCTAGAGAACAACGAATTTGCTAAATGGATTTTGGTTTTATTTTATTCTCATTTATACTTATATTTAATAAGGAGAACGTAGCTTTAAAGTTAACTAGCATCTCCTAAAGAAATTGTCAAAATATGTAAAAGAATCAAATGGACGTGTTGCTTTTATTCATGCAAATAAAAAAGCTGTAATCTTTTTGACGTTGGTAACACTAAAGATTCCCTGCAGTTGAGATTTACGATAAAAAAACGGACATAAAAAAGTGTCAATCCATAAAAAACTGTACTAGCAAATCGTCGCATTCAGCCAAGTCAAATTTGGCATGAGGTATATTCAAAAGACACTTCATATCCTTAAGAACAAGAACAACATGAATGAAAAATAGAATGAAACATTTCAGGAGTATACTATTATTCAGTAATGGAATTTATAAACGACGGTAGTAAACTTTTAAAAGTTGAAATTTCAATTCCCGTGGTCTTGTCAATAATTTTTTTTTAGTTACAATTTCAGCATAGTTATTAAACGTCGGATTACCTTTGATAACTTCCAAATAATATGTCTAATATGTCTATTTCTAATACAGTGAAACTTCTCTTAACGGACATCCCTCTATAAGGGACACCCCTCTTTACGGATAAATTCCACGTTCCCCGGCAGAAGATATAGCCAATCATGTGTCCTCTATATCGGACACGGACACCAACAACGGACACACGAATCAGAAACCATAAAGAAGAGAAATGTTTTGCATTTACATGCATACATACATATGAGCGTGTGTATAGACATCTTCATTGGTGTCAGGCCAGGTCAGGCCCAACAGACGAAAATTTGTTTGCTTTTGCAAAGGGTTGATGCGATCGTGAAGAATTTCGTGTGCAGAAAGAGTCTACAAAGATGACGACTGACATTTATGACTGCGATTGGGAATAACTTCGTATTTTTCAAAGGAAATTAATTAATCGGTCTATTGTATTTCTTGTGTTTTTTTTTTATATTGAATTGAATATTTATTTTATTATTAATTTATTTTCAAATGTAAAAATATACTTAAAATATAAATATATTATATATATATTATATCATAAGAGATTAATAAATAACATTCCTAAATTTGGACTGTGTTCTTTTCTATGAATAAACAGAGTTACCTCCTTACAACGGATACCCCTATACAGCGGACAACAATCACGGTTCCGCGAGTGTCCGCTATAGAGGAGTTTCACTGTATGTGCAAAATTTATTAATACTGATCCTTTAAGAAGGCACTAATCTCTGTCTTAGCAGGGTTTACCTAAAACAGAAAATCAATTTGTATAATTAAAACAATTCTTATTTACATTTCCAATAGTTACTTTCATTGCATTAACATTTAAGATTATGTACAACTATGAAACACAATAATAAAAATGTTATTAGTCTTTTATTAAACCTTAGCCTTCTACCCAAAATGTGTTAACTGCAATTTAGTGTGTAAAAGCTGAAGAAGATGATTTTCATTGCTTTAAATGAAAAGTGCGGATGAGACAGAGACATTTTTTTTCACTAGTAAAATAATCATTCATACATTCAAATGCATATTTTACGTTTTTGGGATTTGAAACAGGTACAGAAACTATCTTAGCAATCAATCGATTTTCTTGAGGCAATTGCAAACTCTTCCCAACTATCTTAAACTATTACTTTTAACAATCATTACGGTTAAACAAAATACAAATTTCATCAAAATCGCTTTTGCGTTCATATAGCCCATATTTACGTGCACAGTCATAACCGAAGTAATTTTAGTTTCACTTTCACTTGCTTAGAGTTATGAAACAGAAACGACAACTATCATCACCACAAGAAAAAGTGAGATGCAATAAGCTGGTGGTAGCATCGATTTCAAAATTTAGGGAATAAATTCATCAAGAATGGATCAACGACAGGGCATCTACAATGTCAAATGAAAACCGAAACAGCGACGAGTTTCTCTTTTCCTCTCACATTCGACAGTATAAACGCTGTCACAAGGTTCAAGCAACAATGAAATTTCATCATCGATTTGACACACAAGGGCACGATCAATACATAGATCACAGAGAGCAGTCTCGATCAATTAAGCATGATAGTCGATATTTTGTGCGACTCTCCGCTTGCTACTTCCATGAATGAAAGTGGGATGTTCATTACCAGATAACGGAGAGGACGTTGACAAACTCCAAACGGGGCGATAGTTTACTACAGTGAAGAAACAATTTCACAAGGCACGATCTTGCACCGTGTAAACGATCCTCTGAAGAGAATTAGCTTAGAGCAAGTGAAAGTAAAGCACAGGAAGACATGAAATTGAAAATACGAACAGCCTCATACGAAATGATGGTTATGTATATCGCTTGAGACAGAGGGTCGATAAGTATTGAAGAAAGCAATTGTCTTATCACAAGCAAGGTGGCGCGGTTAGGAACATATTACATACTATAAATACAGAAAGGTACTGAAAATAAATTGCACAGGGCAGAGAACACAAAGATTGTTTTCTAGTAGACAGAGTTCTATACGAATCCATACAATATTATCAAATTATCCACCACTTCTACTAGATTTTACTTTTTGTGAGGTATTTATGTAATTTGTTCCTCTGCTCACTGCATACTTTGCGTTCTCCTTGGAGTTTGGAAATTGTGGGCACATTGGTGAGTTGTCGTGCCAAACCTGTGCAGATATTTTCCGTAGCTACCGTGTCCAGAAAGAAACCGTAAGAGTTGGTAGTTGCACTTCTCTCGGGTACTTGATATCTAGGTCTCGATGACGGGGATGAGCATATGCGTTCTTCTACCATTTGCGGTGGCGTCCCATCTAAAGCCTGTTGTCCAACACGACTCATAGGTACTTCACGCGCTCCTTGAATCTAAGTGTCTGGTGTCCAACTATGAAGTTGTAATATTCGGCACCCGTTTTGTGTGCCGCATGTAGTTGTAATGCTGTAATGTTCGTTAACCGCCATGGCATGACATCGTTCTCATCATGCATGATTTAAACAAGAGATTTTAAGTCAAGAACTCTATAGCGTTAGGATAAGAAAAGTTTTATAGCTTTAAATAATCGAGAAAAATGTAAATAGCCAGAGTTATCATCCACCATTATATGTATGTATGTTTTTTTTTAGTTACCCAAAACCAAAGCATTCTACATGTTAAATGTGAACTTCAACTATGAGCAGGTTAAAAAGCAAATCAAAAATTTCATCTGTTATTCTGTTCAAGGAATAGGAGGATGGGTAAATATTAGCCAATGCTTTGTAGATGTATACGTTTAAGGACCTATGCAGATCCAATCTAATAATTTTTGAGAGTGCTTACTTCTTTTTCTTGCGTTCATGTGTGTCATTTATTACACGGATTCTATTTACGCAATCAAGCGTTGTTGTTGTAGACAGAGATAGATAGAAAACAAGCTCCTTAAGAGTTATAAAAATTTCCTATTATAGCCTGTAGTCATTGTTGAAATACTACAATAATACTGACCCATATTTTGATATAATCATCTCACTAATTTATATTACCAATATTATGGTATTATTCGAAGAACAAAGGAGAACAGTGTGTAAGTAATACAATATCACAAACTCATAACTAAAGTATACCTCAAATCAAACTCTGATATACACTTAAATTGCAATCCAAAAAAAAAAATGTTATTTTTCAGTTAGTAAGTAAGTTACTTTTAACGTTTGTGGGCAAATATAAGAAAAATAACTCTTTCTTATTAAAATGTAAAACTAACAAGACTTATTTTTCTTGGTGGTATATTTCAGAGTACATATCGATCAAGGTTGATCATACTACTACTATTTTAAAGAATTTTACTTTGTCCAACAGCAATCGACTTGCACCAAACATACTAAACATAATGCGCAACAAATTATCTCCACTTGTTGACAACTACTGTCAATCGTCAGAGTCGGGCAATGATCTGCTAACCCAATCAAAAGTATAAAAGTTGGGGAAAGAGAAAAATAGATAGAAATAAACTCTTAACGATTTGTAATCATTTCCTGTCATAATTAACAGTAAATCCCTAGCGAGTCAGCAAAATTTCTAAGCAACGGATAAATTGAATGAATTTTCCATTCAATTCTTTTTCGTCATTTACACACACTCCCCACTGGTTTGGTGATTGTTTATTCAGATGAAGTAGGAACGCCTCTCGATACCACAAAAATAATTTTTTAATCTTACGTTTTGTTTGTTATCCATTTTTCCCGTCTCTGTGCCTGTTTTACATGCTCCTTTTTGTCCACGATTCATTCGCAATGCAGCCGTGTTTGTTGTATCGTTTTTGATTAATCAAAAGAAGGGCGACATTTCAATGTATAGCAACACTGTAAAAGCGAAAACGGTAAAAATCACTTTGTATGATCAATAAACTTGCTTGGGTACCCCCAAACTGCCCCACCGCTGTATCACGCCTGGTCTGAGAGCACGGCTTGTTAAGCGGCTATGTAGAATCGTCTTACACAGATGCTACTTACCAAGGAAGGCATTGGACCACAAAATAAAAAGGAAAATGAAAAATCTGAAGATAAAACTCCCAGTTGACATTAAACCGGTTAAACTGTAACTATCCTCATGTCGTGACTTCTTTGACATTTCAATGTTACATTGCGGCTTGTTGTGGTTGCGGCTATGAGCTGCATCACCAGATACGGCAAACGTTTAGCAAGAATAGGTGCTCTATGGACGAGGTGGCGACTAAACATGGAATTCAGCCACTGACTTCAGTTATTACTCTGTGGGGGCGAGAGATTGTGTGCTGTTGTTTTGTTTTTTTTTTTTTTTTTGTTTGCAAAGGAAGTTTTGTCGTGAAAAGCGGACGCTAAAATGGCGCAATTTATTTGTTGCAATCGTGGAGGTAATGTTGTAAAACAAGTGTTGGTAGGAGAAACGGAGGCTTTTAAAATTCAAATTTCGCGAAAAAAAAAACAAATACATTTTTCATAAATTTTAAAAATAAGTAAAAAGTTCTTACTTCGTATCAAAATGGTAATCACTTTTGTATCATTGACTCTCTTTTTAATTTGAGATTCTCAGAAATGTGTCCGGTTTATGCCAAATGATTTTTCTTGCTGTTTCTGTTTAACAAATGTAAACTTGGAGCTTGCAAGATGTTGGGTTATGTTATTGTGCGCCAGGTTTAACATCAGTGGTCATCGGGTTCTGCATAATTGAAGGGAAGTGAAGAAAGTCAACACACCGGAGATATTAATGGAGAAGATATTTTGAGCATTCTTTTCTTCGAGAGAAAAAATGTTTTCATTATTTAAGCGCTTTCCTTTTTTCTGTAAAAAAGTTTAAAAACAAATGTTATATGTGAGTATCTGGAAACTTTCACACCTGCTTTTAACTTAAGTATAAAAGAAATGCTAATGAAACTAATTATGTTACAATACTTATCAAAATACATGATTTTGTATTTATTCTTACGGCCTTGCGTCAGACATAAAGTTCAGAGATATCAACCCCACATCAACAGTTTGACGTGACTCAAAACAGACCTTTCTTTTCGGTTATGATATTTATTATGATAACAATTTTTTGACTTCAAGCCACGGTGCTAGTAATGACATAACATGTAAAATAACACGTGTCATAATTTTGTTTTAAACGATTGATCGTGTCTTTTCTTGAAACGTGGAAGATCGAAAATAAGTCGTTACAGTTTTTTTTTATGTTAAGGTTAAACGTGATAAGTGACTGTCTTAAGTTAGCATTGGAATGTGTTGATTCTTGCCGCCAAAATAACTTGTCTTGCGCTTTTCAATTGCATAATATTTCGTGAGTTCAATAGGTTTTTCTCAGCTTATATTACTTGTTCTTAAGAAATTCTTTAATAAGAGTTTAGGTCCAAAGTTTACATGCTGTTTTGATATGAGCGTTTATAACAATTCTATAAGGATTTCGCAGAACATTTTTTTGCCATCAAAAAACAATTTGGTTCTTTTCAATAAATGCTTTACTATAAACACAAACACTTGTTATTATTTGTACAGTATGTAACATATTTATAATTATAATAACAGTCGGCATCAAATTCCTATAATAACTCTCACATAAGCAAATAAAATGCAAGATAATCAACTATTTCACACTTGCTTCGTTCACGGCTCGGTCCGAGCACAAACAGAAATCAAATAAAATTCAATTAGAAATGTGTCAAATTGGACTCTTCACGTATGTCAGTATTGGGTAAGCTAATTTGAAATTTCAGACCTTTGAGTCCGTTTACACGCAGTCAAACGTCACGACTCATCAAGCGATCTCTTTATACAACTAGTCATAACAGAATAGAAAACAATTGTTTTTGTAATGCCTCGGAAATGACCGACATGCCAGGCAGGAAGCAATACGATATAGGATCTGGCACCTGAACTGCCGAATGTTGCGCATGAAATTCCATCTTCCATTCACTGGTAGTGTTTCATGTTCAAGTTATTCTTGCTCCTTGTTTGTCATCGACGATCAATGCACCATGGATAAAATTGGTGTTCGATTTGATTGGATCATCATCGCTGAATGAATGAGAACCTGATCTAAAACTGTAAACGACAAGTCGGATCTTTTTTGTGTGTTTTCTGTTTATTTCTGTTATATATCTTGGGCCAACAGAATACTAAAACTAGGCCAAGAGGCGGAAGTCATATTTTCGACACGTGTTAATTTTTTTTCAACATTTTGAAGCAAAGGTGTGATTTTTTTTATTTTGTTTTTGTTTTTTACATGCCTAGCCAGTTGTTGTGTCCGTAAGTACGATTAAGACGCACTTGTGAACACACTTTTTGCTTTTTTATGCATCAGCTCTATAATATCAGTATTTTATTTTTCAAAGAAGCATTTTTTTTCTAAAATGAAGTATTTTTAATTTTTTTTTTGCATTGGTTTTCGGCAAGAACTTAGATCAGTTTGCATGTTATTTTTTTGAAAAGACCAAAAGAGGTTGAAATTTCTTCACTAGGCTTTCGCTTTTATTTCAATCTTCTAAAAACAATGTTTTTACTTCTCTGGTAATAATAATAGCATTTCAGTTTGTATTTGTTAAATAATTTCATACGTTCATGTTCTTCACTGCACGATCCAAAGAAGGTATAAAATAAACAAAATATATTATCAAGTTCTTATTAATTTTCATATTTTTAATAAAACCGCCGTTAGTTTTTTTTCTTATCGAACATATCACGTCGTATTCAATCCATGCTTGTAAGTTCCGTTACTCGAATTGTATCTGCAGCCATTTCTATTTATTCCTACATCTTCTAATTTCTTTATCTTATTAAGATATATAAGGCACTGTGCAAATTAATACCGCCATGTTCGACTTTATCACTATTTTGCTAATACGTATTTCCTACCGTCATGCTAAAACATCATATTTGCTGTACAACATCCTTATTCCATCAGTAATAAAGCCAATAAACAAAAGTGCATTCCGAACGTAAAAAAAGAGCCTTATCCGAAATGACACCGAATTTCGGTTTGTGCAAAATAATAGCACCAAGTGCAAAAATTTATATATATGAAATAAAAAACAATGGAATAGTGAAGTTCATTTTTATATTTATTTTTGTTATTGGGTTAGTACTTCGTCGTATCACCTTTATTTTTAAGTACAGCGTCACAAAGTACTTAAGTACCATTATAGGAAAAGGGTCCCCATACGTTAATATTTGCTCCGCCGTGCTTTACAGACTTGATAGTATATTCCGGTTGAAACTCTTGGTTTTTTCGGCGGCGAACAAGTGTCCTGGTCCCAGGAGTACCAAATAAAACTATTTTGGATTCCTGCGTCCATAATATTGCGTCATGTTGAAGGTTCCCAGTTCCGCTGTTCTTTCGCAAATTTGGTTCGTTTTAGTAGGTTAGTTTTTGACAGTAGTGGTACTTTTCTGGTATGTAAATTCTTCTGTACAAGCCTTCTTCTAATTGTTGTTGTCGTCACGGGTAAATTTAACTCCTCTTTTATTTTCCTAGCGTTCATACACGGGTAACGTTTGTCGTTCATCGGTGGGGTTTATTTTCGGTTTTCTTTCTTTTTTTCTTTCTTTTAAACGTATTTTTTGGCATTTGCTATCATTTTATTTGAACACCCAAAAATTTCACTTATAAATTTTTAAGTTTTATTCTAAGAAAGCAGCTTGTTTTTTTATTAAAGCACGACCCATTTTACTTTGCTAACAACGCTGCACTTTTGAAATATTATCTTTTAGTAACTACAATAATATGCGTATAATTAAAGGTCAAAAAATTCGAAACACTGGTGGACACTTCGAAAACGCTCTTCAGAATGACGTAGTGCTATTATTTTGCACAATTTAAATTGGTCCCTTCTATTCGTCAGAGAGCAATTAAAAGTACAACTCGAATAGTTGGTGAAAAAGATAGTTTCCCCTGGGGGCTCTTGCGCCACTTATAACCACTTAGAGTTCTTTTATGCTTTAGAAACCCTCCAAATGTTCCTTTGTACAATAGCAAATATAAACGCGCTTCAACTCCCATGTGGCTACCCCCGTTAACTTTCGGCGTTTACTTACTAACTCGCCCAAGATCAAAGCAGCACTTTCTTTCAAATAGCTCTATAGCTCCACAAGCTCAGAGACTTAAACACGCATCAGCTATTAACTTATGGCATCATTGTATTAAAATATGCTTGCTTTTTCATGCAATGTTATGACCCTATGGGATTGTATGCCTAGATAATTAAACAAATTATTATAGTGCTAAGAATGTAATATTTGACTTACCCAAGTTTTCTTTATTTTAGTGTATACATTGCGAATTTGAGTTTTAGAGCCTAATTTCCTCAAATACTTACACGAACGAATATGTTTGTTTTTAGATACGATTTGCCTGATTATCCCTATGATGTCAATAAATGCAAAACTGCATTGTTATTTAGTTTGGTCAAAATAAATCTTTACATAAGAAGTATCTCAAAAATGTATGCTACATTAGAATAAGTGAGTCATTTTGTTAACTTGAAGCGTTTTAAGACTTTTCAAGTCTGACTTATCATTACTGGTACAAGTGAGATATAAATGCTCGTCTCTAAAACAAAACACCTATGTTTCCGTTTCGTCTTTGTTGATACCCTTAAGAAATCAGCAAAATATTCTAACGTACCATCTTCCTAAGTAAAAGTCATAACATAACTATTCATTGAAAAGTGTATTCTTGTTGTAACTGGGCAATGTTGATTTTTTAAGCTCAGCCATTATACTTTACATAATGTGAACCACCACTCCTTGCATAAGAAAATATGGTCAATGTATTTTCTCCACTTAAAATTTTATTTTACTCTTTTAACGCAGTATTCAAACCGTAAACTTTGCTTTTTAAATGAGCTATCTGTCGACAAAATCTTTTCTAACCAAATTCATTCGCCATCCGCATTTAATAGCTTAGCATCAAAAACCGTCCAACTCATTTGAATGCAAATCAAAATTCACTATCCGGCGTACTAAACAATGTGATTCCAAACACAACTTTTCAGTTTAAAGCCACCACATACCTCCTTCTATCCATGTTCTCGCACAGGTCTCTTCTAATTCGTCAGAACAGCCGTCTGCAGAGCTCTCTTCTCTTTGTAAGTTTGTAAGAGAAATAAACCGACTTTCAATTCTGAGGCACATTGCAAGAACATTTTATACGAATTCGTTAGCGAGTCGTGACCGAATGAGTCATCATCTACCATCACGAGCATTGTCGGTCCGACCGACCATGTACACCCATCTCACTGTTAAGCTTTAGTTGCCATGAATTACTCGCCAATTTAAAATAGGACACATTGGTGTTCAACGGCTGGCCGGCGTAGTGCAGTAGCATGATTCGCTAGTGCCCCTCAGGCACAGAAGACAATTGCATTCGTCTTAGAACTCTTGCTCGCTCACAAAAAATGGGCAACAGAAAGCGACGAAAAATCCATCTAATGGTGATTTATGAGAATTTTAATGGCCCCAATAGGTGCAGGACCGCTGCCCGTGGGTGGAGCGAGGAAGAATTTTAATTTTGTAATACTGTGCGGTCGTCGTGTCGTGATGCTTGGGATTTTAAAGTGACAACTTGATTAGCTTTTGATTATGGGTAATTTCAATCTTTTAAGGCATATCTCTGTGCACTGTTTAAATCGAATTGTAATTGTAAAGTTAAATAGCTTTGGGGTGGCACTGTGAAAGCGCCGCTGTCAATATCAAGGCATAAGCGACTGGGGCAAGTGGTTCGATTAGTCATTCATCGCACCGTCGCTAAATTGTGGGAAGGGTAGTGCGAATTATTGCATGTAATTTTATTGAATCACATTTGCTAATCTCTTCATTACTTTGGTAGTAGCCAGTGTAGTGAAACGCTGTTTTTCTTAAAACATGGCATTCCTACAGTAGGATATTATATTCTATCTAAATTTGTATAGTTTGTGATACTAAATTATGTTTTGTTTCATTTTAGGCTTCGAGGAAGGTATCCAAATGTGGTTATTTGTTCGTGGCGCCAGACTGGGATTTCAGCAATCCATTATACAGAACTAAGGTAAGTCAGCAAAATTATTGCTTATCGGCATTTTAGGATAAAAGAAGATTTATTATAAAGTTGATTTTAAATATTCTGGGTAACTATCATACCCCTTTACATGGGAAAGAAATTAATAGCAATTTATGTCTACAACAGTAGATGTACAGTCGACGTATGTACATTATCTGAACGTACTAAGGAACGCACACAGACAATTTTACTGCTGCATTGTTTAAGACTTTAGAAATGATTCTATTTAGACACTTTTACTTTTTAACTATGTTACACATAGGAGATGTCATCGATTTTTATTTGGAGACATTCCAGTTACAAGTCAAAGATCGTGACCATCTTTGTGAAAGATGATGAAAAAGCGTCAACTACGAGATGTTTTAACATCTACAAGGCAAATGTAGAACTCATGTATTCAGTTTTCACAAAAAAGCTAGGTAGTTAGCTTACTTCGTCTTAAAGGTGTCTTAGTTCACCGTTCTCTCTCATACACATGCACTACTTAAATAAACGCTTTAAATGCAACCAATATCATAGAAGTCTACATACATACATTACATATTCATCTGACGTTTGAGCACTTCCTACGTAATCACTATCCGATGCCGGTCTACAACATAAGAACTTTTTGAAAGATTTGCCCTTAAGAGAACGGATATATATCACGGTTCTTTCTCTCTGATTTAGTTTTTTCACCATTTCTGCAATTATTTTAATGTATAATTTCACCACAAGGATACATTGAATCAATTGTCAATCGGACGTGCTATTTAAAGTTTTGTGTTGAATTATAAAAGCATGACTGATTTAAAGAGATCCGTATGTAAATGAATTCACATACGGAATTCATTTACATTAAATTATTATAACTCTTTCTTGTTTCTTCTCCTTTTCTTGAATCCTAAACGTGAAAAGCAGAATATCTTTGTAATTAATAAAAGTATTCCACAAAATCGTGTGATGTTTGTTTTGATTATTTTGGTCCAACAGGTTATGGGCCAATGCCAAAATTATTAAAATAAAGTCTAGTTGCTTTGCATCAAATAACGCTGGCAGCGCGGTAAGAGTCGAGCCATTAAACTCTGAAAACTACCACACATGGAAGTTAAAAACGAGCGCGATTCTGATTAAGAATGATTTGTGGGGATACGTCGATAATAATATACTATAGCAGCATGGAAGCATAAAAATGCTAAAGCATGTGCGGATAAAACGCACACAATGTGTCCATAGGAGCTAGGGCTTATAAGAGATGGCCAAACATGAAAACAAACTTGGGAAATGAAAAAATACACCTGCTAGTCAAAAGGTACAGCAAGAAAAACCGCTCTACTAAAGAAGGTGACACATTCAAGAATAAAAGGTGAAAAAGTGCGTGATCACTAAAACGAATTCTTAAAATCAGTTAGCAGACTAAAGAAAATGGGTGCTATACAAATTCTCGAAGAATACGAATTGCAAGAATGCAAGAACGAAGATCCAGAAGGTTTGTTTAGAAAAGCTCTGTAGACTCAAGCTGCCTGGATTAAGGTGGTATCTAAAATTAGCCAAACTCCTAAAAGAACTTAATCTAGTATCATCAAAACAAATTCCTTGTTTAGTTTTTGTGATAAGGATGACTTCCCATTACTTACCGTTTATGTTGATGACCTATTAATTACATCCAATAATATAAAATGGTTGAAGGAAGCTGAAGAAGAACTTGTGAAAACCTTTGAAATGAAAAATCTCGGAAGAGTTAAAAAATTCCCTAAAACACAATAACATTGAACTACATGGCGCGACAGTCCACAGGGGGACCAGGGCCTAGTCTGTTCATCAATTACTCATATTGTGCGCGCTACTATTCTCGCACGAGTAGAAGCGACCTACAGTTTTTTACGGGCGAAGTCTGAGAATCTTGTTTTAGACAGTTATTATTAGATGGTGGCGCGAAAAATTCGAATTTTTCTGCCGGGAATCGAACCTGGACCTTCGCCGTGTGAGTGTCGCACTCTACCCCTACGCCACAGCAGCCACGATATTACGAGGGCTGCCTTTTAAATTTCGGGATTAGAGAACAAAAACATATATTAATCATCGAAAATAGCTTTATTGTTTTTCAAAATATTCTCCATTAAGATCTATACACTCTTGCATGCGTTTGAACCAATTGTCGAAACACTTTCGCCACTCTGATTGAGGTATTTCCAAAACATGCATTCTGATCGCATCAACCGCTTCTTCAGGTGTCGAAAAACATTGAGCTCTTATGTTATTTTTTACGTACGGGAATAAAAAGAAATCATTGGGTGCCAAGTCAGGACTATACGACGGATTACTCATCAAATCGATGTTTTGAGTGCTCAAAAATGCAGTTGTTTGAGCCGATGTGTGAAAGCTCGTATTGTCGTGGTGATCCGTCTTCAGCGGTTGGTTGTCCTGATTTTTTGGAAGACAACTGACAAACAACGGTTGCGGTTGCGACATGTCCAGTTTTTCCGAAAAAACAGGTGACGATTTGCTTGGAAGTGCTTCGATTCGGCTCATTTTAAAACACCTTTACAGCAACCCTCCTGTTTACTTTCGGGCTCATACGCATAAATCCACGATTCATCACCAGTTACGATGTCATAGACGTGTAACGAAGCACCGCGATCGTATTTTTGGAGCATTTCTTTCGACCAATCGACACGAGCTATGGACAAATTGCGTGGGATCCAACGCGAACAAATATTTTTGGCGGTCAAATATTCATGCAATATTGAATGTATGCTGGTCCCACTTATACCTAAGTTTGTCTCAATTTCACGATAGGTCACATGACGATCTTGCAATATCAGTTGGAGCAGAGAACTGATTTTGGACGAACTTCGTCTTGGAGTGAACTGCGACCTCAATTGATTCACCATACCATCGATAAACACTGGTCCTTGATATAGCTCGAAAATCTCAAACTTTACGACAGAGCTGGCAGTTGCCAGATTGCAACACTAGGGTTGCCCAATCCCGAAATATAAAAGGCAACCTTCGTTCATACATGCCAACAGAAAATATGCTAGCAGTTCAAAGCATTTTAATTGTGTGAAACATTTGGGTCTATAAAAGATATAATAGTATCTGTTTTTTTTTTTTGTTATTTGGTCTTGCATTTTGAGAGGGGTGTATTCGAGTTATATGAAAAGTAGCAAGACTGATTAAACAGGACCAAATTCACATAGTTTGTATACATTCCGTTTTTTTCTTGGTTAAGTTATTATAAATCTTCTTTTTTCTTCTTCCTTTTTTTGTTTTTTTTTTTGAGTTGTAAACGAGAATGGCCGCAGTGGCGTAGTAGGTAGAGTACGACGCTCACAGGCCGAAGGGTCTAGGTTCGATTCCCGGCTGAAAACCTCGATTTTTTCACAGCACGGCAATAGCACGCACAACACGAGTAGTTGATGAGCAAGCTAGGCCTGTCGCGCCAACAATTATTATTAATAAACGTGAAAAGACGTAATTTTTTGTAATTTGTAATTAATAGAAGTATTCCACAAAGTAGTGTGATTTCATTTTGGCCCAACAATTTGAGTGTCCGCAAATGAAAATGTCCAGATATCCGTCATACATCAAAATTCGTTAATACTTTCAAGTGTAAATATTTAATCTGACATCCCCCGCATAACATGCAGCCACTCGCAATTAATTCGAATCCACACATTCCAAGACCAACCCGATACTTGTGAACGAAAAGCGAGCAAGAACTGTAACACGATAACATGTATTCGTCAGCCGATATTTAATCTCATACGCCAAGCCGCCACTGCCCCGAATTCATGTCCTTCATTATTTCAACATAGAAAAGAGCAATACGAAAATCAATTAACTGTTCTCGAAGCTACACAGTGATTCCGGATTGAGTGAAAAACACTTCAACGTCCAACAAAACACCATATTCTATAATTACCTACGCAAATTTGTATTCTAATTAAAAGATTTTAAATTCGTGAATTAGATGTGAAACCAGCTATAACTGGGAGCATTTTGCCCCCGCTGCTAAATTCTTTAGCGCCGATTCTTTTAACTTCCGTATTGCGCCAACAGGAGGAGGCATTGCTACCCCTTGTTCTTGCTGAGTTATGATCTGATGTTGTAATTAAAAGCGTTCCTTCAGCCGCCGATGCATATTGGAATACTAGCAACTTTGCAGGCGATGTAACATATAGCATTTCGCCACGATGGAACACGCAATCTGACGGTGCGCCGCATTTACTCCTCGAAAATTACTGTATCATCTTTGAGGTGGTGTAACCAACTGAAGAAGCCTTAATGTAGGATTAGTTTTAGGCGGGAGCTCATTGATGTTAATTTGTACGCTTGGGCGCTAGGTATTAAGAGACGACGAGACAAAAAAATGTGATTTTTGTCTTACTTATTCAAATTTCTTATCATTAAGATATCAGATAAGAAGGGTACAAAACTGTTAAAATAATTCCATGTTTGTAATATCTGGAATAAGAATCCCTTCTCTTCTGCTTGGATTTGAAGTAAATTAGGGATGGGATGCGATTAATGCATCCAAACACTACTGTATCTTCTTTACGAACTAACATCTGCTCTGCTTTATCACCTACCGGGTCACAAGAACTCAGAAAGTCATGCTGCAGTGAATTTCTTTAGTAGTTCCTTCTTTTTTATATAAAAGGGTTGCTTACTTACTTTTTTAATGTAACCACAATCTTGAACACATTCCACAAAAACTGTTTTGTTGTTTCTATCACAACAGAACACTAATTATTATATTTTCATAGAGCGTGTACATATGGATTAACATTAGTAACCAACGCCAACTCCTTTTATTAATAGATGATGTTTCCATTGTTTCCTATTGTGAACAAATACATCGCCGTTAAGTGCGCCTTTCTTTGTAGAAACCCTACCTATTGCCTTCATTAGTGTTTCAAAGCTGTCACTTTCACTGTCCAAGCATCATATGACCAACGCTCGGATTCCTAAGAAAGCCGATAAAAACGTACGCGAGTAACATTTTTTGTTCGCTTGCCTAGCAGCGGTATCTCTTGTGGATTTTGTGTGACAAAAGCCGGTGTTGAGGCTGTGCTGTGTCCCATTAAGTGCACAGAACGCCCATTTTTTGTTTATTTTCTCTTTATAACTCAATTAAGAGCGTGCTCCCTCAACCCAGTTGATTGAACTATTTTACTGAGATTGGAACGTGAATGGCGGTGACAAAGCGACAAAAATTTCAACTGTCCCCTAGTGTTGGATTTGTACCATATGTATAGTTTTACGTCGACGCTCGCACAAGTTGCCAGTACTCTGCTAAGCCTTATATGGATGACGGTCTATGCGATGCTGGCAAATCCATTAATCAGCCATATGAAGAAAAAAGTAAAAACAATTTTTTTTAATGCATCAATTGATTTGTAGCATTTTTATTGGGTTGACTAGAGTATTGAGGAGGCTCTGTCGCGGACAATGAAACGACAGAAATGGCCAGTGTAGCCGAGTTGAGGGGTGGGACTTTTATTAAAACAAGCTTCATGTTGTTTTACCTGGTGAGGTTTGTCGTTGCCTTTTTTTGACGTTTTACTTCTTGTATATATAGCAAGTTAAAAGAGAAATGTTTTCTCATTACACTTGTACCTCGGTTTACGCGCTAGTCGGCTCACGTGGTTTCGAATTTACGCGGTCTTTAAAATAAAAAAAAATAACATTTACAATGTTGGATTGTATCAAACACATAAGCGTGACATATATCGAGATTAAAAAATCAACACTCCATGCCGGTTAGAAATCTCTATGGTCTGACATATTTAATGGTGAAAATTATAACACATCTTTGGAGGAAGAGTTTTCTCAGATAATTGAGTTCGGTCAAGAATTGGGTGGAGAAGGCTTTGTCGATATAACTCAAGCAGATGAATTAATGCAAGATCAGAAATTAAATGCAGAAGACTTAATTGAAATGGTTAAAAATTGTTAAATGATGTTAAATGAAGTTAAATTTGACATCGAAAACAATGTCCCCAATGTATTCACAGCTAAATTTGTTCACGAGGGACTTGCACTAGGAAGAAAACTAGGAACCCATTTTTAGGGAGGAGATGTTATTTGAGATAAAGAAAGACCTCTTCAAACTGTGACTAAAACCAATGCACAATTGTAGAAGCAGAATTTAATGAGATGATTTTATCCAGTGATGAGTCAGATATTACACAGTTTCGTAAAAAAAGACAGAAAAAAGAAGAAGATAGTGATTAAGCTCGCTTAAAAATAGGGATAGCCGTATTTATAGGCACTTTTTTCCAAATTTTGTTATATTTATAATGAAGTACATTTATTTTTTATAATGGAATAAATATTTTATTTTACCTATTTTTTATGTATTTTTATTACTTAAATGATACTTTTATATCTTATTAACAGTATAAAGCTATATTTTGTGTTCAATAAATATTTTAAAAAAAACTTATGTATATTCGGATTAGCTTTACGCGGTTTTTCCATAAAAAAATCTTTAATTCGATTTACGCATCAGGAACGTATCTACCGCGTAACCCGAGGTACAGGTATACTTATATTTAATTTTTCAAAATGGTGTAATTTGACACCTCGTTGTGCCTATAACATAACATCATCCTTTTCATTGAGTATCCATATCAAGGGGGTATATTAACTAAGTATGCTAAGAAAAATATTACTTATCGTATTTAGACAAGTGAAGCTATGACCACTGAAGTATATCTTGACCCTCTAAAATTGGGTATCGAAAATCAAAAAACCATCATAAGTTTCATAACCTCGTGAATTCGATAATTTTTCAATAATCACAATGTCCAAATGTACAGAGTAATGTTGTGCATTTTTCTCGGCAAGTTCAATGACCTTGTAGCCGCTGAATTTCATACATCTTTCAGTATGTATATATACCACTCGACGGACGATGCAATCACTTCACCTCGCTCTGGAGCAACCAGACATAAACTTAGGAACTGATCATAAGTTATCGGATCGATCCGATGTAGTCCATTTATTTTTTTCTTCCCGGGGAACCCCTATGGTAAAAAAAGTCAGAATCAACGAAATGGTAAGAAACTCATGATTTGTTTTGTTTGTTTGCAGTTTCTCCGCAGAGTCATCGCCATATCCTAAGTATTTGTCACCCTAATCGTCGGTTGTTGAACCACCAGCCCCATTGAAGTCAATTGTCCTACAAATGTTCACCATCGAATCAGAAGGAAAACTCCTTACGCGGGAAATATCTTAATGATCTCCAATACAGTTGTGTTACTTCAATAAACTTACGTTTGAATGTTACTGGAATAAACTTACGCGAAAAGCAATCATATACATATGTGCACAGTGCACCGGCTACAACGGTCATTTAGGCGGGGATGTCCGTACTTGCTGTGTTACTCGAGCGCCATGTTAAACATGGTGGGTGCGTTTAACATACTTGCTGCTATTACTGACTCTAGCGAAAATACTATGTGCTCGCACAGCACGGTTTTCCCTTTTCTCCTTTTTCCTCCCTCTTTGTGCCATCCGGTCGGAGATCGATCTAAGAGGTGGTGTCGGCAGCATTATCACTATAGCTAGGTAAGCAGTATACGAATCACCATAATTTAAAGCCCTAATAATTCCCATGCAATATAATCTGGCGGTAATTTGCCTTCATGATGGGCTTATTATAATTTAGTGCCATTTGCCAAATGAAAATCTTCGACTTAGAAGTAATATAGGCGTCGCGGCTAATGTGCTCTTGGTGGCAGGAATGCGGGCATTGACGCAGGTATCTAAAGAGAGATAAAATGACGGTTCTACTTGTACGTCCGCCAAGTGGAGTATTCGAAGATACCAAACCTGATGTTGGCATGGAGCCCTGCGAAGTATCATCATCTCAATATATTCTGGGGTTTTATGTCCACACCGAGGAGACGACATTAAAGCAGGAAGTCATTTTGATGTCCCCGTGGCTATTTGTTAATCTCTTTTACAGAATTTGCGAGGAATCATGTCTCGCAGAATGTTCGCTGCGTTAATTGGTTATTATGGGCGGTAGAATAATGATAGGAACTGAAATTACTGGCATAAAGTTGCCGGCTAATTCTCTGCTTCACAAGAGGGCGCGGCACCTCTCTCCCACTAATTGAGTCTGCAAATTGTTTATGCGAGGGTATTTGTGGTGAAAAATTCTACGATTAGGGAAGTCGACTGTACGGCACCGGCGAAAAAGAAGTCATTTGAACTTTATGCCCTTTATGTCTGAAATGTTAGGAGCGAACGATCCTCATTTAATATTCCAAATAGCATGGTTTGTGTTTTGCATTAAATATTTAATTTTGGTTTGAAGATTATAGTAATTTCAAAAAAGTGTTTATGCAGATAGAGAAATTTTATTTATTCTTATTTCATACGGTCAAATTAAAATACTAAACTATTATATATATATTTATGTATGGTTGGAAAATAATAAAAAAATAATAACACAAAAAATCAATATATAAACATATATTATTTATATATTTTTGAGAAAATAGTTTAAATTCGAAGCAATTTGAATTTTATTATATAAGAAGAATAATTATAACTAGGACCTTCTACAACTCGGCTTTTATTAATACCAGAAAGTTTATTTTTCTAATTCTTCTTCTTCTTCTTGTGGCGCTTCAGTCCGGGGTAGACCTGGGCCTCCACCAACATGTCTCTCCAGCCAGCACGATTTTTCGCCAGCTGTCTCCACTTGCGCACTAAAAGTTGATTGAGATCCTTCTCCACTTATGTAGCTTAGTCTAGGTCGTCCTCTGTTGCGTTGTCTTAATTGCGCGGATTCAAAGACTTTTCGGGCCGGAGCAGTGGTGTCCATACGCTGTACATAGCCAAAACATCTTAAGCGTTGTATCCGTAGACGCTTGACCAAGCGCATGTCGCTGTACAGAACATAGAGTTCGTCGTTAATTCTTCTACTCCAGATGCCATCAACGCAAACAGGACCAAAAATCGTCGCATGGAGGCTGTATGTCAACTTGTTGAGCGCAATCAACAACGTTACCTCGCGTGAACAGGCCCATGCCCCCCTATTTTTCTTATTATAAAACTTTATTAAATAGGGTTGCACAAATTGTTGGCAAATGAAGCTATTACAATATGCCGTTTTCAAAATATAAATATTTCCTATATATTTATCCTTGTTCGCTCCCTGATGAACATAACATTAAAATTCTTACATTATTGTCATCAGGAAGTTAATCACCTCAGTTTTCTCGGAAAATTCTTCCAATAACTCTTTAATATTTTTATCAATTATCCTGCCTTCAGTGCTATTTAATTTGGATTTAGGTTTAAAAGTTAATTTTCTTTGCTTAAAAAATGATTTCCGTGTGTCTCTATGTAAAATTTCCACTTCTCTTTTATTTTTACCCCGAAGATTTTTTAATCTTCAGATTTTAAACAAGGTTTACACGAAATCCATAAGACCGAATATGATTTTGAAAATTTCGCACAACTAGAATGAATAAATATAGAGACATTAAATTTTAAGTATTGTGGTTTTGGTTCACAAAATGATAAATAAGAAAATGATGAGTATGAAAGATTTACGCCAAGATATAATTATAATAATAATTGTTGGCGCAATACAGTCCAAAGGGGGACCAGCTCCTAGCTTACTCATCAACTGCTCGTGTTGTGCGCGCTACTGTTCTCTCACGAGTAGATGGGACCTACAGTTTTTTGCCGATTCAGAACGGCGAAATGTGAGAAGCTTTCTTAGACAGTTAATAACTCTTTGTGTGGTCAGCAGCTCGAAAGAGGTGGTGCCGTGAAAAATTCGAAAAATTGGTGTTGAGCTGGGAATGGAACCTACACACTTCGGCGTGTGAGCGTCGCACTCTACCCACTACGCCACGGCGGCCAAGAAATAAGTGAGTGTAAATAAGATATATCTAAACTTAACAGTTTTCAATCTTAGTATACTTTCTGTCAGTGGTGTAAGACGTCTAGAATTCATTGAAGAAAGCACAAATTTGGCTATAAAAGCATTTTCATTCTATATATTGCTTTTTTGCTGTAAGTGGAAAAAGTGAAAGAAAAGTGCAGCTAAAGCCCATTGAATGATTGATGAAATCTATACTTAATCTGCTCCGACCAAAAAATATTGTAGAGAGCGGTTTCGACTCCTCAAAAGTGGTGATTTTAGCGTCAACTACAAAGAGCGTCTTGGAAAGTCAAAAATGTTGGAAGAGAAGTAGTTGGGGCCTTATAGCATCAAGATATGTGCCAAACGCAAAGCGATTTCTGTTCGGGTAAAAATATTTGTATTCATTTTAAAGTAAGAAACTGTGGTGCCTTACAAGTTGAAACGGAGACAGACTACTACCAACTTATTATTTACACACCAATTATGCACAAATGCAATTTTAACTAGAGTCGACATAGATTAGCTTAGAGCACCTGTTCAGGGTCAGTAAGTCCGCTTTAAAAACCATTGTAAACATTGAATAAGTTAAGCATTAAATAAGTTAATAAGTTTTAAGTATTTTCCTAGAATTCAGTAATCAGTTTATTATAAATATTATTAAAATTGCGGTAAAAAATCACAAAATAAGATGAAAACGAAAAATATTAAAAACCGATTTTTCATCTCTGAGTAGTTTCGTTAAAATAACCCCAAGAAGAAAAATACTGTTCGTGCATTGCATGTAAATCAGCCAGAAACGACCGAAAATCATGAAATCATTGACAAAATTTGGAACAGAAGAACGCACTACCCCACGTAATTATAGTGATCACCTCACACGCCGTATTCTCCAGATCCTTTCTTCCACATTTGCAGGATGCAAAACGACTTAAGAGCATCTTTTGAAAAAGACGAAAAAAATCTTAATGATTAGATCGATGCCATAGTAGTATAGTAGTATAGTATAGTATAGTAGTATTGTAGATGATATTCGAATATTACGAGAGAGATGAGAGAGTAGATGCTTCCGATGGACAGTACTTTAAGTGTTTTCAATAAAAAAAAGTGTTTTGAAAATAACAAACCTATTGTACTCCTTATATATATTCACCTTATTTATATTCACCAGTGTCAGTATAAATTAAGACTTAAACTAATTTAGGACACTAGGGAACGGTACGTAGTACATTTTCTATTTGCCTTTTTTGTGCTAGAATTAAGTTTTAATAAAAAACGATGTATTAAGGCAAATTTTCCTTATTACATCGAATTTGCCAAAGTGGTCTGAGTAACGTAAATCAATAATTTTCGCTTAATAAATATAACAAAAAAAGAGGTTTTAATTTTTGTTTTTTAAATAAAACAAATATGAATTAAGATATTCGAAGGAATTATTATGGGCTTAAAAACATTTATGAAACTCAATTTAATTCGCGTCTTCACTACTGGCACGTTTGCCGAGTGGTACCATATTTGATCTGAGCTCATCTATGTTGTTATGCGGCAGTTTGATGAAATAACGCACTTTTAATTACTCTTAAGTAAATCGATTATAACATATTCAGTGTAGCTTGAGGCATCCTACTTTTAAAAATACATACTTTAGAACTTAATTGAGGCTCAAATTCGTTTAGGGCATGTAAAGCACACAAAACTGTTTGCTGATTTTTGGGGGATATAATGCTGCCTCGTGAAGCTCAGATTGATAACTGCCTACCCTATAAAGCTTATTCTCATTATGGGCAAAACAATTTGAGTCTCATTGCTGAACATAAATGTTCAATAAATGTACGAATTGGCGATGCATAACTTAACCTGTTTTTTGCAGCGCTGAACATTTTTGTACTACCACTTATCTTCATTCATAGTAAATCATAGAAAAGCGTTACCATGATGCTTTTGTTTCTTTTGCAGTCGTCCCTTCTTGAATGATTTCGTTTTTTCGTTGTTGGTGTTTCGATCTTTCACATTCGCCCATCAGCTTTATATTCGGTTTTGCGTCGTCAGTTGCATCACTTTATTGAATTTACAGTGACAATTCGGTTCATCCTTTACATTGAACTGCATACATTACTACTGGGTCCAACAGCGAACAAAAATTTGGACATCAACGAAATTTTGAAAGTGATCACACAGGAAGGTAAAGGGAATTAATGTAGCCATTTAAAGTTTTAGAGTAGAATAGGTTTTACGCATTCTCATAAGTAAAATGTTTTTCTATGCAGCATTTACTTCAGAGTTAATACATTTATATAAACCTTACTTAATGGTAGAGTCATGTTTCCCTTAATGAAAGAGTCATATTTTCCAATCACTTTCCTCTGTTGTTTTTATGTTAACTCTTTAAATGTAAAATTATTTTTTTAAGGCTTCCTAACATATTTCATATCTTATCAGCATTTTTCAATGTATTTTATAAAACAAGTGTGTAGAAAGGATAACATACATTATCCGATTATCAGATAAGCTGGCACGTCTAGAAAAGAATAAATTACGGTTGAATATAAACTTTTCAACAACCCTTTTACCCTTGCTTGCTGGCAACTACACGTGTTGTGCGCGCTACTGCTTTCCCACGAGTCGAGAAGAAGGGACCTAATTTTTTTTGACGATTTTGAACTGCGAAGTTTGAGGAGCTCCTTCATAGACCTGTCAGACAGCTCGAAAGAGGTGGTGCCGTGAAAAATTCCAGGTGTTCTGCAGGGAATGGATCCTGGGACGCGAGTGTCGCAGTCTACCCACAGTGACCATATGCCTTGACTTTGCTGCAACTTAATATTTGTGTAGGTTTTTTTTTACAAGTGACTGACATTTATCTGTACACACATCTGCGGTTGCTTTGCTGAGTTATGTAAACATTGAATCTGGAAATCTTGTGATGATTCGGATCTTAAATGGGGGCAATTTCGACGCAAATCACACAAAAATATATTTTGGGGGGAATCTCAGCGACCAAGACATATATTGTCTTCTACATATTGATTTTCATAAATTCCGCATCGTTCTTCGTGCGAAAAACAACATGTGCACACAAACATGTGCAGAGGCCTCTTACAACTCACATCAAACATGTTAATAAATTGTAAATTAAGATAAAAACCTTGACCAATATGTCCAGGGGCCTATAATTCCTTCTTCTTTCCAACATATTAGAGTATAAAAAAGGCCCATAGGAAAAAGAACATCTTCGCGTCGCATTTGTCAAACATTAATGTTAAAATGCAATTTCGCTCGGTTGAGAGGCCCCGTTACCTTCTTGCACAAGGTCCGCGTCACGTAAGAACACAGTGTGAAGTGACAGTCAAAAATACTGACGAAGACAAATGACAGGGAGGCCACAGCCAACCCTCCCCTCATCTTGAGACAGTGCCCAAACGCTGAAACAGTGTAGCAATGCGACCATAAATAATGACGAACTAACATCGCCTTTGACAGGGATTAAGTCGTTTTTACCATTTATCTTATTACCGTCATTGGTATTAATTCTTTTTAATCTGTCATCGAGCCCATTCAAACGGCCAACCATTGTTGATCGTCTTTAGTTTGCGGTACAACAATGGCTCCTAGTGGTGCTGATGGTAAACAGCACCCTGTTGCAATTAAAATGCAGCATTTGTCACAAGGCACTAGCGCATATTTCAGCGTCTGACGTGCATTTGTTTCGTTTAGCTGCCAAGATAATTCCGTGTAAGTATGCATACACGACAAGGTCCCAAAACATTCAAGTTTTAACACAGTCGTGCATATATCTCGATCGGGGATTAATGATGATAATTAATATCGCAGTCTGGAGACACGCTACACGAATGTTTCGGCTTGTATAGCTGATTGGTTATTTTGCTGGCGGATTGTACGATACGCCCATTCGGTGACATGGTGCGACAAGATTTCACAATAGAAATTAATTAGCAAAATCGGCATCAAGGTCCAGTAACATGCTATAGGGGCGTTTTCATCACCAAAAAGGTTACATTAAAATATCATTTCTTTTCTTTTGCCATTTTTAAGTAAACCTAAGCCACATCCTGTGGTGTGTAACTAGTTGTCGATTGTTGCAGTTACTTTGCGATAACGCATCATCAAATGTGAGCGAAAACGGTGACGGTTCTCACACAGCTTGTGGACTTCACGGAGACGTCTCAGTGTGGTGAAGGTTAGCGTCAGCACTTAGTCGACATGGGAAAATTTTGTTGTGCCAATGAACAAAGTAACTTCGACAATCAATTTGATGAAACCATGGCTCATGAGGCCAATACTTAGGCCTTTAATATTGGAACACTGAACACTGAACGCTATGCAAATTCAACTGCCTGTTAAACTTGTTTTTGTTTTCGACTGATATGTTTTAGCTATTGCTAGTAAGTTTAAGCACTTCCGATCTGGCTTGGTCTTGTAGATAATTTAAGTATTGATTTAGCTCGTAATAAAATTTATGGCTCGTAATAAAAAAATGGCGGTAGGTGTAAGCTTCTATCGATAAATTACGACTTAAGATAATATTTTCTGGGTCCGGAGCTCCTAAGACCGACCTGCAGCTACTAGAGAGAATTCAACAGCGAGCGTTAAAACATTTTGGTAATAATAATGCTGCGAAGTTAATTGACTCTCTAGAACACCGAGGTAATGTTGCGCCTTTATCCCCCTTTTATCGGTATTTCAACAAAAAATGTTCTAATGCGAGCCTTCAAGAATTTACCCGCAATACAAGCCTAGCTAGGTATGCCCACACGTTCAACCTTAAACCCACCTTCAGACGTACGCTTAAGTTAAAAGACTCTCTTCAGCCGTACTACAGAAATATGGAATGCTCTTTCCAGCCCAACTTTTCCCCCTCTTTACAATCGGCAGGCGTTTAAAGCCAATATGCACCGGTTTGTCTTCTCCCTCTCGTCTTCTATTTTATTTTATTTAATTTCATGCTGCAGAGTTCTTCGTTTTTTAATTAATTTACATACGTATGAACGAAGTATCATCAAGGGCGTGATGCAAAATTCTATGTAGTTCATAGAATTGACTTATGCTATATAATTTCACTGCATCTGAGAGATCAAATGGTATGACGGTATCGCGTATTTGCACCTCCGGGTTGTTACTAAATACCGCCAACGCAAGTGTCTTAGCACCGCTACTGTCTGTTTCTCGCCTCCGGGAGTTATATTAATTGATTGACATCCACAGTTTGTGGCATTATTACAACCACATATCCTATCAGCGTAGGTGTCAAATAAGGCACAGTAATTGAATCTGTTTCAGTTGAGAGCATGTGAGCGCTTCTCTGCTACATGCCACCTCAGTTCATACGTACCGAAGTATAGGAGGCAATCTTTATCTTTATTCTAATTGTAGATTACTTACGACAATGTGGGTTGGCAGAAAGTCGCATGCACTTGGCTACAAATGTATACAATGATTTATCACACTCGGCGGGAATAAATTGTGCGAATTGAAAGAACTTTAACCTTCAGTGACCTCTGTGCTTTTCGTGATTCTGATTGACGGAATCGTGTGGGCATCTGTGACATTCTGTGAAGTTGACATAAAATAATCACCTTCTTACAAAGAACACTCAACAAATAAATGTTCTCCCATTTGAATTCTGATTCCTTTTTGTTACCGCTAATTAATCAAAAATTTACATATGTTAGAAACTGCAATATCTTGGAGCAGTTTTATTTATTATTATTATTTATTGGGATCTGCATGAGCCGTTAAGCAGTGCGCTAGAAAACCGCACTTTTAATATTGACGCTCTCCTATACTATATATTAAACATTTCTGAAAGGAGTTAAACCTTTCCCTTAAATTCATCTTCTTCTTAAATCGTTCTTCTGAAATTTAACCATATACAGAACGCAATCTATTTATTGTCCTACACTCCGCCAGTCATATCGCGATATTACCTTAAATGTAATTATTTGCACTACACGAATAACACCAACCTGCAATTTCAAGCCAATCGTACAAGAAATGAAATGACGACTGTGTCCTTCGGCGCCCTCAGTTGTGCTATCCTACTTCAATAATTTTCAATTACATTTCAACTGTCATCTGCGAATCATAGACGGCACTATAGGCACCTCGTTCATATGACGAAGACACGATTACACTGAAATCCCTTCGGCATCATGTGTCCATGCAAATACTCCATTCAAAAAATTGTCCCCTTTAGCATATAAGAGTGCTTGGCTAAGTCATTTTGTGCTGCATAAGTTCTACGAAACCTCGACGCAATGTTGCGAATGATGGCAGACCTTGCTCACAAAAAATAAACATGAAATGAAACAGTGCAAGAGGTATGCAATCAACTTAAACCGAACTAGAGTAGAAAATGGATGATTTACAACAGTATCTGGCTGAAACTGAGAGTATCACTGCATCCGCCGAGCAACCGTAGCATTCAGTTATTAATTTATTCGTGCAGTCTTTAAAGAAGTGCGGGGTCCTTCCCAAGACTACAGCGAAGTCAATACTCCTGCACGCATATGCCTGCAGAAGGAATTAATTTACTTCAGACTCGGAAAGGAGGTGAAATTGGAAAATCACGTGGGCTTTGTGCGGAGAGCTGACTGAGCAGGTCTTGCCAATATGTGAATTGGGTTATGGGTCTGGGGAAAAGTGATTTTTCATTGCGCGACGCCTGGATTTTCATCCAAAATTTGAAACCTTTGCTTTTTTTTAAGTTTGTCCCGAGGGTTGTTTACTGCAAGAAAGAATATTTATATGAAAGTCTTCTATATATGGAGGCGAGCCTATGTGTGTGTCTGTCTAAACCGAAAGTAGGGGAAGTTTATTGCAGTTGCTATCGTTGGCGAGTTTGGGATTTTACGCTAAGTGGTTAGTGGCGAAATACGATTGTTACAAGCAGCATTAAAGCTGTATCCAGATTTAGGTCATAACATATTGTAACAATTCGGCTCGAGGGAATTTTACTCCTTGGGAAGTATGTTAAAAGGTAAGAAGACATTTTTTCCTTTGGGAGTATGCACTAGATATGAAATATAACTGTGCATATAAATTTGTAACTAAAACAATATGTAGTGGCAACGCATACATTACAAAAAACACACAGCTACTAGCTCTTTCTCTAATTAGTATTTCACTTATAAGCAAGTTCCAAAGACATATACTGAAAAGCCCAGTATTCCATTCTCGAACCCTTCAACCTTCCTGCTAGGAACACATTGGAACAAAACAATTTCAGTTTTTAGGTTTTTCCGATTTACATTTATGATGTGGCGGACAAACAAAACATCAGTTGTGTTTATATATATATGTTATTGTCAGTTTTCGGCTAGAGCAAAAACAACGTAAGCTGTGAAGACAATAATCTCGGCCAAAACACTACGCCGAACTATAGTTTGTATATAAACCATATTTAAAAAACCTATATATAAGAAAAAACTGCAAAGGTTTGTCCATGGATTGTTGCCTGTTTATAACGAAAAGTAGTTCTTTTGAAAATTCTATAATTGGGAAAGCACTTGCCTTTCACTAAATTTTCACCGAATTTTTGGTTTTATTCAAACAATATTCTCAATTTTTTTCCTCGAAAATGTTAAATTACTGAAGACATAGTAATGTATGGCACACTCCATAGAATCCATTCATTTATTGATATATCATTTGCATACGAAGTTCAGAATGTACAAAAGTGAACTCGGAAAAGTAAGTCGTAAATAGAAAAAGTATACAAAAGTATATAAAAGTTGAATGAAGGTTGTCAAATATCCTTGCGCTTTTTTGCTCTTCATTCAATGCTTCATAAAAAGTGTTACAGTGTTACAAAATTGTCAGGCAAACGCGGACAACGGTAGTCCCAAAAGACCTCCCTTCCCGACTACTCAGCTGGGATGGGTCCCAACTTCCTCAAACTCTTCCCTCCGACAAAAAAAAGGGCGCCACGTCGTCTTTCATCGGGGACGACGAAACCCAACCAACCGACCCAACAATCCACGGATCCCAATCGCCCTAAGGACCGCTAATTCAACCGACTTCCCGTTGGGGTTTATGGGGATTGGAATTACCGGCTTCGGTTCGGCGAACCTCCGCCCGCACGTGATCCTCGAAAGAATCACTATTGACCCAGCAACGCCGGGCTCGGTGGCCAACTTCCCCGAACACACTTAAAACGCCACAACAGACAACAACACTAAGTGGAAGTAACGGGTTGAGGGTGACCCCGAAGCCTAACCGAACGCGTGGTACGGTACTCGTACCGAAACAATTACGGGACTTCTCGGCGCGAAAACGGGCAGCCTTTTGCTGCGAAACTCCGCGCACGCGAATCCGGACGCTGACACGAACCACTCACTGAATTAACTGTTATTGGACCCCAGAAGGGAGTCCCACAAAACCACGCGCAAACTAATTGTCCTAACTGTCGTAACTGTCGTGGGGCTCCCACGGAGTCTCCCCACGGTAAGAAAAATTGATATATATAAATAAATATTAAATAAAAGAATTCCCCGAGGGGTACTTATCCGTGGATTTAGTTCAAATCCGCTGTTCCGTTCGATAATCTGTTTCAATCTTGATTGCAACTTCATAATACCCTCCTCGTAGAAGCCCCTCTCCTTATTTGCGAAGAACTCGGACCGCCACTTTTCACAAGCCTCATTTGAGTTCAACTTCACACTTCCAAGGGCGTTCGCTATGGACAGGAACAGGTGGTAATCATTTGGCGCCATGTCTGGGCTATATGGTGGATGCAATAAAACCTCCCATCCGAGCTCCAGTAGTGGTCTGGTCAGTTGTTCGCAGTAGATGGTAGAATTAAGTATCTGGCCGTATGGCAGCACCTCATAGTGGATAATTCCCTTCCAATCCCACCAAACACACAGCAAAACCTTTCTTGGCCTCTGTTTGGGACGATTCACCGGACTTCAACCGGACTTCAACAATGTGATCCATTTTTCGTCGCCAGTCACCATCCGCTTCAAAAATGGGTCGAGTTCGTTCCGTTCCAGCAGCATATCGCAGGCGTTGATTCGGTCCAAAAGGTTTTTTTTTGCGTCAATTCATGCGGCACCCAAACATCAAGCTTTTTTTGTAGCCAGCCTTCTGCAGATGGATTCAAATGGTTTGGTGACTAACTCCCATCTCCTGGGCGATGTCAAAGATGCCACATGCCGGTCTAACTCGATGATTTTCACGATTCGATTGGTATTCGTCGTCACAGGTTTTCGAAGGAAGGAAAACTTTCAAATAGCGCTAATTTCGGCGTTAGTGAACTCCATGCTTACACGCCTATTACTGTTGAACGCTAATCATGCATAGCGTCGTTATGTCAAGACCTTTCAATTGATGTATAGTATTGCCAGATACGAGCTCTGTAGCGCTTTTTACATAGCCAGCCAATTCAAAAGACAAAAAGCCGGAAGCGAGATACCTTACATCTTTGAACTGGATACAATTGTACGTCGTAAATAGCAACATAACGCTACAAAAATTAAAAACTGAATATACGAGGGGCCTTCAATATATTCTCGGTATCGGGGTGAAAATGTGGTATACCGATATGAAATGAGTTCTTATTTTTAAATAAATCACTAATTATTTATGGAAAAGTAAAAACATTTTATTCAAAGTATTGGCCATTGTTTTCTACACATTTTGAACACCATTCTGGCAATTTGTGAATACCACGCCAAAAAAATTGTTCGCCTGTTAAACCAAACCAATCAGACACCCAATTTTCGACATCCTCGTAGGAATCAAAGTGCTGCTCAGCCAATGCGTGTCCCATCGATGAAAACAAATGGTGGTCGGAAGGAGGCAACTCTGGTGAATACGGCGGGTGGGGTAGCTGCTCCCAGCCAAGTGTTTTGATTGTATCTCGAACCGGTTTTGCTTTGTGTGCAGGTGCGTCATGGAGCAAAATTACCTTGCCGTGTCTATATATATATATATATATATATATATATATATATATATATATATATATATGTATATATATACATATATATATATATATATAGCTCTGTGCAAAAAAATAGCACAACGTTGAGGTCTGCACTTTGAATGCTAATTACTTGTCTCCATGCTTGGTTATGTGAAGTTGCATTGAGAGCAGGCAAGATGAATGATCACATGATATCTTGTTCACTTCTTTGTGTGTGTAGCATATTTTAATGAGAACCGAAATTTTGGTGTGCAAAATAATAGCACCATGTCATTCTAAAAAGTGTTTTCGAAGAGTTTGGTGGTGTTTAGTTTTTTTTTGTGCGTCAAAAGATTCAAATATTTAAGTATTTTGAAAGTAGTATTTTTAAAATACAACGTTATAAACAATTAAAATGGGTCGCGGTGTGCATTGTACTCCTAAGAAACGTGAACTTATAAAAAAAATAATTTCTGACGGAAAAACGTACAAATTTATTCGGGAAATCGTTGGTTGTTCGAATAAAATGATTACTAATGCAAAAAAAAACACGTCGAAAAAGAAGAAACAAGAGGTAGAAAATCGAAATTAACCTCAACCGCCGAGCGAAGAATGATAAAATTAGTGAAACAAAACCCATTCATCACATTAAACAAAATAAAAGAGGAACTAAATCTGCCCGTATCAACATCAACCATAAAAAGGAAGTTGATAGAGAAGGAACTATCTGCCAGAAGTCCCAGAAAAGTACCCTTGCTAACAAAGGTCCATCTTCATAAAAGAAAACAATTTGCGCAAGAACATTTGAACTGGGAAGTAACCAAATGGCGTAATATATTATGGACAGATGAGTCTAAAATTGTCTTATTTGGAACTCCTGGGACCAGGACATTTGTTCGCAGGCAAAACAACCAAGAGTTTAAACTGAAGTGTCCTTTAAAAACCATTAAGCAGGGCGGCGCGAAAATTAACATATGGGCATGCTTCTCCTACAACGGTACTGGTCCTATATTTTGGATAAAACCAATGATGACCGCCGAAGTTTATGTTGGCATAATGAGGGAAACCATGTTGCCCTACGCCGAGTGGAATATGCCTTTCAGATGGGTCCTGCATATAAATATATATAAATATATATATATATATAAATATATATATATACATATATATATATATATATATATATATATATCTACGAGGAGCGTTCAATATATTCTCGATGATGTGACTTATTTTCAAGAAATACTATTATTGTAGTGCATTCATGTAAAATTTCGTATAAATGATGATTGACCAAAATTAAAATGGCAACTGAGACGATGATGGTGAAAATTGAGCATCGCGCTGTAATTTAATTTCTCACTTAACACGGAAAAAGTAAAAAAAAACTATTCATGAAGAGATGGTGGCTGTTTACCAGGGTACCGCACTTTCCTTATCAACTGTGCAAAAGTGGTCAAGTGAGTTCAAGAGAGGCAGAGAGTGCACTGAAGACGACGAAAGCATCAAAGAAGTCGAAAAACTTGTTCTTGATAATGCTCGAATAAATGTAAAAATGCTGACAGAGATCCCCAAGCTTTCAATTGGTACCATTCACACCATTCTTCATGACCATCTTAACCTTTCAAAGGTCAGTGCAAGGTGGGTGCCACTAATGCTCACAGCGCCTCAGAAAAAAGTCAGAATCGCATGCTATAGATGGCTTTTGGAGATGTGTAGTGAGAACGCGGACGGTGTTATGGATCAAATTGTTACTGGGGACGAAATATGGGCTCACCACTATGACCCTGAAAGCAAACAAGAGTCCATGCAGAGGCATAAAAAAAGAACAGACCCCCCGAAAAAGTTCAAAGTCATTCCGTCTTCCAGGAAGCTCATGGACATATTTTTTTGGGACTCAGAATGAATCTGGCTCATTGAGTACAAAAAAAGGTGAAACCATCAACGCCACATCCTACGCTTCCAGTTTGTATAACTTGCGGAAGGAAATTAAAAAGAAAAGACGGGATAAACTCACAGCGGGTGTGTTAGTTCTTCATGACAACGCTCCTGTTCACACTGCGCGAGTTTCCAATGCTGCTGCGCGAGATTGTGGTTTCGAAGAAATCCAACACCCACCTTATAGTCCAGACCGAATTCGGTTGGTTTCTTAGACCTTAGAGGGGATAGTGACAGACCTTAGAGTTCAATTAAGAAGATATTTTTAGAAACCCATCTCTCATGTATTTCAAAAGCAGAGATGCAGATACTTCTTGATCTACTTCTTCTGTGAGCTTAATTTGGATAGAACTTCCAATGTTCTATATAAAAACGGTATTAACATTCGTTGTGTAGCACATATTTTGCATTTTTCATTTCATTGACATAAAATAAATTAAAATTTTCTCTTTCTTGCAGGTACGTACAATTTCTTTAAAGAGCAGTTAATTAAGAAATATATTGTAAGTAGCAACTCTAATTGAAATTTATTTGCAACTCCAATAAAGTAAATTCTGAAATAATACAAACCATATTTATTTACTGGGCCTTTTTAGATTTTTTGTCATATTTTAGGCATATAAAGTAATCTTATCCTAATTCTAGAAAATTACTTAAAACTAGCTTACATTTATCTTAACAATATAAATTATTGCTTTATTTATTAGGCCCTTGGGATTTTTCAATGGATTTTTGAAAACAAAAACATCAAAAAAAAAAAATTAAATATTAGAAGTTTTTACCCCTGATTTTTTACTTCCTTTTGCGTTTTATTATCGAAAAGCTTGGCCAAGTATTTATCAGCTGCTTTTCGGTAATCTGATTTTTTATCAGGAAACCAGAGAAAAGATTGCAATTTCTTCGTTATATTATAAATGCATTTAAACTTCCGAACTACTCCGGTCCATCGTAGATGTATGCCTTTCTCCTCGTCGTTTTGTTATCTTATTTTGGTAACTAATTCTGGATGTTTTTTTTTTCTGTACTGTTGTGCATAGTACAAACTTCGTTCTATGTTTTTTCATCTGAGAAATTATACGGTCCACTCCTAGTTAAGTTTTCTGTTATTAGCCATTAACAATCGTTGTCAACATTTTCGAAGGCAAATTATTTCAATACTCCAATTCTGATCTGTAGAAAAACAGTGATAAACACTGAGACATTTCATTTTGTAATATAGTGCTTGAATTTTGTATTTAATTTTAAATTTCCACATTTAAGAGAGGTTTAATTCGAGCCTTTGTTTTTGCAAAAAAAATCATATTTGTATGGTCATGACATATTCTTGATACTGAACGTCTTATTTACATACCCTACAGTTATATTTTACTTTAGAATATATGAGTTATGACTTTAATTTGTGAAACAAGTCAATGATTCAAAATGCATTACATTAGAGATTTTATTAACTTCACAACGTATCGATATACACTTACCATCATCGTATCACTTAATAACTGCCTTTTCACAGACTTCTTTAATTTTGTCATTTACATCAAAGTCCCCAAAGATTAGAGTCGATCGGCGTTACATTACTTCCAATGTACATAATCTCAATCAACTTATCTTGATGTAATTGAAGCAATTATCTGAGCAATTTTATGTGATGACTTTGCCAGTTATAAGCAGATCCACAGTATCGTGGATCTTTTTTTTAAGAAAAAAAAAAAAAAAATAATTTTAGTTTTGAATCTGAGACCACTACCAAAGTAAAAAAACTGTGTTAAGCAGAAACCTACTCCGCAAAGTACTCAGAAGTACTCAGAAACGTCAGTCATCATTACTGGTGGTATAGTCAGTGTTGTCACCAAAACTAAACAGCAATAGTCACAATAAAATCTGGGTCCCATGCATTTGTTGACGGCCCGGTTCGCATGAACAGCCTGCATGAACCTAAGTGTTGCAGTGTTGAACCTAAGTAAATGCAGCACAACAAGATTGTTTAAATTCTTACCGCAGCAGTGTCATTACCGCATTGTTGTCATTAAACAACATGTCGGCGCGCTACCTAAATCTCTTATACCATCGAGAAAGTAGATTTGTTCAAAAATCTTTGAATGAAGTAACAATTTTCGAAATGATATCCATTTTGCGACGGAAAACTGTCAATTTTCATCAAACTTGTTCATGCTGTCTAACTGTTGCCAATGTTGGCTGACACTGTGGGACGAGTAAACGTCGCGTCGACGGCATAGCGGCGAAAAATTGTGGGCGATCCGTGAAGACCGTCTGGTGGCCCATAGCCGTCTGGGAGCACGGCGCAAAATAAGAACCAACGAAATGTCACAACAATTATGTCATTTGATTATTTGTTACGTTCGCTCACAGTGTGGAAGCACACGAAAACATCTTCACACAGCGGTGGCAGCGCCTTCTTGATTACGTGTTCTCAGTAGGAGCGGAGGGAGTGCAAAGTCGTGTCCCGATGGTATTTTGAATTATGGTCGTAATAAGACATGCGCAAGGTTTTGCACGGCGACGAACCTCATCTTTGCGATGTACACATAGAATTATTTGCTCTAACTGGCCTACGTCGTGTTCCGGTTACCAATAGTTTATTATATTTGGTCGGCTCAGGTGCATTTCAAGGGTACTTGGACGTATATTTACTTGATGTGAACACACATACGAGAGCTAGATACGGAAGTCAAGTCATCGAGGGCGTGAATTTTTGAATGACTTTCACTTCAAATCCATGTGGTAGGTTTTGTTAGATAAATTATGCGATTACAGTCGGACACATGATATGCAATGAGCATACTTTAGAGAAACGAATTTGAATGTTTCCTTGTGTGTCATAATGTTCTCACAGAAAATGTCAGATGATGTGATGTGAAGCTGTGGCGAATAAGGGAATGCATCACTCAATCTGCCCACTGAATATTAATACATTTCTGAAAAGGTTATAACAGCAGACCTTAAAGAAAATTTAAAATTCAGAAGAATGCTTTTCTCGGAGTAAGAATCGTTTAGTGAACTATATACAAGCCTTCTAATTCAAAATTCTTTCTTCAGAAAACAAAATGCGGGAAATCAATGACCTAAACGAGTGACGTATTTATTTGAAACGGTGAGAGCCCCAAAAATTAAATTTCCAGACCGTATTCAAGCCCAGATTTAGCTGATTTCTTTCATTTTGTTTTGATCACACAAAAGAATAAAGTCAAGATGCTATTATTATTATTATTATTATTATAATCAGTATATTATATGTTATACAAATACATCATCTCATTAAAAGTCGCAATCAGGTTCGATTTAAGAGTCTTCTGTGATATTTCTCTGATATTTCAGCTGATATTTCTCGAATTTGTATTATTATAAACTATGTTTATAGTTATATGTATTACTATGATTAATCTATTCCTCCCGACGCAATGCCAAATCTCAAAAATGAAACAGGTTCCCCAAGTTTAATCACAAGGCGCACACAGAAGAAACCTTTCACTCTAATAAAAGCCAAAGTTTGCCCCTTTGTGGAAAGGTTAAACCTCATGTGCAAGTTATATTTGTTTAAAAATAAAATTATGCTGTTTGAATAGTATTGAATAGTCTTTTTTCTAAAATACATAATCCAACTCTCTGCATTGCATATCTTTTAGGGAGATTCCTTAATCACAGTTGGAAACGATTGAGGATCAAGGCATAATCGATGCTGATTGACACCTGATAGTGACATCAGGACATATTCATTGTGAGAATAGTTTTATGACTCAGGCTGTGAAATCTAAACTTAATTTAATATACATTCAAATAAAAAACCTAGGAACCAAATCTAAATCACTTTCAATCGGAAGCAAGCAGCTCTGAAACTTGATACTACCAATCACATCTTCAATCCAGTGATTTCCTCATTTCATAAAGACAAATCGCGTTCCTCACTTTACATGTATGACAATTACCAATCGATTCGAAAATACCAGCCAACATAATCTTATCTTCACCAGCCATCCAATCTCGTCCAACTTGCCAGTCTGCGGTACCAACCGTGAAGATACCCGCACAAGAGAAAAAATTAACCCTGAGTGAAAATAAATTGTTAACATTCGCCGAATCCCCTTTTAAATTGAAAGACCATTTGCCTTAGCTCCGACGTTCACTCCTCGCCCCGTCCCCACCCAAAAGTTACCCCAATAGCGTCGCCAAAACGAATAGAAAACAATCAAACCTAGAAACATCTTTCATTCTTTAGAATTTCGGTTCTCTATCAAAAGCATAAAATCTCGTGCCAGGTTAAAGTAATTTTTCACCTTATACACCCGTTCTGCGCTTCCTTTCAGCGGCCATCGGTCGCGTCGTCCCTCCTTCGGGAATAGGAGTGAACCATTTCCTCGTTCTCCTCCTTATCAAGTGCGGTGTATTCGGTGCCCGATTCTCCTTCGGGCACTCAACTTGTCTTTGGCATTCCGCTAACGTAATGCCTTACAGTGGTTACCTTCATCTCCGAAGGCGTGGATGGCGATGTCTAGAACGTAACTTGTTGAAATTCCAATCGAGTGTACTACAAGTCATCGCCATCGTGGTTTGCGTTGTCGTCATCTGAGTACTCCTCGTAGTTGTGGTTTGGTTTGATTCGTGGTCTCTCCTGGTCGGACTTGTGTCTATTTTTGCACCTCTCTGAGGTTATTGTGGTTGACTGTGTGGATCGATCCTTTAAGCTGATGTTTGGTCCGGTACCCCCACCAACACTGTCCCCATTGCCACTGTGTAAGCTATGCGCGGCGCGTTGTGTAATCAAAAGATAACGGCATTTAATGCTTTCATAGATGAAAATCATGATGATAATGAGGATGGCAATGCTATGGGATGCCTTGTTGGTAAGGGGTTTCCGGGGATGTTTTCGGGCGGCGAGTATGATGATGATTCAGCAATTGAAAACCCGGAAACCAGGTTTATATTGAAATGTCATGTCTTTGGAACAAATTTGTGAAGACTTAGTGCGCGCGCAAGTTTGGAGTGGACCGTTACATAAGGCGCTTCGAGATGACAGTCTAGTGCAGACATTTGAATTCGAACGGCGTGTTGTAGAGAAAACTTCCTTCAAATGACTATCCGATGGGAAAGATTTTTGTGCGCAACTACAACCAGGAAGTTTCTGATTGCTCTCATTTCGTCGGCTAAATACTTTCATTCTGATTAATGTTTTAATGACGATTACGCATTTTGAATATACGAGGAGCGTTCAATATATTCTCTGTATCGATATGAAGGAAAATGCGAATTCAATTTAAATTGTTTTTATTTTTCAATATAATCTCCCTTAACATCAATGCATTTGTTATATCTTGATAAAAGTTTTTTCAACCCTCAAAAAAATAAATTTGCAAAATACCCATTTATTGCCGACTTGAGTTTTTCATCAGCCGAAAATCTTTTTCCACGAAGACATTTTTTCAAATCCGGAAACAGGAAATAATCACTAGGAGCAAGGTCTGGACTATAGGGTGGGTGTTGGATTTCTTCGAAACAACCACAATCTTGCGCAGCAGCTTTGGAAACTCGCGCATTGTGAACAGGAGCGTTGTCATGAAGAACCAACACACCCGCTGTGAGTTTACCCCGTCTTTTCTTTTTCCTCCCGCAAATTATGCAAAGTGGAATCGTAGGATGTGGTGGTGATGGTATCACCTTTTATTTTGTACTCAATGAGCAAGATTAAATTTGAGTCCCAAAAAACTGTGGCCATGAGCTTCCTAGCAGGCGGCGTGACTTTGAACTTCATCGGGGGGTCTGTTCGCTTTTTATGCCACTGCATGGACTCTTGTTTATAGTGGTGAGCCCATATTTCGTCCCCAGTAACAATTCGATCCATAACACCGTTCGCGTTCTCACTACACATCTCCAAAAGCCCTCTACAGCATGCGATTCTGACTTTTTTCGGAGGTGCTGTGAGTATTCGTGGCACCCACCTTGCACTGACCTTTGAAAGGTTAAGATGGTCATGAAGAATGATGTGAATGGTACCAATTGAAAGCTTGGTGATCTCTGCCATCATTTTCACCTTTATTCGGGCATCCTCAAAAACAAGTTTTTCGACTTCTTTGATGCTTTCTCACGTGGGGGGGGTGCCGGAGCGGTGGTCGTTTTCAATGTTCTCTCTGCCTCTCTGGAACTCACTTGACCACTTTTGCACAGTTGATAATGAATGTGCGGAATCCTGGTAAACAGCCACCATCTCTTCATGAATATTTTTTTTTGACTTTTTCCTTGCTTAGTGAGAAATTTGATTACAGCGCGAAAAGATAAAGATAAAACGCGAATTAATAATCACATTTATATGAAATCTTACATGAATGCACTAAAATAATAGTATTACTTGATAATACATATACATATATAACCACAGCTTCACCCCGATACCGAGAATATATTGAACGCCCCTCGTACATATCATGTGAAGCAATTGTATTGTCGCAAAGATAAACTTCGGTAAGGCATTATTTTAAATTATTTAACTTTTAAGGATTTAAGGATCCAACTGAACTGAATACATTTTTGTAAAACACCCTTTAAGTCGGCTTGAACAAAATCCCCTTATGCCTTGAAAGCAATCTCATCAACCATTCGTGTTGTGGGTGCTACTTTTCTCTCAAGAGTAGAAAGGATTAACAGTTTTTTGAGAAGCTTTTTCTTAGACAATTATTACTCCTTGAGTGTTGTCAACAGCTCGAAAGAGGTTGTGCCGTGAAAAATTCGAGATGTTCAGGCGGAAACTAGGCAGTATCCTACATTTAATTTATTTTCACATTGATTGCCAACTAACGCTAATGTAATATAGATCCTAGAGTACAGCCGCTAATTTTATAAGCACACGTTTGGAAGCATACACTTGGGCATCCTGCATCCTATAGCGTCATACCGTCTTTGGTTGTATTGTCGACGAAACCCAATTGTCGATAGAAGCCCAGACAAATGCCCTTTTTATGCTTGTCTACCAAATTCATTAGCGATTTCATTTCTCGTGTCCCGTGTTGTCCTGGGATCCAGAATTTTGGGTGTCAACCAAATCGACAACTAGAAGGTCGCAACAGACGCAGTTAAACCATACCACTTATGTTTCGGCCAAGATTGTTTCTTCCGTGATATTGAAATTTAGCAAACATCAGTTTGTGTAGGTCTTATGGTTGCTGTGTAGATCCAAACAGATTTTCTTGTTGATAAATCCAAGTTTTGCTAAAGATTCTCTTATGTACAGGTTAAAATTAAAAACACGGCAATCGTATGTATTTTTCTTCACAACAGTCTTATTTTAACAGAGACATTAAGAACATAATCAGATGCTTATATAGCATACCTATGTAAATTTCAGCTGATTATCAGAATTAATGAACATACGTACTTGAATACACTATGTGGCCATTGACCACTATAGCAAATGAGATATAAAACAGTGCATAACAATGCATTTTATTAGATGAGCGATGTCTCTGCAACATTCAAATAAGTATGCGTATATGGGTATATGCAAGAAAGCAGAGTGGTACGATATTTTTAATTTGATTATGAGTGATATATTTACTTCTTACACTTACACATACCAGAGAACTCACAGCAACTTGAAAGTTTTCGTCTCAATGTGTTTTATCCTAAAAAACTTTTTATCTGCGCACACCCAGGTATTAACCTTCATCAGAAAAGGGAACTTTTGGTACCAGTTGAGTCAGGCAAGTCCGATTTCTTCTTTTCGTGCACGAGTCATGAATCACAAACAGGCACAAGACACGGTCCAGTGTCAAGTTCATTTACATCATCCACGTATGCCTGGTCGCAATTTGCTTTCGCGATTAGAGTTCTGCTTATAAGTAATGCTTTTATCCACAACAGTAATGATTCCTCACTTTCGAAACTGTGTAAATACTATAGCGCCTTTCCTTGTTGTCACCAACCAACGAATTGTATTCATCATCTACTTAACCACAAAATAAGATATTCAGACAATATGTACTAACAACTGACAACTATGCGTACAGAGACAATTTGGAACCATCCCGATTCGATGTCAAGTTTTCGGACGTACTCTTTATCCTTTTCCAATCATAAAGTCACGGCTTTCTATCAAACTAACTTAAATAGCAATCAAAAATTGCACACAAATATTGAAAACACTGCGAAGAGATCCTGCAATTAGACTGCTGTCCTACCAAGAATTTCTGCGAGTTCCTTTGTTGTATAATTCCATCCATAAATTCACTCGGTCACATGGGCACAGAGTCGCCAGCCGAAAATAGACACGATGACACAAACACGCTCTCACTGGCCGACTCACCGCGCACAACATTCTTTTGCCAAAAATGTAGTCGAAATGAACAGGTATTTTCTCACAAAAATACCCAAACAGCTTAGGGCCAATAATCTCTCATTCCCCAACTTGGCTACAAGCCAATTTCCTGCATCGGAGCACGGAAGTGCAAAAACATTCATTCAAACATTGCAACCTCACTGCTGCCGCTTGTCACAACAGTTGACGAGCACTCCCATGTAATAAAGTTTAGGACTCATGCATTTATTCACTCTATATATCAGGGTGTGGTGAGGTCGGCTTTAAATGCCGGCCGGTTGGTTGGGTCGACCGGGATTTATCACAAATCAATTTTTGAAAGAAAAGAACACGGAATTCAACAGGCAAAGCGATCAGTTGGCAATGAATTGTATCTTTAATCGCGCGTAACCATCAGTCTTGTGCTTCGCCAACACGCTTCTGCTTCCTGTACATACTGCAATGCTACTCCACTATATGCTGTATGATAGCTACCAGATTACAAGGAAGGCGGTTACTAGCTGGCAACGTCCCAACATTAGCATCAACCTGGACATGAGTTGTGTTCGAGAGGCAATCCATTAGAAAAATTAGATCTTACATCGCAGGGGCACTTTGCTCATACTCATAGCTGAAGAAGTCTGTATGCGCGGAGAGCTGTCAAACCGCACCTCTCCCGGTGATAATCAGGAAGTGATTTTTAATTCTTTTTAAAGTTGACGGCGATGGTAGCGACAGGACTGTGGTAAGTCCGGTATTCCATACACCTTCCACTTGGCGCAATGCACAGTCTATCCATCACAATGTAACAAAACTCCTATTAAATCTGGCCTAGGGAATTCCTGAAGAGATATGCCACAGCAGCCAGTTCACCTGCCACCTCTGCGTTGTCGTTGCTATTCAAAGAGAAAGAACATTGATGGCATCTGCTTCTATCATAGTTATTATTATTACTTCGGCTGTTTTTCGATGCAGAACCGCAGTTGTTTTCTCGCAACTGCTGGGCAGTCATCTACCGGCAGGTGCGTCAATCAGCCAGGAACTAGTCACTATGGCAGAACTTTGTTTCGATAGCCGGCAAGGGCTCTATCATTTAGCTTGCTGTAGAATTATAAGTTTGCTGCTGACTAGCAGAAAACTGGAAGCTGAATACGATGAAAATTTAACGTCGTCGTCAGCGGCACGAGGTGGAAGAACAAGAACAACCAAAGAAGATAATCTTGTTAAGGTGTCCGGGAACCAGATTTAAGGAAGCAGGTTACTGACGACGTTGCCTCTAGCAAATAGAGGTCGAGTGCAGTTCTTCGTTCGACAAACTTCAATTGCATAAAAATGTTTCTCGTTAGTCGTGGGAGGATTGAAATTTCTCTGCATTTACGTCTGCAAATGCAGGAGTGTGATAACTTTCTTATTAATTTTAAGCTGAGTTGAGACTTACTTATAAGTCATATCAGCCGGAATTTAAAAGGCCAGCCGCTACTGTAGCAGTTAATTTGATTTTAAATTGGTTCTGGGTGAGCGACTGATACATTTCGTAATTGGAGTTTTAGTTTAGTTAACACACCAATTTACTTTCGATTGGAACGATTAACGTACATCATATTTTTCATTTCATTTAAGCAAATTTATTATTTCATCAATTTGATTTTTTCTTATAGACTACGAATTACAAATAACATGATTAATTATTCAAGGTTCTTAATATACAAATAATCTTTCGTTTTAATACATTTCTTGAACATACCATATTTCAAAAAAATCTATCTCGTTACAAGCTAATTTAACCAAGAGAGTACAACGCTATAATGGCTCATTTTTTCCATAATTTGTGCGATGAATACTTATACGAAACGGAACACGATTATGTGGATTGGTTGTTGGAATATATCTGACTTAATATGAAAGAACTCTTAGTTCCATAACAGGATATAACAGATACGTTCAAGTGAAGTAAGTTTGAATGGCACCAACGCAATAGCTGAGTGAGATCATCTTGAAGTTGTAAGCAGTCCGTTATTGATTGAATCTTTTTATTAATCTTAAGATCATCTTCATAGAGTAGGCAGCTATGAAATAGAGGGAAGCTTGAAGAGCTTTGAAAATAGAGGGAATATCATTAATAAAAAGAGAAATAACAAGGGGCCTAAGTAGCTACCTTGGGGGACACCAGAGGTTACAGATATACTGTCAGATATTAAACTATTGATTTTTACTCGTTGCATTCGATTGGTTAAATATAATTCAATCTATTTTAAAAGATGAGAATGAAGTCCTAAATAAGATAATTTTTGGAGCAATATCTTATGATAAATTCTATCAAAGGCTTTAGAAAAGTCTGTGTAAATAATGTCTGTCTGATAATTATTTTCCCAGTTAGAGTTCAAACAATTCACTATTATAGAAAGGTTTGTAGTGGAAACAAAACCATATTGAAAGGGTGATATATGCCTGTGAGTAAGGAAATACCATATAGTTTATCATATACTATTTTTTCATAGATTTTGGGTATAAGTGAAAGTTTGCTTATACGCCTATAATTTTTTATATAAAGCTTAGTGCCAGATTTGAAAATTGGTGTTAGATATGAAAGCTTCCACTCATTTAAAAAATAACCCATTTTAAGGGACTGCTAATGGCATCGCCAATGAAGTTGCACAGTTCTTTAAGAGAGTTGTCAATCTGATTTAAAGAATTAAGAACATCGGAAGTTTAAATTTAAAGGGAGTCAATTTGAAATAATTCGGATGTTTGTGGTATTTCTTGAGATGGAGAGATTCGGTGCTAAGAAGATACGAACGGTACAGAAAGTTATAGAGGTAGTCGAAATCTTTCCGAAGTCTCATGTATAGAAATCGAAGGTCCGGATCATTAGGGTTACTCTTAAATCCTTTAAAAGCTTTGTTTATTTATTTTTTAATCGAGATAGCCTTTTATTAAACCATATCGGATTCGAATTTTTAAAAATAAATTTCTTAGGGATTTATCGCTCTATAGAAGAATTGATTCCATTGCTAAGAGATCTTTAATTCTCCTTTAAGTCTGAATTTCAGTATAGCTGACCAATTCAGTCCATTTAAATAACTGTTTATAAGAGAGTAATTCGCATTTTTAAAATTAAACTTAATTCATGCTTTTTGCTTAGCTCGTATGATCTAGAATAAGAATGAAAGTTTATTGTTGCACTTAAGCCACAATGCTGTTTTAAATTAATTCGATCCCCACTGTAATGTGGTTTCAACAGGATGGTGCCCCAACTAAATTTAAAAGTACTTCGAAAGCAGAGTCAAGGTTGACATAAAAAGGGACGTGGTTTTCTAGCAGGCTATATCTTGGCTTTCTCATGTATTGTCATATATCTCAAGTGTCATTAAAGTTGCTTCTTTCAGTGCGTCCTAATTCTAAGCACCTACAGTGCTCCACAAAAGTCTGCGTACAGTGATGTACAAACAACTTTCCAATAGCGGAAAAAAAAAACAGAAAAACAAAAAAAAAAATGTTGCAAAATTCCATCCACAAAAGTTTGCGTACAGTGGTAAAAAGGGATAAACAAAATTATTATATTTTATTAGTTCCGGTGTTAATATTTAGTTGCATATCCACTTATCCTTATCATCTCCTTCAAGCGTTTTGGCATGGATGCAACCAATTTTTCAGTGTAAGAAGGTCTTATATTATTCCACTCAAATAATAAAGATTCTTTTAACTGTTCTTTACTTTGGATATTGTGACTGCGGATCAGCCGTTCTAATGCATTCCAATGTCTGGATTGATGTCTGGGCTCTGTGGTGGGGTTCGCAGCATGTGGGGAGAGTTATGCAACAACCACATACGCGCATTATGTGCGGTATGTTTGGGGTGATTGTCTTGCTAGAAGTTATAATCATAACTCCCAATATTTCTGCACTGGATCTTAAATTTCTTTTCAGAATATCGATGTAGGTGAACTGATTCATAATGCCTTGTATTACTTCTAACTTGCCGACTCCGGATGACGTCATACAGCCCCACACCATAACCCCTCCACCACCGTGCTTTACAGGCTTGACAGTATTTCTCGGATTATGGGTCTCATTCTGTTTCCGCCACACCCTCAATCGGCCATCTAACCCCAAAATATTATATTTTGATTCGTCCGAGAATATAACTTTACGTCAAAAATCTTGAGACTTGTTGACGTATTCTTTTGCGAACGCAGCCTTTTTTGTTGAATTCGTTTGCAAATGAATGGTTTTTTTTCTAGGCATACGGGACTTGAAACCCATTTCAACAATCGCTCTTCTTACCGTTTCTGCATGTTCATCGATATTGTTAAATTGTTTATCGACTTTGCTGTTACAAAGAGATCTTGGTCTATTATTCGCTTTATTGCACGTTTATCTCTCGCAGAGAGCTTCGATGGTTGGCCAGATCTTACCTTTGACGTAATTTGCCCGTCATTGGGGTTCACTGTGTCGTTGAGCGGCTTCTTGATGTCTGTTTCGCAATCTTACCATATGACATCCTTTCTTCAAGGAACAGATTAATAATTGTCTGCCTTTCACTCACACCCAACTCCTTTTTGCCAATTTTTCGTTTTTGTAAATTTAAAAATCAAAATAATACACTTACTTTCACACACTTCAAACTCGAATAAATAAACAAAACATGATTACCCGCTCGTTTAAATAAGTACCGTTACTTAAACAGTGTTTAATGAAAGAATGTTACCAGATGTACGCAAACTTTTGTGGACCGAATTTGGCAACTTCTTCTGGTTTTTGATATGGGTTTTCAAAATGGGTACAAATTTTTAATTTATTTTGTTGAAAACTGAAGTTTGGGACGCTGTTTTTCAAAAATGTATTTTTTTTTTGTAACTTAAATTGCGGGAATGCCGGCAATTTTTCCAAAAATTACTTCACTGTACTTCATTACCTTTTTCGTAAGTGATTTTTATTGAAAACCAATTTCAGCGATATCATCAACTACTTCAACTTAACGACTGAAAAAGGGATGTCACTAGATTACCGTTGCCCATTAAATGGGTACCCATTTGCGATAAAATGCCTTACAAATTTACTTAATCAAAGTACAAAAAGTGTAAGTTTTGTACAAGAGATCAGTATGGCTTTAAATTCTCCATTTAAATAGTTTTAAAGTGTTTTGACATTCAGTCAACCTTAAAAGTTTATATAAAAAGTGATTTCGGGCAAAGTGAAGTCAGTGCCTGGGTAGAAAGACACTTTTTTTTTAGCACGCAAGAGTTCATCTTTTTGACAGTTTAAGTTATTTTGTAATTACATTTAAAGTACAGTAAAGATAGAAACGCCTGTCAGTGCTGTCGGTACTAGCGCCCTCTAGACCAGTCAATCAACCTATTGTGACTTAAAATAAAAGTGCGGACTGAAGGGATGCTACACTCAATGTCGACAAAAATATCACTGAGCGAAATTTCAACTTATTTAATTATTTCTCTGGGATGAAAATAACTATTCAGTATTTTCAGTTTCAGTTGTTTTCAGTACCTCAGATATATTTCGGAGACTTTTATGCGAGTCTATACATTTAGAGAAACCGAAGCAATGTACGAATCGTAAATGACTAATTTGATAGTTGACTGATCTTATATCGTCAACTTTTATAGCGAATGTTTTGGTTGTAGAGTGATATTAATTCTTCCTTCTTATTCAAACAAGTCAGTTGCGAAATTGTTTGAATTGTGAAGTTGATATCTATTCATATGATTGAAATGATCTCTGCATATTTTAAAAGTTTATTAACTCCAAGATAACAAACCTTTATAGAATGATCTAAACTCTTTCTCAAGAACACGGGCAATTCAGTTTTAAGTACAGCAATCGTTAAAAATTTCAGGGATGTTTTGTAATTGATAAATACCTGTCCCCATAACAAATGCTTTAAGAAGAATGTAAATCACTTCACATGCACATTACGCGTTTCATCTACTAATTGAATCCATCAACTTTCATGAATTGGGTTACCCGCTCGCAAGACAAATTATAACTATCCGGCACAGAATACAGTCCACACACATTGACTGTGCTTAACAAAACAAATTGTGTTTCTGCAGGCAAAGTGCAAAGCAAACGTTTTTCTCTGTTCTCAATTCAAGCAGGCGTAAGCTCATATGTCATAAAGAAAACAAGAGAGATTTTTCGATTTTTTAAAGGCGCAATAATTGGAGCACATGGTGGGCCATGTCTCATGTTGTGAGTGACTTAAATTTAATGATTCATCACTTACTCCCTCACATGATGTTTGTGTGGCCAGGGTACGTGTGTAGAATCTCCATGATCTTAATATATAATCGGAGTGATGAGGTTGGTTGGACTGGGTCAACGAAATACATCTTATCCTCAATAACATACACAACTGAACGAGAATCAGTCACGTGAGTGAATATCAACGCATAATGAATTATTATTTTTTAATTTTTTTTATTTTATCTATTTTTTTTTCATACAAAAGTAGTAGTAGTTTACAATAGTTTATCTGCAAAGCTAAATGCTTATTTGCAGGTGGTTGTAAATTAATCGTTGGAGATCTTGGAGGGTCTTTGAATAATTTTTTTTTAAGCTAACATTACTCCAGATTCTTTGCAGAATTTGCACATTATTTCTTAAGGATTAATATTTATGAACCAAACAAATAATCATACGTACTTTTTTTTTCATTAAAAATCTTTATAGTTCGTTTTTTGAAATTCAGAAGTACTTTAAGAAATTGTGGTAGCGAATTCGTAAGTTTGGGGACGGTGCAACGTAGTCTCGGATTCCATATAAGTTGTATGTTCTCGGAACATCAAGCATCCCTTGCTCACGTCTTCTGGTGTTAGGCGTGTTACTTAATGGTTGCTGGAACCGAGGGTCTCTTATGTACTTCAGCAATGTTATCATCTGGAAAATAGCTTTGACATCTAGAACTTGAAAAGTTGAAAAGTTAAAGTGTCTAACAATTTTTAGAAGACAGATGGAATTTTATCTGAAGGTTTACTACAAATCCAACACAAAAGCCAACTAGTTTAAGCCCTAATTCGTTGTTAAGCTTTCCAGATGTATTAACAACTCAGAGTTCCAGAGGCATTTAAATAGTTCTCCACTAATTGTTAGCCGCATTCCAAGTAGTAAATCCTTAGAATGCGGCTTACACCATCAGACATGTATTTTATCTACATGACGTCATAGTCACGAATATAATTCAAAAACAGGTTTATCAACAAAATATACAAAAGATGAATGGAATTCTAACAATCGGTTATTCAAGAAAATTAATTACACCACAGCGGAAATATAATTTCTTCCTTCGTATTGGTGAAGGTTAATCAAATTGACCCGCCTGCACACGTTGTTTGTAGTATAGCTCGTATCTCTCCCGAAGTGTGTACATCGTGATCCGCAGCTATAAATCAAAAATCTTAAAAGGAACCTCTCTTCAAATCCAAACCGCTACAATCGGCACATGTCGGACCAATAGCGGAAAAGAAAGCGAATTGAAAAAGATTAACTTCCACATCATCAATAGACACAACACCACGCCGGTGTACGAACAAAGTTAAACGTTTAATTATGGATCTGGCAATAAGTGTGTGTGTCTATTCACAAAAGGTTTTAGTATCTCATCAGCAGCGGATGGTGGTGGGTGTTCGATTGTGTCCCCTCTCTGCATTAATCAATTAGCAAATAAAATGTACGATCAATGCCGCTCAGGCAGCTTCTTTGGGTTCTTAGGAGTCTTAATTACAAACTTTGACGTGCATCTGCGGTTGTTATAAGCTAAAAATAAAATTCGTCATAGAAAAAAAGGGGCGACCGCACATTGTCCCACAAAAAAAATTCTTGATATTTTCAGTTCCAGCGACCTGTACGGGCAAGACAGTAACCCTAAAAATTTCAATGATTTTTTGCTGCCACTTTATTGCGGTGCTACAGCAATTTTTGCGTACGCGGGAATGTTTGATAATGAAAAAGCATTTAGGGTTTCCTGCGTGTAATTAGTTTGCTAAAGCAAATATTTTTAGAAGTGAACATAAGTATATTTGAACCAAACATTGACAGTTAAGGAATTCAGATAAAAAAATATATTAAACAATTTTTATTGCAGAATTAACAGATATTAATAGTTCACCTTTTTGTTATTTAATTTGCCCACTTGGTGCTGGCAATATGACATCGTCTGTCATATTTAGAATAACAAATTCATGTTATAACATTTTAGCAAGAATTTAAAACGAACTGATTGTTTTTCAAATTATATCAGTAGTTGTCATGTCCATCTTTGACGCGAATACTAGCACTGAGATGGTCCTGTTGAAATGTCTACGGTCTTCAACCTAACTATTTATTTCTGATGGCCGTTCGAAGGTGTATTATTTCGAAGTAATTTTTTGGCAAGTTTATGTTGCAAAGACTTAGAATATCAATTGCTTGAGTCCAAGCACATTTTTCAGTATGTTATGTGTTGCATCCATTTCAATGATATGTGGATTTAGTCACGTTGAGGCCTTAAAATAAAAAAAGTTTTAAAACAATTGCTAGTCTTGGCGACCGTTATTTTAGTAGTAATATAATAATAAAACAAGTAATAATAACAATAAAACGAAAATATAAGTAACCAGACAAAGTAGAATACATAGAATACTGCATTGACCATTTATTGTCAGCGAGCTTCCTGTTGTTATTTTTCGTTGTTGTGATTGAGGTATTTGCTGGGACTGGAGCGGAGTTGACCGATATGGATTAAATTTTTAAATGGGCATCTAGAGATGTCATTTTATGAGAGATGAGAGAGAACGTTCAGCATCGATAACTCAGCCAGCCACTTCAAAACAGAAAAACATGTCAATCTCTGTGATGGTGGGCCCAAAAGATGATTAAGTAGTAGAGCCCTTCATTAATGAAACCGGTCTAAATTCTATTACACTTTTATCATCACCCGTTTGATTTTATGACTTAAAGTTCTGCGTTCAACCCACATTTGCGTTCATGGTTGGCGTTGGAGAAAAAAATTTCATTGCTTACTATTCAGACTGTGCAGAGAGCTCCTAACATACATATCCAACTCATATAGAGCAAATAAACAACACTGCTGTAGTCCGAAAAGTCTTTTTTAATAATATTTTAAATAAATTACAATTTAGGAGAAATCAATCGAAAACCGTTCTCTAAAATTCAATACCACTTCCGCTGGCACCCATTAACGATTCCCAATACATTGCCCACGTAAATGCATTCAAATCAGATTTCACTCTAATTGATATGGAAATCGTACACCCATCCGCCTGTTGCTCGCCAATTAAGTGCAAGCCCGCCGCCACCATCAACTCACCTCACCCAGCATTATCTAGTGTCTGTAGACAATTATTATTCCTCAAGTAAGCTGAGATCAGTTCTCATAAATAGCAAAGCAAACTTCATCCATAATGCAGCAGACAAAGGTGGTGCTAATAGTAGAGTAAGTAGAGTGGTAGTGACCCCACACACCACTACTCCCCCACTAGCTGCAATGAACGGTGAGAAGGTGGGCAAGTGGGAAGGACGCACTTAATTACACCATCATCGTTGCTGCTCTGCTCACAGCATACACACCCATGTAGTGCATCTCACTCGCGAAAACCCATCATGATCTTAGTATCAGCCATCTGCACATTCAATGAGTGCCCCAGCATCCATTGAATGACACCCCACTCCAACGGCACCATTATTCACCTGACATATTTGCATTTTGCATTCGATGCTAATTTATTAGCAAAACGAATGCTAAGACACCGATGCTAGTGATGATGGCGATGATGATGGGGCATAAGTGAAAACGGTCACATACCTATGTGTATTTCAAAACTTCATCGAAGCACAAAAAGAGCCATCCAAAATGTGAACTCGATAAAAATTTTTCCTCGGACTTGATCTTGTGTTAAACTCAGGCGGGCGAGTATGTTTAAGACATTTGTTTGAATTAGTTCGTGGTAAGATCGAAGCGCGCCGATGTGTACATGTCCGTGGGCATAAATCATGCATTCATTCGTGGAGATCATGAGACGGATGGCAAATATGCGAAGAGCAGCATAAAGCGCCTAACACGCCTAACTGACAAGCACACAAGCAGACAGATGGATATGCTTCGATAAATACTTTTGCATTTCGGGGTGTTGGCGACATCTATGTTTACAGAACATCCTGTTGCGTTCCATTGTGTTGTGAGGAAAGTGCTCGACGGCGACGAAAATGTCAGTCCTACAACTGCTGCGGCACATTTGCTGACTTAACCGATTTCGATGGTTCTGCTGATTTATGCAAGAACACAGCTTGTCAAGTTGAGCATCCGCTTCTCTCATCGATTTAGAGGTGTTTCAGAAACGGTTTTGCTTTCCTAACAAAAAAAAAAACAAATTAATGCGCGTCTTGGGTAATAAAAGTCGTCTTTCACCATTGCTTAGTGTCTGCGTTTATGAGCTAATTTAGGATATGCAAATGCATTGGCTTGTTTTTATTTTTGACCGGCTTGCAGTTTTATTTGACATTGCTGTATTGCGAATTAGTTTGACATATGTTTGGCTTATTATGGAATCTTGTTTGGCAGATACTTTTTATTGGCTTGTGTTCTGCTATTGAATGTCAATCAAGTGATACCTTGTGTTGAATGATAATACTCCCGATACTTGGCTGTTAAACTTGTCTTCAGCTGCTCATAGAAGTTGTAGAAGTTGTTTAATTAAGACTTTTAGTGCGTTTTGTGTGGTATTTAATTTTTTATGGGGCTAATTTGCATGCAAAGAAATTTTTTTGGATGTTGCAAGAGGGCAACACCACACGGATGGGTGCCGCTAAAACTAGCTTTGTCACTTTCGACTTTGCAACTTTGTTGGTGAGGGTTATACGAATTTTTCGACGCATCGTTGAGAGAATCAGGAGAATTATCAGTTGCATCCATAAAGCATATTTCTACGTCGAACATTCTAATTATTACAATAGAAAGCAGCACATTGACGTAATCATTATAGAAGTTTTCTATCTATTTTAATTGCACCACATTTTTTAAAAACTATAACTGCAAATTTTTATTATATTCAAATTCTTGATTGTGCACATTAATAATGTTTTATGTCCGCAAAATTAAGAATTCCGTTTCCATATTGGCGGCATGGGGTAAACAAAGCCTACGTTACCGACATTTGTTTTAAGTTAATTAAAGAATGTAAGGATTGTGACAGATTATTTTCGCTACAACAAAATGTAATAACAAAATATTCTGGCAAATATTTTCCGCCTTATCTTTTTCCTATTTAACACTGCCGCCAAGAATCATTACCATATTTTTGATTTCCTTTCATTGAATGTGTTTGTTCTTCTAGGTCAGGCGTTTTTCCACATCAACTGCACATATGATGGTGTCTCTACATTCATTCCAATTCATGTTGCAGAAAACTCATCGCCTCACTAGCCTATTTGATGACCTATCAATAAATCACAAATTCACATTTTATTGACCTGAATTATTGGCAATTTAAAATCCCCATCTCCATTAAAAGTCGCAGACGAGGCATTTGCTGTGTTGTCGGTTTGATGAACTTTGCTCGGAGCCAGTGTGTGGGCTCTTGATAATGCTTGTAAATGACTTCAACCAATAAAAGCTATAAACCACTAAATTTTCTTCTCAATTACAAAATCATATTTGAAGTGCATTTGAAACACATTCTTTTCGTCCCCACATTTATAGATATCTCAGATTGTCTGGAAAGTGCTCCAGAGATAATTTTGATTTCATTTGGAGTGCGTACGGTTATTACGAAACCCACTGTGGTTGTATTTAGATACGTTCACCGATAAGCTTCCCGAAATGCCGCTGCCTCTGAAGTTATATTGCATTACGAGTGTAAGTTGCCAGCACACTGAACACGCTGAAAAAGAGGGATGTAGACGTCGAAGTTCCTACATCTACCCACTTACGTCGCCCCTTACCGTCTGTGGTTGGAGGTTTTTTCTATGGATTTTCCGGTGAAAACCAAACGAAACGTAACCTCCAAAGAAAGCGCGCAAAAATACAATTTCTATACCACACTGCTGTAGTAGTATAGTATATCGTAATTATTTCTTAATAATTACACGCGCCTGGTATATAGCGTTTCCGCCTGTCGGGTGGCTTTGCTGTGTCGGTATGTGATTGGAGGAATGTTCCTCTCACGCGAATTGAAAGCAGAGACCGGGTTCACGTAACTCGTTGAAAACCCATGTATCCACGTAGACAAACAGTGATATAATCGTTTGTCGCAGTAACTGCAAGGGAGAAGATTATGTCTGGGCGACACAAGAAAATCTCATTAGAAGCTCACTGGTTAAAGTGACGGTTTAATTAGATTATAGACGATGGAGCCCAGTTCATTATGGAACAAAGGACTGCAGATGCATGCTAAACAACAAGATACTATTGTTGAGCATGATTATAAGGCATATAACCGGATCTTATTGTGAAACTCAGGGGGGTTAGAAGTAGAACGGCAATTATGTGCTCCAGTCTAAAGTTTCAAACTAAATCGGTTTAATAGGCATATACTGATGTCGTAAGAACGCATCGGGTGTTATGGGAACTGGGTGAGGTTCAAATAAAATCAAATTGAAGGGTCTTACATGTCAGAAACGTGTGGTAACTATCGATTTGATCTGATAATTATCAGGGTTTTGGGTTATAATTGTAAAGTAATAAAATTTAGTTTAGATAATTCTGAAGCACAAAGAAAAACTTAATGTGTAACTTATTGTATAACCATTGAAAGCAGTACATATTTGATTATCCAATTAAAGTCGTAACGTCCCATTCAGAGCTTCCCATGTGTGCACTTTATCCCTACGTTCCGAAATTTTCATCTACTATTAACTTATTTTTAATGACTTGTGTCAGAAGACTTTCTTCGTTGTAGTCCAGTTGTCTTCTGCGGAAAATAGATTTAAATGGATGTATATGACCAAATTCTGCCTTGAAATGCACAAAAATCTCTGATTTTATTTGTATTCGAAATAAAAATGACTAACCAAAACAGTTTCACAATAAAAGTTATATTAATTATTGTCACAAATCTATAAAGGTGAGCTGAGTTACTACCCTCGTCAAAAAAAAAGATTGATTGAACCGTGTATGCTTTCCTCTTCGGATAAGAATGCTGAAATTGCTGAAAATCTCAAACACACTTTTATTGAATTCTTACATTTTTTCTTTTCAGAGATGGCAGCGAAGGTGGTTTGTGTTGTACGACGATGGAGAGCTCACATATTCCGTGGACGAACACGTAAGTCTTCAACTATTTTTGCATAAATACACGTTTTTTCTGACCTATACTTAACAATAAAGTGCAGTAACAGTCTGTCTATATATAACAACCATTAAAACGAATAAATAACCTGACAAGTGAAGACCATATCATATCACAAGCGAACAAGTCATCCTTCTTTAAAATTCAGCGCCCGTAGCTGAGCCCATAATTTAGCACCAACATCAGCAGCACCCTAACATTGGGGCAGAAATACCTTCTCTTAATTATCCCCCCAGTTCATGATGAGTGAGCGGGGAATACTCGTTTTGCAACAGGGGGCCAAGATTGTTTCGTTGTCGTTGGCGGTGTCCTGGTCTGACCACTTTCGTTTCTCCTCAGTTAAATTGAATTCCACCATTGTGCTCAACCGGCCGCTATATTACCAACCAGATCTTGGACACGTGATAGCCACAAGTTTAACTTAATTTCGTGTTTGTTTTTTCCTTGTATTCGAGCGTGCACAAGTTTTCTAGATCGCTGTACAAACGATTGACACATTGTGAGTTATAGCATCGGGACAATAAATTCCCACACGTCAGAAGTAAAAGTGGGAGTGCCTTAGATATATATATATGCGGTTCTAAGAACGCGCGAAAAACGAGCCAAACATGCAACAATTTACACATTTTGCATCGGCGATCAACGATCCTCGTCGACCGCCCGGCAAGTTGCGGGCGAATGGGGATGTTGCCTGCTAATTGGCACCCTACTGGCCGGCTGTCATAACTGTCCGCTTTCTTATGTTGGGAGATAGCACAATGACACGCAAATAAATTGCGGATTTTAACTCGAATGCGCAAAGGATTTTCATAATTCTTCTCTCGACAACAGGTCGTCAGCCGGTTACTTGTGGCTGCGGGCCGTTGGTCATTTGATATTGGCCCTTGAGAGTAGGGTGATTGCTTGTAAAACACGTATCAATTCTTTAGCCTAACCCAAGGGCGCGATGTGTGAATATATAAGAAGATTGTTGGTTGCCCGATTAGAATAACATACTTCAGAGGGTAAACCGCTGCATCATTGACTTATTTAACATAGGTTGGGCTGAGGAATTGCGAACATGAGCCCCTAGAGGTGTTGTCGCGTTTCACTTGATTGCGTAATCTAGATATCCGCTGACAGCAACACGCGCTGGTTGGGGAACTTTACATTTTTTTACATTGGCATTGAAAAATCTGATTCAATGGATGTAATGCAATGTGATCTTTAAAACAAAAAACACAAACACTGTCCGTTAGAAAAAATGTAAGATGAATGAAGTCGTCCTTCCGATAAAATTGTCCTTTCCTCATCTTTGATAAATGGATTCAATATCACGCTCTAAACCCGTTTTTGTTATTTTTATAATTTCAGCCTGAAACCGTTCCACAGGCTAGCGTCGATATGACAAAAGTACTCGAAGTGAGCACCGCAGAGGATATCACTGGCCATATGAATTCAGTTGCCATCACAGCACCAGATCGTATTACCTTCGTAAAGGGCACCTGCCCAGAAGAGTCGAAGTGGTGGCTGAATATACTGGCAGCTTTCCCCAAATCAAAGGGGCGACATAAACGGAATGCTACATTTCCCGGTGGGCAAGCGACGACGATACTACAGCAAACCAATGCAACGTCAGGGTGTGGCGTGAGCTCACGCAATCGCCATAACTCATATCACAAGGAGGTTCTACCCGGTACATCAGTGGGTGTTGACTCTTGGGATCTAGGAAAACCCGGTGTCACCGCCGACGATGTGAATGATGTGGACGACGTCAACGACATAGACGATGGCGGTGGTGGAGAGACGTGTGGCATTGAACACAACCAATCATCGAATGGTGGACAGGATGAGAACAACAAGAATGCCGGCAATGAGATCACAAATCGTGGTAAGTTCACAGAAATTTGGCTAAAAGAATCGATATGAATCGAGGTAGATTTCACCTTCTTTCCATTCCACGCAGGACGACAACTGTCAAACGCATTATTTGCATTGCAAAGTATACCAACATCACTCTATGTCTTCATTACTCGTCGGGAGACGCGCGGCGAGCGAAGAGCGATGACTTATTGCTGGTCCTCATGAATTATTCACTGAAACCACCTCTTCGACCTAGGAGGGCCTGGAGTAATTTTCTGTAGAAATTATTTTTTGTCCGTTTTTCTTGTGCTACATCGCTCTTTCTGCTCTTGAAAGTCTGTGTGTTTGGATGCATGTGAGGAATGACTTCAGCTGCACAACAGGGCGGCGACTACCAAATGAAATAGAGAGTTGACCGAAAATAAGTCCACATGTGGCGAGTAACCTCCTGTGGTCTGCGTGTAGCGTTTATACCGTGTTTACCCTATGAAGTAAACGGAGGCCATTTACCTACAGAAACTGTAACAACTGCCAGTATGTGTTGTTTGTTGTTTCTACTTCCTAGAGTAGCAGGGAGAAATATTTCTAGGGTAAACTCTCGTCGTCAAAAAATTCCTGTTTGAACTTTCTTCTTCTTCTACGTCTTGTGGCGCTACAGTCCGAGGTGGACCTGGGCCTCAACCAACATGCCTCTCGAGCCAGCACGATCTTTCGCTAGTTGTCTCCAGTTGCGCACTCCAAGTTGGTTGAGGTCCTTCTCCACTTGTGTGCGCCATTTTAGTCTAGGTCGTTCTCTGTTGCATTGTCTCAATGGCACGGATTCAAAGACCTTTCGGGCCGGAGCAGTGGTTTCCATACGCTCTACATGGCCTAGCCATCTTAAGCGTTGTATCCGTAGACGCTTGACCAGGCGCATGTCGCTGTACAGCCCATAGAGTTCGTCATTAAATCTTCTCCTCCAGATGCCATCAACGCAAACAGGACCAAAAATCGCACGCAGAACTTTTCTCTCAAAGAGACTAAGGGCTTCCTCATCCGCCTTTGCTAACGTCCAAGATTCCGCGCCATAAAGAAGGACGAGGATGATCAAGCTGTTATATAAAGCGAGCTTCGTCTTTCGAGAGAGGGCTTTATTACTCAATTGCCTCTTGAGCCCAAAGAAACAGCGATTGGCAAGAGTGATTCTACGTTTGATTTCGGTACTGGTTTTGTTGTCCCTATTTACCGCGGAGCCGAGGTAGACGAAGTCCTTGCCTACCTCGAAGTTTCTGCTGCCTAGTGTGACGCTCCGTCCGATCCGACGTTACCGACCGGAGCAGCGAGAGTTCTCCATCGTCATCCTACACAATCTGACGAGTTTGGTAGGAATGCCAAAACTAGACATGGCACTGTATAGCTCTTCTCTATGCACACTGTCATATGCAGCCTTGAAATCGACGAATAGGTGGTGAGTGTCAATTTGCATTTCTTGGGTCTTTTCCAGGATCTGCCGTAATGTAAAGGTCTGGTCTATTGTGGACTTCCCTGGCCTGAAACCACACTGATAGGGACCTATCAGGTCATGGACAAACGGCTTCAGACGCTCACACAATACGGCAGAGAGGATCTTGTATGCGATGTTCAGGAGACTTATCCCTCGGTAGTTGGCGCAGTCAAAGGCGTCTCCTTTTTTGTGAACCGGGCAAACGACGCTGAGATTCCACTCATCGGGCATGCTTTCCTCCGACTATATCTTACAGATGAGCTGGTGCATGCGCCCAACCAGGTCATCTCCAGCTGCTTTAAATAGTTCTGCTGACAGTACGTCCGCTCCAGCAGCTTTGTTCGACTTCAGCTTGGATATTGCTATCCTCACCTCGTCTAAGTCGGGGGGACGGAATGCTTGTCTATCATCGTCCAAATTAAGTGGAACATTCTGCCTAACAGCGGGATTTGGGCCATCATCGCCGTTAAGTAGTCTGCAGAAATGATCCTTCCAAATTCTCAGCACAGACTGCGACTCTACTACAAGTTGTCCGTTTTGGTCCCGGCAGGCTTTGGTCCGAACCTTGTATCCTCCGGATAGCTGTTTTACCTTTCGGTAAACTTTCGGACTTCGTTTCTGTCATAACACCTTTCCATTTCCTCGAACGCGCGCTTCTCATGCTCCTTCTTTTTCCTTCTTAGAAGCCGGTGCTCTTCCCTTCTTCTCTGTTCGTAGAGCTCACGAACAGCCCTCGTTGTCTGATGCAGCGTCGCCTTATAGGCGTCTTGTTTAGCTGCGTGCGCTTGCCTGCACTCGTCGTCAAACCATGGGTTCCTTCTGGGTGGTGACGTGAAACCCAGCACATCAGTGGCAGCTTCTTTGATGTCTTCCTGACAACGTTTCCATTCTTCTTCTATGCTTAGTGCAGGAAGCGTCGAACTCTGAGCGAGTTTCAGGGAGACTCGGTCGGCAAAGTTCCCAGCAATCGGTTGCGATTGTAGCTTATCGACATCAAACCGTTTTGGCCTTTCTCGACTCCGTTGCTCTCTCGATATCCGGGTTCTTACCTTGGCTACAACAAGGTGATGATCCGAGTCAATGTTTGCACCTCGGAAGGTTCGGACATCGCGAATACTGGAGAAGTGTCTGACGTCGATCGCAACGTGATCAATCTGGTTGGGGGTTGATTGATCAGGAGATCGCCAGGTCCCTTTATGAATGTCCAGATGTGGGAACCGCGTGCTAGCCACAGAGAGGTTCCGCCCCGAGGCGAAGTCCAACAGCCTGAGTCCGTTTCCGGATGTGTTGTCGCGCAGGCTGTGTTTACCGATGACTCCAGCAAAGATGTGCTCCTTTCCCAGCTGAGCGTTGAAATCTCCTAGAACGATCTTGGTGTCGTAGCTGGGGCATGTGTTTGAACTTTCAGTGCAGTAAAATTACTTAATTTCCAGGAAAAAGAATTTCTTGACTGCTGTGAAAATCGGCCCTTACTTTGAGTTTCTAACGCAAAATCAATAACGATATTAACCACTTGGAAGTGTAATTTCATCATTTTTATACTTAATACGGCGACCAATATTTAAAAATCAATGTCTATACATCCTACTCACCCATTTTTTTTAACTTGTCCGACAAAAACATTTTTTAAGCATAGGATTGGCGGACAGCAAAAACGGCTGCTATTGAACATGTCCTATATTCTGTGATGCAAGCAGTCTTTTGAGCTGTTTTAGTTATCTCGGGTAACTTCCGTCCGTTCTCTTTCTATAAGAGAATATGTGGCATGAGAATACAAAACCGCTGTAAAAGCGCACAGAAATTCGTTTGGCGGTCGATAAAGGAACAAAGGATAAATGCCTCAATGGTCTTATTAATCAAGGCAAACGTACAAGACAGATTTAACAATTGGCGTCTACGACAATAATCTAGCAGACCGACGACACTAAAGTAGCTACAAAGTTAATAAAGTACAGCAGAAATATTCAATTAACTTTGACATTCCCAGCGTGCTAACAACGTTTTTTAGAGGTCGGTACAAAATAAAACCTTTGTTGAGAACATGTATAGGAAAACAAAAGGATGTGCTAAAACTATTTGCAAATGATGTATACAATATTAAATGGCATAACAGTCCAGAGCTAAGGCCAAAGCCTTCTCAGCAACAACTGCGGTTCAATCCGATAGTAATCTTTGAATAATCTTAAACCTGTTTGTGTTGTAATCCATGATCTTTGTGATTAAATTGGGGAAAGGTGTCGACTGGAAGTCACAGGCCCCACACCCGAACTATTATTGAGAAAAAATAAATGCAAAGTATTTGTTTTTATTACAACTAAATACACTTTGTATTAAATTTTCGGAGAGGTTTTTCAACAGTTATTGCCGAATATAGGTGAGTGATGTCCAGCAAGTGGTAAATTTTTTCGAGTTAATCAACGTACTGCTACAACTAACGACTTATCTCCACGGAAAATAGCTCTGCGGCCATTTCACGGTGCCGTAACGTGAAATTTTTAAGTCACCGAACGTTCCTTCACTATATCAATTGCGGCATGAGCTGTATAAAATATTGCCCAGTCTTACTTAAACCTCCACACAATAGCTGTTTGGGGAAAGAAAAATTCAGTAATCACTATAACAGCTACCATTGAGAACAACGTTAAGTCCAGCATCATTTTTAAAGAAATACGAACTCAATATTTGACCAACTCATATTTCAATTCATTTTCAATTTATTTGTAGTTCGGTTGTATTGTATTATCTTAGAGATACAGAAAAACTAAGATAGTTCAAAGTATGTTTTTATATATATAATATAATAAGAACAATTTGATACATTAATGGGAAAAGTTAAGAAAAAACACTAAAAATCCCTATTATGACTCCTTCAACTAATGATTTTTATAGCTAAATTGCACCTTGACTTAACTTTGCAACATAGAAGAACGATATAACTGTGCATGAAGCTATAGTATTGGGTAAGAACAGGGCTGTTTCGTCAGCGAACAAAGCTGGGAAAGTGTTACCATTGGATACTGGTATGTCGGACATGAAAATATAAAATAAAATAAGAGCCAAAACCGAACCCTGATGTTCGTCAGAGTGTGAGTGAAAAGTTTATATTGATCATTAAGCAAGCATATACATTTTCTTTATTGCAAGAAACTATGAAAAAAATTTTATGAGAAAATTTGGAAAGGAATGCTGGATAAGCTTAAATATGAGCCCTAGAATAGCTATATAAGCAACTTAATAAGCTATTAGGTCTGATGCTTTTAGGATCGTTTCTTGGTTTACCGGGCTTTGCAATAGAAATTACCTTATTTGCTTTCCATTTATTATTAAAGTATCCAATTCTTATACAAAAATGGAAAACGGACGTTAAGTAAGGTATGCAATTTTTATTAAGTCAACAACTTTTTTGGGACGAGTAAGGCAATCAACGTTAATGACATGGTTGGAAAGTCATTTTAGGTTTTGTGTATTGACATCACCGTGACCTGAGAGCATATGATAGTGGTAGAAGTTGTAATAAGGCAGCTTTCTCTTTTTGAGTAACATACATTCTATCTTGACATAGAATAATTAAGACATTGGAACTTTTTTTTATTATTTTACTAATTTTCTAGAAAGACTTAGAACCTTTTCCGAAACCACTTAATAAGGAGTTACAATTTCTATTACAAATAGTAAGTTTATCATCTTAGATTGAGATTTTTCTTAACTAAGTTAAGACTTTATCAAATCCACTTTTTTCTCTAACAGTTACATGATCTGTTTAGTTGCAAAATATGGTCAGGGACAGGGCGCGAGTGGGATCTTGTGGGGTTGATCTTAGGAATCTGCAACATTCTCTATAGTTTCTTCAAAAATTTCTATAAAACAATCAATCTGGAGCGACGAATTTACTGAAGACAAAGCTGATTCAACAAATCACTCAATAAGCCCCAAGGCTGACATATAGGGGGCGCCACTAACAAAAAATCCATATTGTTTCTTGTTACAAGCTACAGTGCTTCAAGTGACGCTACTTTTGCGATTTTTAAAACAATGGAAAAACATAATTTCGGTTGTTGATTAAATACTGCTTTTTGATGGGAAAAAATACGTTGCAAGTTCTATTTTGCATTGACATTCGTCTATGAGAGAGCTGTTTTCGAATTTGGTGCCGCATTTGCTCAAAATAGACCAAAAATAACAATGTGTCGATGATTCTGAGAGCTAATTGGAGCCGTTTCGCCAGAATAAACAGGACTTTTTGCGTCGGTATGTCACAACACTCAATCAAATCGGCAGTCAGTGGAGTGGACAGCAGTCGGTGAACCACGCCAAAAGCGTCCAAAAACACAAAGGTCGTCTGAGAAGGTTATGGCATCTGTATTTTGGGATGCGCACGGAATTGTATTCATCGACTATCGTGAGAAAGGCAAAGGGATCAACAGCAAATACTACATGGCATTATTGGTGCATTTGAAGGAAGAAATTGCAAAAAAGAAAAAGAAGAAGACAGATAGAAGAAGTCCACCAAGACAATGCACCGTGTTACAAGTTGTCGGCTGTGACCAAATTACACGAATTGGGCTTTAAATTGCTTCCACACCCACCGTATTCTACCTCTTTTCAGACCTCAAAAAGATGCTCGATAGTTATTCAATATTGAGTCATGTATTTCTTGTTATATGGAAAATTATCCGTAAGTAACCGAAAATATTTACATGAAGAAATTGTATTTTCTCAATAAAATACATATAATTTTTTGTTTCTCTACTGACTAATTTAGTTCTTTAAGAAATTATCCATTAGAACTAAAACAATGTTTATTGAAAAATGTAAATGACTCATTAACATAATTATGTTATGATTTTTTGCCTCACACGGTATTCCTCTGCCGATGTCAAAGTCACCAATCATCTTTATGGACACATTTAAAATCATTAGACGTCAACCGAAATGTCACAACAACCCATACTTGAATGTCAAAATCCATAAGGCTCCCAGTTAATTATTGTTCGGTTAACAACATTTCGTCAAGTTCAAGTACACTTCTGTACAAACCAACCGTAACGCAACACCCACTTAATCACTGTGTCCTTGAAAGATAGCTAAAACCTTTACTTCTTACACGGGTCAATGCCATCGATGTCATTAATGACAACAACACACAGATAGCCCATGCTCACATATCTATTGAAGTACAGCAATTGGTCGTTGTGGAGGAATACCCCACTGCTTGCCGATATAATTTCGGGGTTTAACAAGGCGACAAACCAACCGCTTTATGCAAGTTCTCCCAAGGCCAATGACATCAAAGCAACAGCGACAGTGGCGCTTCCTGGGGTTATCCACTAGTGGAGGTGGTCAGGGGTTAAGTAGTTTACTTAGCGGTCGCACAGCATTGCTTTGCCAACAAACGCAGTGTCCGGCGCAATAATGGTACTCGTATTGACATACTTTTTTAATGTTTTTTTTGTTTGTAATACAAATTTGGTCGCAACGAGTGTCGTATTACGCGTATCTGTAGCAGAATGGCGGCAGGGTATAAGGTCGTTCACAAATATACACGGTGTAGGGCACGTGTTTCAGATTATGTGTCATGCAACAAATTACCATGTGATCAGATAGTGGAGGCGAATGTCGAAAAAGCCGTCGTATTTCGATTTATAATGCACTTTGCAAAGCACTTTCTACTTACAACTGAAACGAGTTCTATACGTATGAAATTGAGTCATTTACTTACTTAAACGTACAAACTTAGACCAGGTGAAGATAGCAATAATCAAGTTGAAGTCGAAAAAACTGCTGGAGTGGATGGACTTCCCGTAGAACTATTTAAAGCAGCTGGAGATGAGTGGGTAGGGCGCATGCACCAGCTCATCTGTAAGATATGGCCAGAATTTCAGCGTCGTTTGCACGGTCCACAAGAAACGAGACCTCCTTGACTGCGCCAATTCTCGAGGGATCAGTTTCCTTAACATCGCATACAAAATCCTCTCTGCCGTATTGTGGGAGTGTCTGAAACCGTTTGTCCATGACCTGATAGGTCCCTATCAGTGTGTTTCCGGACCAGGGAAGTCCACAATAGACCAGATCTTCACATTACTGCAGATCCTGGAAAAGACCCAAGAAGTGCAAATCGACACCCGCCACCTTTTCGTTGATTTTAAGGTCGCATATGACAGTGTGCATAGAGACGAGCTATACAGTGCCATGTCTAGTTTTGGCATTCCTACCAAACTTGTCAGATTGTGTAGGATGACGATGGAGAATTCTCGCTGCTCCGTCAAGGTCGGTAGCGAACTCACCGAGACCGTCAGTGTCAAAAATGGTTTTAGACAAGACGAGGCACTGTCATGTGAGTTCTTCAACATCATCCTCGAGAAGTTCATACGTAACTCACAAGTCAACACCATAGGCATGGGTCTGGCGGTAAATGAGGGCAAAACGAAGTACATGTAGTTAACAAGTAAGGACACACAACATCGACGTTTCGGACAGAGCGTCACACTAAGCAGCAGAAACTTCGAGGTAGTCAAGGACTTTGTCTACTTCGGCTCAATCAATCAAACGTAGAATCACTCTTGCCAATCGCTGTTTCTTTGGGTTCAAAAGGCATTGGAGTAATAACAGCTTGATTATCCCAGTCCTACTCTATGGCGCGGATACCTGGACGTTACGTAGGCGAATAAAGAAGCCCTTAGTCTTTTTAAAAGAAAAGTTTTGCGTGCGATTTTTGGTTTGGAGTGCGCAACTTGAGGCAGCTGGTGAAGATTGCACTTCACATCTACACATCAAGATCATAAAAAACAGTCCATTTTAGATTGAGAGTAGCAACAGCTGGTACAAATGCTGCAAAACATTTTTTATTTTTACGATCACTTCAATTCAATACATATAGTCTTCTTATCAACCAAATGATGTTGATATGAACACGAATAAGTGTGAAATCGATTCGTTTACCCGCATTCCTTTCAGCGCGAAGGACGTGAGACTTGATCATCACCTCTTTCGCATTCCTTCACTATCATTCCCAATAACAATCATATTCGTTTTGCACCGAACGAAACAGTATAAAAATATATAAATATGTACACGTTTCTATCGCTATTTCGTTGCAGTGTATACCGACCAGCCGGTCTCATCTAAGTCACCACCCACACGCGATAAAATCCATCCCGAGACGAAGGCTCAAGTTCGCATCAGAAATCGCAATCGGACAGCACCATCATCGGTTCAGGTGCAACAGGATGACTCCGAGTCAGGTGGGGAACAATTCTTTTATTATGTTTTTTTTTTTTTTTCTGCACACGGGTTCATGCGTGTAGCTCTCGGATCTAGAAGCATGTACGTATTCATCCATATCCTTGCATTTCTGCATCCATATCCTCTCACTTCCCCTGTAAAAATCCTCCCCTGCGACATCCTTTCGTTGCATATGTCAAAAGGAATATGCGTCTCATCTGACATTTAACCTGCACAGAACGAACCAATGCCAAACATGAGAGTGAGGAAAAAATTCAGAAAACAAGCACTAAGGCGGTAGAGGCTATGGAACGGCTTGGGATGACGGCAACCATGCCGACAATGATGACGACGACACGGTGAAGCGCATCTCCTGTACATGTGTTGTGTGGTACTTGAGTTGATTGCACGAGTCTATTATTATCTGGAGCATTCCTAGAAATCTATTTTCAAGTTCAATAGACTCAGGAGAGGTAAGCCAACACGGCCCATCATCTGCTGGGAACGGGGAACGATGCGAGTGGGACATGAACGTCACCCGGTATACCCATCAAGATGCGTGCAAGGAAAACTGTAGGATACTTTTTGCGATTTGTTCTTCATTGCGAAAAAAACAGAAAATAAAATACTTTTCAGCGTTGATGATTAAATTATAGGCTGGCGCATTGGCTATGTCGGGCGTAAGCAATTCATTTTGAACGGAACACAAAAGTAAGAACCGCTGCGTCGCAGTGATTCCTTTGTACTCATTTTGCACATTCACGTAAGCAACGTATTATGTGTAAATTTTTGTTTTAACGGCGTGTGGAGATATGTAAATCACTTTAGGGATCTGAAATAAAGCCATATAGAATTGTTTTAAATCTTACAAAAATGAGATTTTTATTTATTGCATGATTTGGTTTTGATTTTACCGCTATTTAACAATTCATTTAATTTATTGCTTTATCTGATGATGACTCTGAAATGGCGATTTCCACTTTTTTGCATGTAAAGTTGGTTGAGATGCATCTCCACTTGTCGCGTTTTTTCCTTCTGGTTCGGAGGCTCTTCAGGATACAGTAGAAGAGTAGGTATCGTAAAGTTTTTACGTTTATTCTGTTTTATCTTTCGAGAGCGGGCTCAACGATTCCCTTATATGTCTGATGTTAACCTTGGTACTGATAACGAACATTCTCTTTACTTAGGAGTCATGGTTTACAAAATCATTTACTTACTTAAACGTACAAAGCTTTGTGTGACTTGTTAGCAGAATCATATTCGGAGTAACAGTATATAACTGGTGTTAGCAACGCGATTTTAAATTTGTACCCACTTTGGCAGCTGCCAAGGTTTTAGTGTTTGACATTTTAACATAAGTTGAAACACCGTTACATCCACAGAAACTTACTGTTTGTTTGGTGTGCATAATGGATTAATTAATTAATATTAATTAATATTAATTAATTAATTAATATTAATAATGGTGCGATAATCCACAAGGGGACCATGACCTAGCTTGCTCATCAACTACTCATGTGCGCGCAACTGTTTTCTTACGAGTACCTACAGTTTTTTGCCGACTCGGAACGACTAAGTTTTAGAAGCTTTTTCTTAGAAAGTATTACTCTTTGAATGTTGTCAGCAGCTTGAAAGAGGTGATGCCGTAAAAATTTCGAAATGTTGAGGCAGGAATCGCACCTAAATTTCGAGGTATAAACGTCGCAGTCTTCACACTGCCCCACGGCGGATTGTCCTTGCTTTTTAAAAAACGATAATGGCCAAAACGTTACAGTCAATAACGACCGCCTTAAAGTCATGATTAGAGAGCTTTTATTTCATGAAATGAACAGCCGTCATGCGCAGGATCTGTGGTTGTAACATGACCTCGCACCATGTCGCACAGCTCTTACCACCGTTTATTTATTAACGGTAGCCGTAAAGTTTCACGTTAAAGATCATGAGATCGTGTGATGAAATGCCGCTTGACTATTTTCTGTATGAATATGTAAAGTCGTTAGCCTACGCTGATAAGCCCTAAACGACTGTCCACTTGGAAGATAACATTCACCGCGTTTTTGTAGATATGTGGCCACACAAGTCCGAAAAAAGTAACCGAAAATTTGATCTTCAGATTATTCTACGTCTGGGCCAGCATTGGCGGTCATATTCTGAAAATCATATTTAGATTATTATGCCAAAAGATGGTCTTTCAATTGAAGTAAATTTCTTTTCAATTCAAAAAAATCATTTTTGTTTTATTCCATTTCAAAGTTCAAACAGCCTTTACTTTGTGTAGCCCTCGTTTACAACTTAACCTATTTGAGTCGCCTCCGCCTATCCGATTTTGAAGGAACAGCGAGATTTTACCATCCTGCACAACCAACGTTATGTCATGTATAGCTCGACGATGAATAGCTCGTCTGTTTACACGCTATCTTATTCGACCTTCAAATCGGCGAGTGGGTGATGAGCTTAACATCTCTTGTGGAAGGCGGAATTTTCTTCTTTCATTTTGTGTAAACAAGTAAGACTTTCTGCCTGATAGTGGTATTTGTTTTCGTACTTATCGACGTTCAACAATCTGCAGAATTGATTCTTCCAAATTCTCAACATCGACTGCGATTCTTCTACGAGTTGCCCCTTTACGTTCTGAAAGGCTTCTGTACGAAGTTTGTACTCACTGAATATTTGTTTCACCCGTAGGTAACTTTCAGTTATTATTTCTGCCTTTCCATTTTTGGATTCTTAAGTAGTTGAAATTCAAGAACCATCCTCGTTCCTCTTTATCTTCTATACCTCAGATTTATTTAATTGAACTGCTTCAACGGCCTTGTTGATGCTAATACAATGCAAACAATTCAAATGACAGCTTGTAGACCATTGTGGACGTCTATTGTACGTCTAAAAAACTCGAATTACAAAAGCACTATTCGCTGGTCAACCTCCTTACATCATAAATACGAGCCGCCCTTTCATCAACACTAAATTGTATGTATCGCTTCGATTGATCATCCGACATGTGTCCATGTACGCCTCTAATCTTCTTAAAGCACTTATACAAAACAATGGTGAAACCATTATAAAATTGCGATCATCACCTCCGCTTAAGACATCATTGTTCAAATTTAACTAAACTACTGACAACAGTTTCGCATTCATTTAACGTTTTCAAAGATTGTTAAATAAAGTGGTATTCACACAAATGAAGTTGGATAGCTCTGTTATTTAATTCTGAAAGTGTCCACCGATCAACGACTTTTATCGTATCAAGTTGAAACGGGAACGAGAAAAAATGTTTGTCTGAATTTTGCATCTTGGTAAAATCTTTTGACGACATGGTTATTCCAGTTAAACTCATACAAAGATTTTTTATCTTTACGCGAATGGATAATGTAGGAAGATCTTCGAAAAAGAGCTGAGTCTCAACCAGCAAGCTTCTTTAGCCTAGCACGATCTTTCGCCAGCTGCCTCCATTTAGGCAAACTTAGCTGGTTGATGTCTTTCTCCAATTGTGTTTTCCATCCCGATCACGACTATTATAGCGTCGTTTAATTGAAATCAGGGACTCTAGATGCATGCCTACTTGAGTCGAGATATTGCTATCTTGATTTCATCTAAGATGTGAAAACCCCCAAATAAGGTGGAACATTTACCAACACAGATAAAAAAACAGTATCGAAATTGAAATGCTGAAAAGAGCATGTGGTACAAATATATGTAGTATATTATCAAAAATACATGAAGGTTGAACGCGGTACCCTCGAGTATTTGTCGTACACTCGTCGAACCTTTACCAAGTCTCTGCAGCAAACTAAAGTAAAAAACATTCATTCTGAACATATTCTCCTATATTATATTGATCTTTTAAGGACTATGTGTATTTTTTATAATTTATCTTATCATTGTTATCATCTACAACTCCGTCAGAGCGCAATGTACCCATGGACATAAATTCAGATGAGTTTTCATAATTCTCACAAGGCAAAGAAAAAAGTAGAACGTGTCGCGTCGAAAACAAAAGCCAATGATATTTTTAGTATCGGTTCGGTTCCCTGTTCCCTTCAATCGCTTTGAAAAGCTTTCAAATCTACGCGCAACCTAGAGTCGAAATTTATAGCGAGTCACTCAAATAGCGTGGGAAACGAATAACCCAAATGCGCCAAGATCAGTCAATTGATCATAGTAGTAGTATGCACACCGCAAATGGCACAAGCCTCCTCCACCTGCCTGTCCAGCTCAGCAGGATAACTTCCTAAGTAACTCCAAAAAAACACGGCCACTCGTTAAACCTGAGTAAACAAAAAACGGATCTAAAGATGCAGATATGTACACGGGCCACATTTTTTATAACTAAATTTGATTGATGCCCCTGGCAGTCCGTTAGTCTTGGTCATATCCCGACACCGCTATTAATTTATCCATATGTCTCCACGTAGTTGGCTTTACAGGAATGTGGGCACAACCGGACCGCTTTTGTAAAAGCGTTACCGGGCGGAACAGGTGTTGCGTCACCCCGTTAAATTTCATATCGGTGCTGCATTGTATCGAGTGTATCTCTCTGCCATCCAATGCCTTCCTTCCCCAGGCCATTCCCGCCAACATTGTGGCAACGCGGTGCAGCGACTTTATTGACGGTGGACACAAATCAATTTATCATCTTGAAGCTTTACGTGAATCGAAACCTTAAGTGGGTTCCAGTAGTGGGCGAGGGGATTCTTATGGTAAGTTGCTGCGGTACCACGAAGCTGGGTAATCAGCGGCACGATATCAACGCCAAATTGAGTACACCGGTTATTGCCCACACGGGTGTTGCTCAATTGTTAATTGAACTTGCGGTATACAGACAGTAAAACCCGCTTTAACGTTGCACTGCATAATGACTTTCGAGGAGCGAATCAGTGGTTTACATGGGCATTTTTTTGTGTGAGGAAATGTTGATGCTTGCGATCATATTTGAATTGAAGCAACGTCGGTAAATACCATTATTATCTTACTGCTTTCGGTCCAGTTAAACTGATTTTTTTTTTTTTTTTTTATGCATTTTTATTAAAGTGAATATAATTGATGGTTAATTCCTAGGAAAATACTTAAAACTAGGTAACATAACATCTAACATCTAACTTACTGACCCTAAACAGGTGCTCTAAGTTAATCTATATCTTATCTAATAACATCTAATAACATAAAAAACGTGAAATTATATTTGTACAAAAATGTTTTAATTTGTTCCAAGAAAACTATTTGAAAATCAAAAAACTTGGTAGTGTTTTTTTTTTTTTGAAAATCAAAAAACTTGGTAGTTTTTTTTTTTTTTTATAAATAAACTTAAGCTATCCTAAAATAAAATTAAACTAAAAAACTTTAACAACACAGATAAAAATAAAACTAAAAAAAAGAAAATACTTACAACTACCTAACTACTTAAACCAGTTAAACTGATGTTAGGTAGTTGGGAAACACTAGGGTTAATTTTTATTGCGGTCTAAAGCTGAAAGCTGTGGAAAGCTTGATACCGTTCACGGTTGCTTGTTAAACAAATGTTTCTGTCGATTGGGCAGAAAAGTGGTGCAAAAATCGCGTCTTTACATGGGTTAGAATAAAAATTGTTTCGAATTAAGGCTTTTTTAACAGTAATAATAATAAGTGGTAGGAAGATTATATGAAAACAAAATGCGTATGGTTCGCCGTAACTTGGAATGTATTACTGATTAAATTATGGGTATGAAAAAACTTTTGAATTTTTTGCCAACACACCTACTTTAAGTTGACAAGACCATGTGCGACAATTTTTATAGCTGTCAAGTAATTTATTCATTTTAAGTTATTAGCTCTGTGAATATACTAACGATATACCAATGGGCTAAAAAAACTTACCGTTAATTAGAGTATAGTTAGAGTCCATAAAATCGACAGGGCAAAAAATCACGCGCAGAACTGTTTTCACGAAAAGATTTCAATGTTATGTGACATAGCATGTAATTCGTTTTAGTTTCATTTGACGCCTGACACATTCAAGCCACTTCCGCCTCAATTGCAGCAAGAACATCATTGACTCTTTGCTGTGCTCGTCCACTTACTTGAATGTCCTTAGCGTAAGCTAGCAGTTGATCTGAATTCTAGAAGATGGTGTCTTTAGTGATGAATTCTCAGTTACGAACGATTTTCTCAAGAATGACTTCGAAAAACAAATTTTGAATGATAAAGCCTCGCCTTGTCTAAAGCCTTTTTGACGTAGACGGCCTCGCTAAATTCTTGGCGAATTCGCAAGAGTGCTCCATCGAATGCCAAAACTAAACATAGCACTGTTTTACTCGACCTTATGCGGTCTTAAAATCGAAAAATAGATGGTGACTGTCGACATATACGTCTTGAGTATTTTCCAGGATCTGCCATAAAATGATGATCTCGTCTACTGTGGACTTACCTGGGATAAACACTGACAAAGGCCTGTCAAGTTGTTGATGAATAGTTCAATTCAACAATTCCACAGAGAGGATCTTGTAGCCGATGTTGTCAGCCGATCAATCTTCTGATCCTTGATGAGATTCCACAGAGTTTTCTTTCTTGAGAACCGGACTTGCTTTCCTCCGAACATATCTTACCGATGAGATGGTCCATGCGTCCAACAGGGTCCTCTCCAGCTGAACAGTCCGTCAGTTCTAGTTGGGGGAGCGGAATTCTTGTCGGACATGGAAAAAAAACTGGGGAGTGGCTGACATCGATCACAACGTGATCAATGTGATTGATGGTTGATTGATCAGGGGACCGCCAATTTCCTTTATGGTTATTGAGTTGTAGAAACCAAGCTATAGTGGCTTCAGTCCGCTTCCAGATGTAATGTCGTGCAGGCTGTATGTGTAGACATTACGAAAAACGAAACAAAAGTAGATATAAGAAAATCTGAAGCGTAGAATAGCATAACTGTTCTGACGCTAAAAACATTGAAAGAAGCTCATTTTTAGAACACAAGAATACTCTAATATCACGCTTGTGAAACTATGTGTGAACAAGCGTGTCTTCAGACAAAGCACTCTAACATGTTTTCTGACGGCAAAGTCACCGTATTGATAAGGCTGAATACGAAGAAACCAGTCACGGTAAAGGTCGCACAATTAGCGAAATCACTTAGCAGAATTAAAAGTACCTTCTTCGAGGCAATATGTAGTTTCATTTCAAGATAACCTACTTCACCTGAATATGCAGATGTCCCCTATGTCATGTTAGTTAGGATGCGCACAGCCCCCGCATTTTGTCGACTCTTATAGGTTCGCGGATTTTACTTTTCCAATGGCACACATAACCTGCGCCTGAAACCATAAAAAAGAAATTTGCAATTCCATTGCACATTGGGCTTAAGGTCTCATTTACTGTGAATAGTTGCAGCGTTTTACGGCATGAATTTGTATGTGTGGGTCCACTGTCAGATCTTAGAACCGAAACCTCTACCGCCACCGCACATGATAAAAGGCCAGTACGCCTGCACAAAGCACATGAGACTGCAAGTCTGCAAGTCGTATCTGCTTTTGTGTGTGTGAAGGTTTTTTTTTCTTATTCCATCTTGCTCCGATCATAAGTGCATTAAACTATCGACCAACCGTCTCTTTCGTTGAAACTGAACAGCCTTGAGCCAGAAACTACATCTCACACATAATTGATGACTGTGGCATTAAGACAGTGAAAAATGTTGTCATAGATCTGTGCTTGGGTTTTAAACAATAAGAATGAATATCTACCACATCTATCAGTTCTATTAGATATCGGTTGCGAACTCTAATGGATACTGGAGAGGAGGGCATGTCATGCGGTGAGCTAAAAACGTACATTTTTGCCTTCATCTATATGAGGTGCAGTTCTAAGAAAGTTTCCACTGGAACATGTAGTTTTAAAATAAAAAAGAGGATACCGTGTTATTGTTTGATGATCGGTGTACTATGTGAGAAACCCATGTAAACCGTAAATGTGCAAAATAAAATTATGGATAAGATGAGAAAGGTGCGTTTGGACTTAAGTGTACAGTGACACGTTTTTGTTGCACCAGGGTAGTAATAAATATAATATAATAATAAAATAAACAAAGCATATATCAATGCAATCCTTTGCGTGTCATCTCTATAATTGCCGAAAAAATATACTAACTCGAATTTTTTTGTAAGAGCAGCAACTTGTCAAATTAACTCCGTGATGCACCTATTTTCTATACATTAACAATAAACATATATTGAATTTGAAATTCACTTCTCCTTCTTTCATGTCTCGATTTATTGCAGATTTACTTGCTTTTAATCCTGCACTGATAAATGTGAAACTTCTCCTCAAACAAAAACTACTTCTTTCTGCCAGTCACATCCCATTTGAAGTTTAGCGCCGCGTAGAGGCCAGACTACATTCTGGACTTTGTGAAATTCAATTTCACAGCAGATAATTTCTTAATCGCGTGCAGAATGCTATTTCGCTCTATACCTGCAACACGACATTTAATTCTAAGAACAAATGAAGGGATCAATTACTGCCTCTTTGTGTATACGCGCAGAGACATAATCAGCGACATCGCCGACATACCAGATGCGTTTCAAATCGTTATGCCTCTCGTTAGAAGGCAATTTTTAAATTAGAATCTCTCCTCGGGTTAGTTTGCATTACTTAAATTATTTCAAAGATAAATTTTAATAATAGTTATCTGTACTTTGTTCGTGGGTTGCTGCTGTTTTTCCCGATGCTGTTAGCACTGGTGATGTTGCGTTCGATAAAGCGTAGCGTCATCGTCGCCAACATACCCCTCCTAAAGTAATTGAACCACTCGCGCACTATCAGAGTTATAATTTTCAGTCCAACCATCAATTCATCCTCGAGGATAATCTTCTGCGCGTTTGCTTGCTGGGCGCAATGATCGAACCAACGTCGTATCGGCTGCAGGAGCAATTGTCTCCTGTCAGATTCTAGCTAAAATCCTTAACAACCTTCGCCTGCGCGGCTGGACTGTGTGGACCATATTAAACTTTGTGTAATTTGTCTCTGGATTGGCCCTTAAGGTTTTCGCGCTAGTGTGTGCAATCTAGCGGACGGATTCGCAAACTCAATCTGCGAAGTCGATGGCCCGAGGTGCAAATGGCGACGATGACGACGTGGACTTGCGGACACCGCCTGCTCACCCACAAAAGGGAGGCGCCTTTGCTCAGAACGTGTGCTTCAATGGATTGGGCTAATTTGTATTCGAATTACCTTCAAGAAAATCTCACGTCTCACGTCGCCACTATCGTCCTCTTCGGCTAAGATTGTCGCCGCCGTGGTTTCTGTTCTCCTTACCACTTTCGATCGAAATAAAAAGTGTAAAGAGCTCCGCGTTAGATGGCGGGATACCGCGCCCGCAAATGCCATGTAAAACCTCATTCTGTAGAGAACATCCACAAATGGAGGCCTGGCAACTTTCCCCTCGGCGGCGGAGAGCAACACGAAGCACAGAGAGGTCGAATCCAGGTGAAGACAAGGCAGTGTAACAAATTGTCTCATTTAAAGGGCTATTGCTATTATTGATTGAAGACAATTAGTCACTGCCAAGTGCGGGTCGAGATCTATGAAAATTAATTCCACCCATTGGTGCACAAGATATGGCTGGCCAACCAGCTCGCCTAATCCCTGCCGCTGCAAGGTAGGCGGACCGGTCCGGATATAATTGGCGGTGAATCTTCGTGTTAGTTTTGCAAAGAGGATTGTTAGCACTATCTCTTTACAGAACAAACTCGGCACTGGTGTAAATTGCGATCACGATCTCTCGACATTTTTTGTGCCTAGAGATGCTTTGCGGCTTAATCACATCTCATCTAGCGCTGTGGCTGCCAGAATGAAACACAAAATATAATTTTGTTCAGAATTGTTTGCAATTAAATAACAATAAGGCCGGGGCCTGGAATCCGGTTTTGTCTTTGCACGACCTCAAGTTTATGCGTCATCCGCAAATGATGCTTGAGAATTTTAATTAGTTCACATGGAATGTGGATCGTGGGGTTGCGCAGACGATTAGAGTATTTGCTTGGCGTGGGTCCTTGGAGGTATTTAATATTTAAGTTTTTTGTTGCGTTCTTGCATCCACTAATACATAACTCGGCAGGCCAAAGAGCAGAGGCGAAACAAATGTCTGCAGACGTTTCTCACTTCTATTTGATTGCCTTGACATTCCTAAAAGTGCATTGGAATGATTGGCGGTGTTGAATATCTGAGATTGTTTTTCTTGAGTAAAAATACAACTGTTAGTGTTTATTTACAAAAAAAAGTCAAGTATGCCAACTCAATAGAGTAGATTTTACCGTACTTTTTGTTGAAAAGCCCTGACACATAAGCAAAACAGCTCTGCAATTAATTTCTTCCACTATTAAAACATGCCTATAAGCGCAGAATATTATAGGTTACTGCTCTTAAAAATATCGTTGCCAATGTTGGATGAGCACTTCACAAAAAGGAAGCTAATGCTTTCGACGAAGTGATTTTCGTTGGTATCTACACCTCGTTTAAAAAGTGTTAAACAAATAGTGCGTGTTGATGGATTCTCTGGTCAATCTCTACTGGTACTGGTGGGTCAATACTGCAAAGAATATTGGTGTGTGTTTAGACCATTGATAACCAATGGATATTATATTCGTGAAACTTTAACTAAAATTGATATTCTCATATAAATACACTACTCTCTTATCAATCGTTTCTACACCAAACCAATATAACAATAATTGTTTAGGTAAATTTTCAAGCATTGACAACCTATGCGTCTCCAGCTTGAGGTAATTGCGCGAAAACTCAAGCTAAGCAACTACAAGTAGCTTAAAACAAAATTCTTAACTTAATTATCTTATTTATTAATTATTAATTATTAATTATTAATTATTAATTATTAATTATTAATTATTAATTATTAATTATTAATTATTAATTATTAATTATTAATTATTAATTATTAATTATTAATTATTAATTATTAATTATTAATTATTAATTATTAATTATTAATTATTAATTATTAATTATTAATTATTAATTATTAATTATTAATTATTAATTATTAATTATTAATTATTAATTATTAATTATTAATTATTAATTATTAATCATTAATTATTAAGTATTAATTATTAATTATTAATTATCAATTATTAATTATTAGTTATTAATTATTGATTATTAATTTTTAATTGTTAATTATTATTTAGTAATTATTAACTATTAATTACTAATTATGGTTGGGTTCTACGGCCAATTTATATTTAGGTTTGGTTAGGTCGTATAGGTTAGTAGAATAGGATAGGTTAGTACGCTAATAAAATTTTTAAAAAAAGTTGTAATTTAGTTGGCATAGCTTAGGGTGCTTTTAAGGTTTTTGTATTTAGTATTAAGTTAGCTTAAAAAAAATTATTTATATTACTAAGATTTTTGTAACTCTTTTCTTATTTATAAGTTTGTCATTTTCGTGCAAATTAAAACGAAAAAAAGAAAATTAATATATACTGAAATGTTATTAAATATAAGAATGGAATAGAATACTGGCCCGCATAGGGCCAGTAAGATCTTTTTTAATAATTATAAGTTATATAACTATTTGAAGTATTATTATAGCTTAAGTGATTAGAAAAAATAGAAAATAAAAAAATACATTTCAAACACAATACAAAAATATTATGCAAGAAATAAAATAAATATCTATATATCTATCTTTTGAAAACTTAATGCTCATGCACATCTTTCATGAATGGATAGATGGGACTTCTGGCCGGCAGATGCAAATTCTATGTCTGGCGCTTTACCGCAAATTGAATCTTGATGCCGCGTAGATAAGTCATTATCTTCATCAATTCCCGATAACCACAATCGTAGAATAGCTTAGACATGCTTCTCTTCGTCACCGCTGGTTCGGTTGTTTTCGTCAAACATTTCCAAAGCAATAAGGGAAGAAAATGATGCATTGTCTGCGATCTGCTACACAGACGGAAGCAATATTCAAGAGAACCCCGGATAATGAAGTTTGCTAGCAGTGCTTGTGTAACAAATTATGTTCTAGTGTGTTGCGTTCCTTGGACCGTAATCATCATCGTCATTATCGACATCATGATTACCCCAACGCGCGAGTTAGCCGCACACCGAGCGGCCAGATATCAGATGATCTTGTTAGCTGCCCATCAGTCTCACTCTCTTGACTCTCATTGTGTTGTTTAAGGTCTATCCTCTGAATATATTATGCAATTTGCAGGACTCCTCTAGCCACTTTCGGCTTTGACATGATACCCTCCGTCCTTCAGGCGCAGGTGGGTTGTCTACCATTATATTCCCCTCACTGTCATGGAAATTAGTTCACATTTATTCGTTTTGGCAATGGCTCGGTGCAGCTGAGAATGATGGAGAGCAGCGCATCCATCTTCCTGAGCACATTTCCCTTAAGGGGTAGGATGATTGGAAGCGCACTTGAACTTGATGATGTCGTGAAATCGAAAGATTCCGTGTTCCGTGTTGTCTTGGCATATATAAGGGTGTAGAGTAATTTATAAAATTGCTTTAGAAAAGCAAAAGAAAATGGAAATTGCAGACAGAATTATTTCAATTTCTGTTGGAGTAAGATCGGCTAGAATGAACCCACATTCTTGGGAAAGTGGAAGGAAAGGTTTGTCAGCGCGTTAGGCGTCTAATCAACTTATTTTCAAAGATGAGAACAGAACTACAATTTTTAGTTCATTTCATTATGAGCATACGTATTTATACATTTATTCATTCTTACTTGAATAAATTCTAGTGTAACAATGTCTCCATAGCCCAAATTGTAAAGTTTTCCTCATCATGTTTCACTGTTGACTATAAATTCTTCACAGCGTATTCTTTATCTTGTTTGCGGTACACTCCCTCATGCTTTTTATTATTTCGAAACAGAGAAAACTTACTTTCATCAACGAATATGATATTCTTCCAGAGGTCAAGTGACTCCTCTTGAATTTTTAAAGGAACATCATTACTTTTGTTAACTTTGCTTGCTAATGGTTTTCTTCTACATAAGATTGTCCATTACTTTAAAGAGTTTGAATGGTCACTCCTTGCACAATGTACGCTAACGTTCTTAAAGCATTAAGCTCAATCGGGACAAATCAAATCGGGACCAAAGAAATGTCTTCAATTTTAGTTTAAAATCTTATAAGAAATTAATCAAATCGAATTCTTAACATATTTTTTTCGGCTTAAGGTGTTAATCTCGTTATGAATCTGAATTTGTGATATTCTTCAAGTAAGTACAAACATATTATAAGAACGCTTCTGTCAGCATGCCCGCAATGTAACTAAGGGGTTAGAACAGTTGGTTGTTAATGGGCAGACAAAGTTAAACCCTATTTTTTATTAAAATTTTGCTTTAAAAAAAAAAATTAGATTTAGATTTTGTTTTTAGATTTTAGATTAGATTATTTTATTAGTACGTACATTATAAATTAACAATATTTTACATTATTACATACTTGATGACATTCTATATTTTGTTTATGTAATGAAATAGAGTTGAATGTCATTTTAATTTATTCTAACAAATACTTGTATCTTTATGTGGGGCAATCTTACAGATTTTTGATGATAATAAATAAATAAATCAAAAAAGGGAAAAACAGAGACTATAAATAAAGAGAATAGGAACGATAATAGAAGTTATATAAAACTTAAAATAAATTATTAATGCAATAATAGATAAACAAGACTTAAGCTAAAATATATAACAACTGGGCCAAAATATCAGATGCAAAAAAGGGATTCAATCTTATCATAGCTGAGGTCAAATAGCCAGTTTTGTATGGATTTTATAAATTTACCAGGTATTACTAAAGTTGTAATTGTTTCCGGAAGTTTATTAAACAAGCGAATACTAATGACAGAATAAAAGTTATAAAAGGCAGTGGTACGAAATTTAGGTACAGTTAACATGTTTGAAAAGTTTCCACGCAAATTATAAATTGTATTTATACGAACATTACGATTGCCAGACCTCATAAAAAAAAACTTTCAGTACCTTAAAGCAATATATGACGAACAGAAAGAATTTTTAAATCACAGAACAAAGGAAAGCTGGGATGTGTACGAGGTTTACGAAAAATTATACGTATAATGTACTTCTGTAGGGTAAGGTAGGTATATTAGAATAATTCACACCTCCCCAAACAGTAATTCCATATTGAAGTTTGGAATGAAATATTCCATAGTTAATTATCGTTAAAAGCTTTGGTGAATATACACTACGCAAATAATAAAAACATCGAAGTGTGGAACGGAGATATTTCGTCAATTCATTTGAATGGCTTGAGAATTTCATACCGGAATCTAAAATGAGGCCTAAATTTTTAAATTCTTTAACATTCTCTATAAAAAAAAAAACACATATCATTACACTTTTGACTACTACAAAAAGTGGGACGCGAAGGATCAAAACAATACATGCAATTTGACAGTTGAAACCTTTGGCAGTTTGGAGCATGAAAGTAAATTTCAGCCGTCGGCTTTTGGGAAGGCGAAAAATTAAAAAACATTAATTTAGTTTTGGAGAAACCAATGCCTTATTAGATTCACATCCCAATTTAAGTTAGAGATTAACTCCAAGGGACTATTTGACCCATAAGAAAACCCAACATCATCGGCAATTGCAGTTGGTGTGCCTTTAAAGTCTAGTTTAAAAAGTGAGTTAATATAAATTAAAAAATAATATTGGCCCCAGAACGGAGACTTGAGGTGCTGAGATTCAGAAATCTAACTTCGCTTCTCGTTCCGTTAAATTTTACTTTTTGTGATCTGTTCTTAAGCTATGACTCAAACCAGTCTAACATAAATCCTTGAATGCCTGCTTTTTCAAGTTTATTCAGTAAAAGGTTATGATCAACCATGTCAAAGGCTTTGGTTATGTCGACAAATAAAGCAGCTGTGCATTTTTCGTCATCAAGGTAAGACATAATCTGCAAGCAAAACTCTAAGAGCGCATCCTCTGTTGATTTTCCTTTCTGAAAACCGAACTGAAACGGGTTGAAAAACTAATTTTTCGTTAAAAATCTCAATATTCTGTATTTTATCAGTTTTTCGATAACTTTACTTATTACTGGAAGTAGTGAAATTTGTCTATAGTTACCTATTTCCATTGGAGAGCCCTTTTTGAATAAAGGACACACTTCAGCACATTTAAAATCTTCAGGGAAGACTCCGGTATACACGCTACGATTAAATGTTACTGCCAAAACAAGTACTATAAAACATGTAATTCTTTTTAGTACTACATTAGACAAATTGTCGACATCACACGAGTAAGAGTTATTTAAGCTACCAATAGTTTTCAATATTTTCAACGGAGTTATTTGTTCAAAAACGAAGCTTTTCTTTTATTTGAGAAGTATCTTGGAAGTGAGAACAACCTTGTACCATTTGATCACATAGGCTGCGTCCAATATTAGAAAAATATCTATTAAAAGCATCCGCAATATCACGTTTATCTCTTATTTCGATACCTTCAGAACATAAAACACTAGACCTTTTATTTAATACATTCTCGTTAAGTTGGTTATTGACTATTTTCCACTCTTTTCGTAAATTATTTTTTGAAGAATGGAATTGGGAGCGATAAAAATTATTCCTGCAGAGAGGAATTTCCTTTTTTAATTCTATGCATAATTGTTTGTATCTCGCTTTTATTTGAGCATTGTCCGGACATTTCGTGCATTTTAATCTAAACTTATTTTTTATAGTTACTTTTTTTAATAGAGAGTTGGATATCCAAGGCTTAAGCCTTTTAATATTGTTCAAAGTATTTCCAGAAGAGGAGCAGTCAGAGATGTGTTTTTTAAGTGTAGTCATGAATGCACAATATGCAGTAGATACATTACTGGAAGAATAAACATTCTCCCAGAACTTATAGCACAAATGCTCATTCAATTTTTGGAAATTGATTTTCAATTGAGTGTGCTGAGATTCTTCAATTCTTTCGTCTTTTCTATCCCAAATATTGAATAATACACAAGTCATGCAGTGGTCAGTAATCCCTAGATCAAGGATATCACGTTGAGATTGAAGTAGTCTAATATTTTTAAAGTGTCCAAACCCATGATCCAAGCAACTACCTGAGATTGGCCTAGTGGGCTCATTTATAAAGCTTGTAAGACCATTTGCATGTAATAGCGTATGCAATAGCGCGTTAATATTAAAATCTCCTACAATTAGCAAATTTTTTGCTTTCTCTTTTGCTAGAAGAACAGAAAAGTTGTTTATGAAATTCAAAACATTATACATGTGTAGACTATAAACACATAAAAGGACATACACTTCCTTATTTATTTTAACGGAAACTTTTAAAACATCAGCACTGGGACAATTAACGCTACCGACGTTAATAATATTGAACTTATCTTTTATAAAAAATCCAACACCACCTGCAGCACAATTTTCATTAGTATTCGCATAAAATGAAAATCCTGGAATAAAATAGTCATTTATTTCACATTAATAAATCCAAATTTCGGACACAAACACAATATCTGGAGTACCTTCAAAAGAGTCAATATGTGTTAAAAGAGTTGAAAAGTTTTCTCTTAAGCTTCTGATATTTTGGTGAACGATAACTAGGTTGGTATTACATAAGACTCTTTTTGGTATATCACATATAGTGGAAAAGTTTTCAGACATATGATTTACATTCATTGCTATCATCTTAGGGAAATATCATTAAATGATTTAATATAAATTACTTCACCACCCTCATGCCTTCTTCTCAATAAAATTGTTGTTCCCTTAAACCAAACATATTTTACTCCGTTTTGCTTCGCTGTCTCTTTTGCCTTCTTCAATAGCGCCTGCGTAGGGTAAAGGCACTAGTATACGGACAGATAAGATAATCATAAACAGGGAAGCATATTCATAACTTGTAAATAAGTAGCATATCAATTGTTATTAAAAAAAATAAAGATGTTCAATTCAATTCATTTCAATATATTCCTTGTTATTCCGAAATAAATGTGTGTGTTAAAGTGTGTCCGGATACTAACACGGTCCGGGTACTAGTGCCTTTACCCTATAACGCGTGAGCGAATCGTCAATAAATATTCTTGTCCCACTTCCTCTGTTGCCATTGTTGTTGTCACTGTAATCGTTGTTGTCACTCGTATAAGAGTTGAGCTTATTCTTACATGTCCTCTTTGTTCTCATAATTCTTGGAGTTTCAATAGAGTTACTTAGTAGCTGTTGTTGCTGCTGGATAAACTCTATCTCCAAATAATTCATTTTTGATTTAAGCTGATCATTCTCTCTTCTTAATTGACACACTGAGAGTTTTGAATAAATCAGCTGTAAAGTGCATTGACTTTCGACATGTTCGTTGGTAGGTTAAGTGATGGAATTCCCCTCTTGCTGTAGACTTTCATTATACGGTCGTTTGTTTTGATTTTTTGACGTCATCGGAGTAGGTACGAGTAAAGATCTTCGTCTTAGAACAGCACATTTGTTGCAACGAAATGCACTACCGCTTGTTTTATAGAAATCGACATCTTCTTTTGTTATATTAACACATGCAAGTTGGTAATAGTGACTACAGTCGTTACACTTTGTTTTAACAGAATTTCGACCAACTTATTGTGGTCAAACTGAACAATTCATTTTTACTGTAATGTTTAAAGTACGTAGTAAGAAGTTGTTTAGATTCGTACACAATGACAGAATAGTGTTGCACCCACGACACACAAAACTGAACTGAGATTTGAGTTAGTGCAAGCGAAAATTAAGAATGCATTGGGAACATTTAATCCAGACATTTTTTAGAAATGAAATGATGAGAATTGTGCTGAAATTGAACCGAATGTAATCAGAATAGCTCTTCATAAAAGTTGATGGTAGGTTAGTTTTATTTTTAAATACAAATTAACCCTAATTTGTTAATAAGCTGGTATTTTGTACGGATGGGGATGTTAAGGTTTTTATATTTTAACATGTGCTCTTCATAAAAAAAGTCATATTTTTATTTGTTCGTGGGTAAAATATAAACATATGTACCAATGTGCATCATTTTAAGTATAAAAACAGACTTAAAATAAATGAATGATTTTACTTTGCACTCGTTCCTCTGTGAGAAAGATAATGCATCGAATTAGTTTTCGTGATCCATGGTTGTGAATATTTTGCCATAGCCTACTTTCCAATTTCGCTTTATATTCCATACAAATCCATAACGAGTTTCTTTGTGTATCAATGTCAAGCACCTTGATAGAAAAATCCCAAGAAATAACCTCGTTTTAAAATTTAATTCCTGGAATGATCGGATAAAATAAATTCAACTTAATTTTAGCTCACGTAAAATTCATAGGCCTACCATCGAAATACATATGAAACGAAATCGGAAAAATTGAAACTACCTGTAGATCCAATTTAAAAACGTACAATAACTTCGAATTAAATGCTACGATCCGCCCAACAATGCTACATATACCATTAACTCAATTAAGTCGACGGTCTTAAATTGTTTTCCCAAAATCACGATTTAAACCTTTCTGGCAGCAAAGCCGTGCGGCGGCAATCAGCCAGACACGCACATAATGTGGTAGACATACTCTCTTAAAGTAAGCACAACCTTGAACTCCGACCATCTACCGTAGCAAGGCTTCTCTAAACAAACTCATTTCACCATCCAATTCATGTGCATACCTTGTTTTTTTATCAAATACATTTATGGCTCTGTAGTAATTTGTTGCCATGCTTACAGCATACGTCCAGCCTGCCCGATTGCTGGAGACTCTTATCGTGTCGATCTCGCTTAACGAATACTACAGTCTTTGGTGGCATCCAGCAGCCCTTGTTGTTTAATTACTTATTTAAGGCTCAATCTCTGCATCACCTCCAATCGGCCAACAATCCACAATAAGAAATTCGTGCTTGACACGATTTTGCAATTCGCAAAAATATCCCTGATGTTGAGTCGTTTGAAAAAGGATGGGTATAGCCACTCCCACTCAATCAAATACAATAAGCGGTTAACGTCGATGGCGATCCTGCAGATCTCCACAAGACTCCAAGAGACGAGATGTATTTTGCCGCCGGACTGCTAATTTGATTGGCACAGCCCAAACGTCGCTCTAGCAACAGAGAGATAATGTGAAATCGTTTAACCGTGCTTATAAGATTCAGATCTATAGTGGTTGACTGCACTGCTTTTAAATAGTCGCATTCACTAATGTTTCCTGTGGATGGGATTAATAAAAGTATTGATTCTCAGAATCGTCTATGAATATTGCGTTTGGAAGGGTGTGTTAAGTGATTTTATTGCACCCCCGCTGTTGTAGCAACACTCTGACAACCTACCTGTGCTGAGATGATGGAGTGAGATACTAAACCTTTTGAGAGGATGTTAAAACTGAGTCGGAGATACAATACGCCAGATGTTGGTGTTATTTAATACCTTTGCTGGTTCGGTAAGTGATCGTTCGTGTGTGCTGCAGCGCGCGGCAGGAGGCAATTGTTGTGCACTGTGCACTCGACAAGCGTGCAATTGCTGCAGAGTGTGCAATCACTGCCAAGGTCAAAACAAAATTACAACAGAAACGGCGTACTACATGTGTTTGACTTGTGTTGGTCTATAAATGTTTTTTTCACAGCCATTTATTGCGTCATTCTAACTCCGAATTTCATCAGTCACTTGGGATGTGTTATTTAATCAAAGAAGAAGCAAAGAAGCAAGAAAAAAAATTTAGAACTATCGGCCCAATCCACTTGCCAGCCGCTGTCAGCAAAGTGTTAAACAATTTTATGTATTTTATTTCACATTGACTAGCTTAAGTTATTCGTATAATTAGACGAGAATGAATATAAAATAGTAAGGTGTGCTTCCATAATTTTTGTATATATTCTCTCTATATAAGCATCTGAATTTATATGAAGCAGGGAAAAATCCTTCTCTCTCTCCTTTTCTTTTGTTAACCCCTTAACAAAAGTATTTTTCTCTACTTCCAGTGTCACCATGCCTCCTAATCGAAGATGTCCGTCGCGATGAAAAACTTAAGGATATTGCCGACACAATCACAAATCTAAGTCAATCGTCAACTCGCTGGAGTACAACGAATGTGACCGTAAACAGTGCCACTACCACAGCCGTTAATAACGCTCTCAACAGTCAAACGCAAGGACTCAACGACGAGAAACCAACCCGCGATGAGACCGATTTTGCCCATTACAGACCTCCACATAACACCATTGTGAATCTCAGACCAAAGTCATTGCCTCTAGGATCAAATTCAACACCTGCCATCGTATCAGCCATAGTCAAGAAAATACCGCCAGTTTTGGAACAAAAGAGCGGTAGCAACAACAGTAATAAATCTAGTCCCAGATTAGAACAGCAACTACGCATCCTTCAGCAGCAGCGACACCAACAGTCATCTCAGTCACAAACACACGAGCGAGGTGATCCCGATGGGGGCTGCAACTTGGACGACCTCTCAACGCACTACTTAACGAAGACATCCGAGCTGCGGGTTAACCTACCTGCAGAGGAGATCTTAAACTCGAAAAAGGGCTGGCTTATGAAGCAGGAGGCACGAACTGGCGAGTGGACAAAGCATTGGTTCACTTTAAGTGGGGCGGCGCTATTTTACTACCGTGATCCAGTATCCGAGGAGCGTGGTGTCTTGGATGGAGTACTTGACGTGAACAGTCTCACAAATATCAGCGAGGTAAACGCCTCTAGGAATTACGCATTTCAACTAATGACATGGGACAAGCGGCGGTTGGTTCTTTCTAGTCTGTCCGCGAATTCACGAAGCAGCTGGATAACGGCTCTTAAAAATGCGGCAGGCCTTCAGCAGGAACCCCAATCAGTAGATGACTGCATCCCAAACACTGAACTTATCATCAAGGATAACACGAGCGACGATATCAAAAGCGAAATCGAAAAGGACTTTATCAAAGCCCAAAGAAACCAAGAACTAATTCTTAACAATAATAACAATAACAACAGCTCCTTGAAGCTGGGTCAAGACTCAAGCATTGGTATTATTCAAAAGTCGGTGACAACACCGGTCACACCTTTGACTCCAAAGAACACAATGTTCTCCTCGGATGAGGAGTACAGGACAGCGTCGGAGGGAGGGCGCCGTGACAGTGTAGACTGGGGTTCCCCACTATCGCCGTCGCCACCGATCCAGATAGCTCTTTTCCGAGCGAAGGAGCGCATGCGATCGAGGACAAGTAACTGCCCGAGACTGCACAAGCGCAGCAGGTCATCACCACCAAGTTCAAGACGCAGTACCGTGGATAGTGTTGGGTCGGACGAGTTGCCAATCATACACTCAGTCCAGGAAGAACTCAACATTGACAAGGAGCTTCAATTCCGGTTGAATGTAGCTGAAAAAGAAAGGGACATCCTTCGTGATGAGGCGCGAGAGCGTGAGGCGAGAATGTCAGAATTGCTAATCACTTTGGAACGTACAGAACAAGAACTGAATGCCCGCATCCGTGAAATGGAGGAGGCACGCGATAATCTGTCCAATCAATTGGACGAAGCAAAACGAAATGCCGAAAAGATTGTAGATCGGCTAACAATTGAAGTGGATGAGAGTCAAAAGAAGATCAAAGACCTGGAAGACCGCCTCTCGCGGGGAATAGACGAAAATGAGACACTCTACAAGAAACTCCGCGACCTAGAAAGCTGCAGCCCATCCAGCTTTAGCAATTTAAATCGGCACAAACTTAAGCGAATGGATTCTCTAAGTGATCTTACGCAGATCAGTGACATCGATCCATATGGCCTCGACCGTGACATACTGGCCGAAGAGTACAATGAACTTCGCTCTAGATTCGAAAAAGCTGTGAACGAGATTAAGGCCATGAAACGTGAATTGAAAGACTCCCAAAATCAGTTTGACAACCTGGAGATATCTTATGCGTCCCTTAAACAGGATCTTGATCGCCAGCAAATGGAGGACAAATCACAATTGCAAATGATGGCCGAAAGAATTCAGGACCTAACACTTAAATACAGTGGGTCAGAGAGGCAAGTCCGCACTCTTAAGCAAAAGTTGGCTAAGTCAGAGCGCAGACGCTCGCTTTCCCTCAAGGGCAAGGAACAACTCACTCTTTCAAAGGAACTCGAGATCAAGGTTTCCGAACTTGAGACCAAGATCGACGAGCTGGAGAATAAATCACCTAGCCCAATACGAACACCTTCTTCGACCACTAAGAAATCGGCTCGAAGACGATCGCTCGAGAGCTCAGCAAGCACCGATTCGCTGCAGTTTATGATTCGCGTAAACGATTTGGAAAAAAGGTTTGAAGGAGTTGCTTCGTCATCTTCACCACCCTCGAGCACACCGACCATCGATGTTAAACGAAGTTCATCTAGTCCAAAAGTTTCCGAACATCTCATAGAACGTCTCAGATGTCTTGAGGGGGTTTTGATTTGCAGTAAGGATCGCCTAGAACAGAGTTTGCACCAATTACAGACTCTCAGATCGTCGTCCCGAACCCGCCGATCGGTTTCACCCATCGCTGATCGTAAGGACTCCTACAGATTTGTTGAGCGTTGTCTAGTTGAGGTGGTCAAACTGATAAGAGAATCCTGTGAATCCTGTGTTGTCAGCGAGACACTTTCGTCTTCCCCTGGGCTGATCCTGCTGCCGGAGACGAACCCGATTAAGATCGCTCTATTACAACTGGAAGCGCAGCTCCGGTCAAAATTGGCTGACCTTCTAAAGCAGAGGCGCGTTCTTCGCGAGCGCAACGAGCTAACATCAAGGAAAGATCTTGAGTTGCTTGCTGAGCGCATTGCGTTTGAAAGTGTGTGCTTCGGAAAGTTACGAGAGTCGATAACGCGCGCTGAGAACCCAGACCTCTTCGGACAGAGACAAACGAAGGCTGAGATCGCAGAGACATCACAATTGATGTCAATGCTAAAGGCAAAGTTAAGTGGAAAATGCGCCTTCAAGCCAAGCGGTAGCCTTGACATTTTAGCCGGAGTACTAGCAAGACGACTAGTTTTAACCTCTTTCCGTAAGGAGAAGACGAAGGTGCCTGAAATGGGGCCAGTTGAACCAAAGATACTTGAAGAGCTACTTCGCCAACAAAATGAGATCAACCTGATTGCGAAACGGTACAAAAACAACGCCATGGAGAATCTAGCGTCTGGCTTAGCGGCCGAAACGCTAAGCTACATAAGTTCCAACGACCTGGTGCAGGGCGCAGTGCAGGAAGCCTGGCGGCAAGCCCATGAAACGGTCAATGCAGAGCTTGTGCAATCGGAGATAGCACACATCATGATAAAAAATGCGGAAAGGTTTGAGGGCTCCATTACTCCATCCTTTGGTTACATACTCACTGCCGAAGAAAGGATCACATTCGAGTCCTTCGCAGATGCTGTCCACGAGAGCCTGCGAAAGGAAATGGATCTTGCAATTGAGCAGCTTTCACAGTGCTACGAGGAAGCCTTGCAGAAGATGAAGCGTGGTCTGTGGAGACTGCACCTTGAACAAGAGCGAAAAGCAAGCGAGGGACGGCAACTGTTAGCTGAATTCGCGGATATTGTCGCACATAAGGCTCTGATTGATGCAAGAATCGCAGTTCTCCGCGGAGAGTATACTACTTCGGATCCCACTCAGATAGCAACTGCTGCCAAGGGTAACAACTTTAGTGTGTCGGCTCTGCAGACGTACGAGAACCTTTTCGAGGAACTGTCAAATGACATGCAGATCTCGAACCCCGACGACATCCTCGCTGAGGCAGACTTTGAATTCATATACAAGAACCGCACGATTGACTTTCTGAGCGACCGCGCTGTCTTAAATGAGATCGCTAGGTTCCTGAGTCAACTTGAACAGTCCATCGGTAGCTTGAAGCGGGCTATTCACCCAGATGCTTGCGTTGAACATACATCCGTGGAACTCTTCACCTTAAAGGACGTTTGTCAGAAGTGTTCTGAGTTGAGGGAAAGAACCGATGGTCTTATTGATGACATCCAGCATTTAACCGCATCATGCTCGAACTGCACTCAGTTCAAAGACACCATTTGCAATATGCAAGTTCAGCACGAATCAAAGTTGTTGCGATTGCAGCAAGATCACGCAAAGGAAATGGCGATGCTGATGCAACAAGTGGATAACCAGCGGCATACAATTGAAGGCCTGGAACACGAACGCAATACTCTTCTTGACGAAATCCACCAGCAGTCCAACTTGGTAGAGGACCATGAACGTGAGTTAGCTGCAATCAATATAAAGTTGAAATCTAAAGAAGAAGAGTGCCATCGCAAGGAAAACGACAACCTTGACCTTATGGATCGATTCGAAGACCAAAACGAGAAAATCCGATCGTGTCAAAAAGAAAAAGAAGGTCTGGAGATAAAGTGCTCCAGGCAGGATGAGGAATATGCCGTTCTTCTGCAGGAACGCGACTTTATTCAGGCAGAATTGAACAAGGAACGCGAACGTTGCCGTCGAATGGAGAAACGCCTGGAGATGCTGGAAGTCGAGCACGGCAAACAGTTGGAATGCCTGCAGGATGCATACCGTGACCAAATTCTTTCGCATTGCTCAGACTTTACGAACATTGCTGACGAGGAGAGCTTCCGCCAGCGATACCAAGCTGAGATCGAACAACTAAGAGTAAGTTTCGCTTGCTTGGCGTAAGTGCATCAGACTTTGATTGAGCTTCTTCTAGACACTCTGTGAAAAAGGTTTGAGTGCAATGGAGTCGTCACACCGCCGAATAATCAACGACTTGGAGGAAAAGCACCGGAAGGAGATCGACAGGTTACTCATGGAAAAAGAGACAGCTCTTGCCGAGGAGACACAGGTACATCTAACTTTGACTTAATTTGAAATCTGCATAAAATGTTTTTTTTCATAACAGGCAACTCTAGCTGCCCTTGACGCCATGCGTAAAGCACATCAAAGCGAGGTTCAACGAGAAGTGGCACGATTTAAGCAGGAATTTCTCCGGCAATTCCAAAAGGGTGAACACTCTGTGGACTCTACCAAAATTAAAGAGTAAGCTCTCCGCCCACTTTACCCTGTCGTTTTCCGCTCAATAGCTTAACAAATCCTTTTAGCATTTTGGAATATTCGCCTTCTGCTTTTTTTTACAGGGAAGAGCTTGAGGAATTAAGGCAAGAAATCTTGTCGTTCTCCGAGAAATACTCCATTAAGTGCGTAGAGAATGCTGCCCTGGAGGAGAAACTGCGATCGGCTAATCAAAAATTAAAACATTTTCAACAGATGCAGCAGCTTGAGTTGAGGTAAATTTGAATTTAAGTTATTATTACACAGACTGTTTTTTTAAATGTAAAGAGAAGAGTTCCACAACTGATGTCTTAATGATGCTTAATCCTGAACACAGTGTTGCAGTCAACCTAAGCTTAAGCTTACTCAGCTCGAAATATCCAACTAGAATCAATTTACTATATTGTGTACTCAGTGTATACTCAAACTTAAAGCGATTATTGGCCATATATGCTGCAGCCAGATCAGGAGATGTAAAATCTTTTAGTTAAAGTTTGAGAAACTCAAATATTTCTTCAAATCCCTTCTACTATACGTTGAGTCGACATACCAAGGGATCTTCCAATTTCAACAACACAAGTGAAATGAGTTATTAAAACATAAAATTTCACTCTACTACTGTTAATGTCTGAATTTGAAGCCTGTTCCGGTCTAGGGTTTACTTAATGAAAAAGTTCGATTTGTTACATGATTGAAAAGTCGGTTATAATGTTTTCACTTTCAGTTGATATAAATGCGAACATTTTTTTTTTTTTCATTCTTCTTAATAGAAATAAACAGTTCCGTGCACATTTAGCATCTGAAGATCCATCGAGCGATGTAAATTTCGTGCAAGGACTAACGTCGTCAAAAGAAGAGCAGCCATGCCCTGACAGTGAGGTAAGTGCAACCACCATTTGTATCGAGCGCCTATCGCGTGCATGAAGTTGTTGATTTTCAATGCATATGTAAATTTTGCCATGACTCTTTTTTCCAAACAATCGCTTTTTAGTGCCCAATTTTGTTACTAAAACCGATTTGAATTGTTTAGGAATAAGTTCCGTACTAAAAAATAAACAAAACACAACAATAACTTGCATATATGAATATAAACATACAAATCTTATATATAACCTCAAAACCAACATCAATCAGCATGTGCTTGATGTTAGTCACATACCACAGGCACAATCAGAAAACACTAAGTCAACCGAACAACAACATGCACCAAAACCACAGAAACAGCAACATGCCATAACCAGCAGTCAATTGGATTCGCATACAAAATCCAGTCTCCTGGACATAGGTTTGCCACCACCCTCGCTACTCACATCTGATCCGCCAAAATTTGATAACGAGATAAATTTCGTCTATGATCCGTGCTACAAACTGAACGGTGCATACCGTTGTGCAACCAGGAACCCCATAGAAGGTAAAGACCAGTCGAAGGAAGTGAAGCTAAAATTGGAATTTGTCCTTTTTGGCATTACTCTGCTCTACACAAACTCTGTCTCTACCTACACTGTCCTCCTTTTATGTTGAATATCTTTTGTAAACTGTAAACCTTTGTCTAATTTTGTTGTGTTTGTGTTTGTGTTTGAATTTGTTTTTGTTTAATGTTGTATTGTATTCAAGTGTTCTTTTAGATTTAAGATACAAACTCATGCTGATTTCATTTTCAAATGTTCAAGTAATTGCGGAATTTTCATACCGGCTTACCATATCTCTAAGGCGATTAAACATCTGTTCTTGCAACTTTCGAGGTGTTGATTGCATGCAGTCAGTGAGATTTTACAGGCAAGTTTAACGAACAGATTTTAACGGACCTGACTTGGACTGATTTTCAAAAGTATGAGTTTACTGATGGTATGCAATTAAGTTTCCCGTTTGTTTTTTAAAACACTTTGATCAGATAAAAAAGAGAGCTTAAATCAAATAAGAAATTTTTAGCCCACCCATTAGATATCTGATACATTCATAATTAAAAAAAAGGGAAGACACGTTAATGATGTTGGATGCATATATATTTAAAAAGGGATTGTAGGCAATAACATATTCGGCTTAATCTCACCCCCAACAAATTTAAATCTTTTTCCGCGGTTTTTGTTTTCTGCGTTTTATTGTGTAGATAACTAGATTTTGTTCATGTGAGTCTTTGGTTCATAAAAGCTTGCTTGATTTCTTTTTATAGGAATAATACATACCAACAACATTCAGAAAATTGGGGATACCCATTTGTAACAAATCAATTTAAATAATGAATTCGGCGGTACTATGGCTATCCACTGCATACCTTAACAAAAATCAATCTTTAAAACATTTTTTTTAAAGTAATTTTAAGAAAAGTTTCAGCCTTATTATGCGTATTTGCATATTTACTTTTTAAGCCCCATGTGAGTTTATAACTTGTCAGACTACAGTTAATATTCGTTGCCGTAAAACATTTTGCAAGAACAGAATGATATCGTTTTATACAATTATAATAAAGAACAATTCATTTGTAATTGAAATCGAATTAATGATCAAACATATTGTACATATAACTGATAATTCCTGCATCTCACTAACTTGTTTCATGCTCTCATCCATATTGTGTTAAATCATTGATTGCGCATGTCTTAATTTTTTGACATGACCGTTATTATACAGCAGCTCCATTTTACTACAATAAATCTAATGTAAACACTTTTATTTTCAGGTCTAGGAACATCACTATCTCATACAATTTTTAGGAATGTCCCGAGAACACCGTCATCGAGCTGCAGCAATGAAAAAATATCAGCTAGATCATCACCCTCCTCCCCTCATCGAGATCAATCCAATCAGCCTCTATTCAAAACATCCAGAGTTTCGCTAACACTGCAATCCAACAAAAAGCAAACCCATCAACAAGAAATGTCAACCAAAGCACTAACCCATCACACAAACACCTCCGCACCCAAACCGATGATGATGGCGACAACGACCAAACCAGTGGAACAACCAAAGAACATTAATTTATTAAAAACTGTAAATCCAAATTCAATTCAAATTAAATTAGTTAATAATCTTAGTAATGATAATCTTAGACTTAGTAGTAACCTTATAAATAGTAGTAATAATGATAACACTTCACATAGTAATAGTGACAATACCTGCAACATCAATACGAATGCTAGCATGCGCAGTAAGTACAGTCGAACATGTCATCGTAGTGCGAGTGGCGACGGCTCTTCAGGTGGCATTCAAAATAAGCTTGCCATCAACTTGGGCAGTTTTAGCGAGATAATCCGCAAGACATCAACGACAGCATCAATGTTTGCAGCTAAAAGCAATGACCGCAGTTTAACCACGGGGATGCAAAGGAGCAGGGGTGATGATCAGCAGCAAAACACCATAAATATCGATGGCAATGAAACAGTGACAATAAAAGGCAGCCATAATGCCATTCTCAACGAGTCAGCATCGACTAAAATCTCCAACAGCTGCAAACAGAACCATTCAACATCAAATATAAGTGTCAAGCTATGCTCACCCCCTCCCTTAAGTGAGAGGGACACTGAGCATCAACATGCGACCTCACACCTGAGAAGATTTGAGTTGGAAATCTAATAACACCTTTAACGAGAGCTGAACAACTTCGTCGTTCCCGACACCAACACGGAGACGGACGCTTAAATGAACCAAAACGTCGGAAATCGTTCAAATTGAAGCGCATGTGTGTTATGTTAATTGTAGGAATTGTAAAGTCTTCATTTTACCTCCCATTCTTTTCTTTTCCGACTTTGCGTCGCGTCCTCCTTCACATTAGCTAACAACGTTAACATTTGAACCCTATAATTATGAATTTTAAAATGTAAATTTATGAAAATTTTTGATTACATACATTAAGGCAATTTATATACCGTATATACTTAAAATGAGAGAAGAGTTATTAGTCGCACTAGTGTAGGAAAAGATGTTTTTATTTTGTTTTGTTAAACCTCCATATTTTTTGTTTTCTCTTCAGCACCGTTGGAAAATCCTTTATTTTCTTTAAATAAAAACAAACATTTATTGAATATTAATGATGTCTTATATATTTTATTTCATCGTGAGAAAGTGGTGGTTGGTGTTTTCAGTAGGATTATTATGAAATCTAGAAGCAGCATGGTTTGTATTAACTTAGGTTTTATAAGAAAATTACTTTGAAATAAAAAGAAGCAGATATCAATACAAACATCCTTTATAAGAAGAGCAATGTTTAATATACTCAGATAATGTAGAATGAATGACAGTTCTAGTCCATATACAGAATGGAGGTCGCCTACAGAATTCTTGGTGCTCAAAATTGGAAAAAGACCTCAACAAACTGCTAGTTACAGATTGAACCAGGTAGAGAATTTTGTTTTTGGAGGCCCAGTACAATAGCACAAGCTCTATACAGTAGCACCTTATTCTAAGAACACGAACCTAAATTTTTAATCATGAATTTCCTTTAAAATGAAATGTAAAATTTAAAAAAAATATTTTTGAATTTGAACGTACTCTTAGACTCGAAAAGTAAGGTAAGAGATAATTACTGGTTATTAATTAGTTTCCGCCTTAATCCTTTTCTGTAGGTAAGACTGCATGAAAATCCTCAGTTCAACAGCATTTTTTACGTTAAAAATACGAAGCGAACTTTTACTTTAAATATTTCGAAAATATTCCTAAAAACAAGAAGCAGTGAAATCGATCTTCAGTTTAAAATGTCAGGTGTAGAAACGTTTTTTAATAAAGTTTTATCAACCTGCAGATTGGAGAAAAAATTCCCAATTTCCCAAGTTTTAAGAAGAGTTTAATTTAATTCTCAACCAGTTTATATTTCTAAGAAAAATTCATACATGCTTGTGTTATGTCAACCCGCGTTAAAAAACTGAGTGAAACCTAATTACAACTTAATCGAATCAAACCGAACAATATTTATACAAAACCGAGAAACGTTTGATTCGAACCCTATTGAAAAAACCAATGAGAATGTAGACGGTGCGGATATATGATGCTGAACTGAAACAATCTTAATCGAATTCGACAATAGAAATCGATTTGTCGCATAATGTGGCTGTGTGTTTATATATACATATATTCGTCCTTTATGTGGTGTACTCAAACAAGTAAGTTGCGTTTCTACTTGCGGATTGCAAAACTATAGCATCAACAAATTATGTATACACACAACACATGATGCTTACTTAACTCTGCGAACACAAAATGTCGCGAATTGCGAGTAGAAGAAAATGCGAAGAGAAATAAATGAACAGAAGAGGAAAAAATTTAATTAATTTGCAGACACCTACAACAGCGAAACTTACTTGGAGCAAATTAGAATCGAATTATACAACCTACTTGTCCCACTGCACAATTCATATTTTTTTGATATGCTGTTATCATAAAACCTAGCGCGATGATTTAGGTTACATAGTGCTATGCTTCTAGGAGGAGGAAACATCAATTCGGGGAGAGCATTGCATTTTCTATGGGATTTTAGACTAAAATAATAAGAGTTTTATAGAGGAAAGTAGTATACCATGTCGTGGAATATCATGCGAATGAATCGCTTAACTGGAGTTCATAAGCTAGACGAGGGTCTTATCTACAGTGACGAGCATAAATGTTCGAATGTTTACTGTGTTCAACCTTACCTATCCATAAAATCTTTATTTTTAAACGAAATACGTAAATTTTTTATGTTCAATTCTTTATTAATTTGTTTAAAATTCTGCACATTTTTAACAAAAAAAAAAAACAAACATTACCCTATTCGAACACTTTTCGCACGGAATGTTTTATTAGCCCAGACCACTATAAATTTCCGGTGATCTGCTATTTTTTCCCTGATGGTTGTATGCCAATCTCTTATGGTTACTGACATCATTGTAGTAAAGGAATTACTTTAAAATATAGTTTGCAGTTTTGTTATTTTTTTGTGATTTTTAAAAATGCGTAAAATATCGAAAGAAATCAAAAACAGATTAGTGGTTTTGACAGAAAAAGGAAAATCCACACGAGAAATTGCGAAAATATTAAAAATCAGTAATTCGACTGTATATTGCCCCCAGAAAAAGCAAAATGTAAGCAGCAATGCAGAGTCTAAAGGATGTTGAAGGTTATTGAAAGACGGAGATGCGCGTGCAATGGAGCGTTTGATACGACGTAAGAACTCAACGCCAAAATTAGCTGCTATAGGTATCAATAAGTATATAAGTGAGTGGGCTACGCGCCGAGTACTTCGAAGACTTGGACTTGTTTCAGCAGTGAAACAAAAAAAAAAACGCTTTGTAGGACAAAAACAGAAAGTCGAGGTTAAAGTTCTGCGAAGACCATTAGCATTTGACTGCTGAGGACTGGAAAAGAGTGATCTGGTCGGATGAAACAAAAATAAACCGTTTTCAGTCAGATGGAAAGCAATATTTTTGGAAAAGAAACCATCCAGAAGCACCAAGTAAAGCAAATGTAAAACATGGTGGTGGTAACCTGATGGTATGGGGTTGCTTTACTTAGTGGCATGTTGGTCCAGTAAAAAATTGAAGGGATTATGAAGAAGGAGAATTTTCTTCACATACTCTAGGTAAATTTACCTATTTTACGTGGCCAGCGCAAGGCCCGGATTTAAATCGAATTGAAAATTTGTGGGCTTTGCTCAAAAAAAGGAATGGCAATCTATGAAAGGCCTCCGAAGAATGAAAATGAGCTTTGGTAAATGTGGAAAAAGAATGGAAAAATATTCCGAATAATTTATTTAGAAAACTAGTGGAGAGCATGCCAAAACGCATTAAAAGTGTCATAAGAAATAAAGGGCTGTGGACTAAATAATTAAACATTTTTTTTTCTAACGTGCAAAAGTGTTCGAATGGGGTGATGTTTGATTTTTTGTTTTATTTTTGTTTTTATTTTGTTTTTGCATTTCTTTTAATTTGAAATGTGCAGAAACTTAAATAAATAAATGAAGAATTAAACATAAAAATGGTGGTATTTCGTTTAAAAGTAAAGATTTTATGGATAATTAAGTATGAAAACAGTAAACAGTCGAACATTAGTGCTTTCCACTGTACTTTATGAGTGTCTCTTTTTTAAGAAAAAACGTTTTCAGGCATTTTTGCATAGTGTGTTTTATTTTTTTAAATGAAAATGAAAATTTAAATAAAAAAATCCATCCACAAATTGTCACATTTTAAAACCTACTTAAGACCACAGCGTTTTAAACATAAAAAGTCATTTCAAAAGACAGCAATGCTAGATCAAATTCTTTTGCGCTTTTGCAGTGTATCGGCTCCGTATAGTGAAGACATTGTATTTGATAGTGTTAAGTGCACAATTAACAAACAACTGCTCCGGGAGAGTGTGTTAACGCTCACCGAAATGTATGCCTTTTGTTAAAATTCCGAAACTTTCGACTTTGTACATATGATCGTCAGAGTTATTTTAAGTCATGAATTACGGACTATTCTCTCCTTTTTAAGAATGAGTTAGTCACATTCGACTTAAAATTCGAAGCCAACATCACGGACTTTCCTCATCGCAGTACTTCGGCTAACGTTTTACCCATTACAAACATCCACAAAACATCAAATGCATGAAAAAAGTCGGCCAGCAACAATAATCCACAGAGCAAGGAAATCCTTTTTTCGTTGGTGCTCACTGCATAAATGATGTCAAGTTAAAACAATTTCATATCATATTTCAACTTTTATTTATAATAAATAATAATAACATTAATAATAAAACCCATAATTATGAATATAAGTAACTAAAACAAAAAAAATAAAATTCTAGAAGCATTCGAGGAAAAGAGTCAGACTTATTTTTCTTACTACAAAGATGATCAATAAAGCATCCGTAGAGCAATCAGCTTACATTTTATACCCAGTATAGCTTCGAATTTGCCTTGAGTTATATGTCAAAAAGTCTTCTTGACCCATAGTTAGTTAGTGCCTTCAAAGAACATTTAATAACAAGATTTTATCCTTCGTTGACAACAAAAATGGATTTGGTTCTTTTTCGAGCACTTCTCACCTACGCCATCGTATCGCAGGTAACATAAAAAATTACTTTTCAGGAAATTATAGTACAGCTGTAACTTTAGACTTGGAAAAAGAATCGGATAAGGTATAGTATGAGGCTGATAGGTACAGCTGGACGATGCCAACAAACTATTAATTTTCAAAGTCATCTTCTGTGTTTCTCCAGTCCCCAGTGAATGTGCATCTTAGCAGGCTCCAATTAACTCAAATTGGACTGTTAAGAGTGATCCTTACTCCACACTTAATCCATCGCACAGAAATAGTTTTAACTATACTTAAAAAACTCAGCTACCAATACAAAATATCTTGTTTATCATCTGACAATGACATCATTACAAGCAACGTTTTCTTAAACGTTTTGATCATTATTCATAACTTACCTTTCACCTTTTTAAACATTCCTCTTTGTTAATTATTTTCTGTTTGAATAAGAAGAAAAGCCATAGAAAATTTTCTGCGATTTTTACACACGAACATTACGACCGATACAAACAACCCGAATGTTTATAAAAGAGATAATTTTATTTTCAAAGTTTAATTTAATTCTCAACCAGTTCATAATTCTAAACAGATTTCGTATATGCTTGTGTTATGTCAACCCGAGCTAAAAAACCGGGTAAACCCTAGTTACAACTTAATCGACTCAAACCGAACAATATTTATACAAAACCGAGAAACGTTTGATTCGAAACCTATTGGAAAAACCAATGAAAATGTAGACGGTGCGGATATATGATGCTGAACTGAAATAATCTTAATCGAATTCGAAAATAGAAATCGATTTGCTTATATGTACATATATTCCACCTTTATGTGGTATACTCAAACAAATAAGTTCCGTTTCTACTTGCGGGTTGCCAAACTATAGCATCAACAAACTGTGTATACACACAAAACACACAATACATGATGCTAACTTAATTCTGCGAACACAAGAATTGCGAATCGTGAGTAGAAGAAAATACGAAGAGAAATAAATGAACAGAAGAGGAAAAAATGTAGGCCCCAATTTTAATACGGAGCGTGTACTGCGGTTGAATTCTCAAAGTAGGGGAATGCTGATAGCTAATTTATATGGACATCTATTGTAAACGTAGAGACAAAAGAGTCATAAAGACGAGACAGTCAATTTACTTCTACAAGATACAGAACACATCAATGTTGCCAAAAGAATTTGCATGTCTCTTAAACAACACAAATAAAAAGTAAAAAAAATATCATGCTTATGATATGAATTTACTTGCGATCTTTATAAGGGTAATAAAACAATATTGAACATTGAGCACAGTAAATTCTGCAGTCGAGTAATCAATGAAATACATACACTTTTTTAACGAATCATAATAATAAAAGTAAGCGAAACAAATTGGATCGATTAACACATTTTAGTATAGCGGAGGCAACAAGAAAAAAAAGCAGACATTTTTGGGCTCGTCCGGGATTTGAACCCGGGACCTCCCGCACCCTAAGCGGAAATCATACCCCTAGACCAACGAGCCAACTGTGAGTTATTCACCAAATTTGGGTTTTGTTTGAAAAAATATTTTTTTGTTGAGTGGATGTTGATGGAAAATATTACGTATTTAAGCAAAGATATTCACAGCATCTTAAAGCGTGTCTACAATTTATAACGTATACATAAGACGGGACCTGCTCGCAACCTGTAGTGATCGGATAACAGTACGAGGTTTTATTTGACGTCCCTTCCAAACGACAGACGAAAAGCTGGTTTTGTTTATTAATACAATACAGACTTTACTATACGAACATTTTTGAAGCACATTAAGGAAAAGTAAGAGTTGCAAAAAATAATTTATTACTTATAAATATTTATTTAGAGTTCTTCGAACTTCTACCCAGCTGCATTGTACAATTAATCTGGACTGCTAAGTAATTCGAGCCATACGGGACAAAGTGGAAAAATTACTTTTAGCTATTTAATTAAATTAATTAATTTAATTACGAAAAGCTGTTTATGATTTGTTATACCCTTTTACGCAATAGAAACGACAAGGACTGAAATCGCTGTGAATATTCTTAAATTTCTACCCATCTAATATCAAAACAAATCCAACCAAAGATATTTATTATGTTCACATTAATTTATGAATATAAGGAATATTGGATGGGGCAACAGTTCACAAAAGGACCTGGACTTAGCTTCTTCGAAACTAGGTTTGCTGTGTGTGTTATTCTCTTACGATATAGGAATTTCGCAGTACGAGGAAGTCTCCAATTGGCATTCGATATTCGTGGAGTATTGTAAGCAGAAGTGATGCCATGAAACAAAGCGAAGTTCTCAGTCAAGGAACCGAACTTTTGATGTTCGATTTATGAGTGTTCCAAGTTGGCGTGTAACAATGCGTCTCGTAGTAATATTCTATATGTTCATATATATTTATATTGTTTAACATTCAGACACCATAAAGTAGTCTCCTTGTTGGCAGCATAAACGATTGCATATTTGAAATAGCATTATAAAGCATCCAGTAAGAAAATGTGTGGAAAAGTCTATTATGTTTGTGGATAGTAATTATATAGTAGTTTATCGGACGATTACTTTAACAAAGTAAAACCCACTTGGCTTCCTAAATCTATGCAAAACAATTTTTTTATCTAAACAGTGTTGCGGAACGAAAACTTGTCACGTATTCTTGTAGACATGTTTTTGTGCAAAAGATATATTTATTGTTTTCTATGTGAATGAGGACGTGAATTTGGTTTTCTTCACAGGATTCTAAAAGAAGTTATCATAGCTCGGTTTGACATAAAATTGTGTAATGTAAACTATGTTGACTAATCCAACTCTTTAGTTAAAGTTTTTTTTTAGTTTTACTCATCTAACTCTTAACTGTGCACGAATAAACATAGTCAAAAATTTCGTCGTAGGTTGGAATCTGGAGCCATTAGGGTAACCTGTTAAATGTTGGTATTTCTGGTGTGAATTACAAGAAATTCAATCCGGGATTCAACTCGCGAGATGATGAAAACGTCCTGTAATTTTAGAAGTTTTCAAAAAAGCCAGAGAGCTGTATTCATGACGTGTGTTCTCTAATAAATCCGCATTTGGAAAATTTCTTTGAAAGACAAATCCAATTTTAACATAAATGCCTTACAACAAATTTATAAATGCAGCATAACACTCATATATGCTGCATTTATAAATTTGTTTAGACTTCTTAAATTCGAATTTCCAATCAGTGCTATAGCAACTTAGCTAACATGGCTTTCTGCCCACCATTACAAAAACAATTTTCATCGTACTTAAGTTTCCCCATAAGTTAAACGTAACTTACAGATTTTATCTTAAAAATAAATGACTTCATAGTTTGTATGTCAGAAGACCCACCATACGTATAAAATTCCACAATGCGCCTTTACTACCAGTTTATCGTGAGATGTTACTACCGTAAACAATATAGACAGACACCGGTTCACATAAAATTTAACCCATCTTTGCGATAATATACGATGAATATTTACTTCTTTTGGAAACTTCTACGGTCACCGCTCTCTGGCAGAGGACTGAAGAAAGAAATTCTTATGCTCAATATTCTTGATGGTTGAAATCAATCAACAGTAAAGTGGAATCACTTCAGATAAACAGTTTAAGAGCCTGCAAAATTAAACTACAGAACAGCTTCACTCCTAAACCCGCGCACAAAAAAATTAATAAATTCTTAACCGGTCAAACACTTTCATTCTTTAGGCGAACAAAACGTACGCATTCCCATGCAAATTCATCGCTGTCTATCTACGAATTTTTTCTTTCATCAGCGAATTATGAACAGAAAAGGGATAAATCAAAGTAGAAAAACAAAAATTACTCTCAATTATCATAAGGAATTCGCAACGGCGAGTACTACATAGTCTCCGCCGTACAGGTGAGAACGAATACCTTTATGTGAATAGATGGTTGTACTTCCAAAGCCTTCCCGTCATCAATTCTCCATCCTATTTAATCGTCTTTAAGAAAAGGTAACGTACCATTACGTGGATTACATCATCATCTTCATCATCGTCATTGGCCACACTCCAAGCTGCAAGACAGATAAAAAGACAAACGACAAGTAGCAAAACAATGGGGAATCGAATTAAATCAGGTCCAGAAAGAGGAAGCGCAAAAACATTTCGACCGCAAATAACCCCGAAAAGTTTCCGCAAGGCATATGATACCATCCCAGCGCACCACTTCTGCTGTTTCAACTGCAGCAACGGTGTCTAAGGTGCAAGACGTGATTTATCAAAAGGCGCTCCCAATGATCGCGCACGGGACTCATAGCCGCCGCTGTCATCGTCGTTGCCACACGCTAAATCAGTCGCTGCCGGTCGTGAGCTTTTATAAGGTCAATTAGAAAGTGTATGTGAAGATGTCTGCCGCTGCCTTCCTTCATTGGGCTGTGGGAAAATTTTCCACAGTTGAAATTCTCAAATGAACTACCTAACTCCTGAAATTTGCACACCCGATGCGATTTTTGATGCAACAGCGGAGATTGTCTAATGACAATTGTCACCTGGGCGCCACAAAGCTCAAGAAGATGAAGACCCTCTGAATCAGCTTAATCAATCAAGTTACATTAGTGTGTGTTACGTGGGTTTAATATATCTCATACAGGATTGCTGCGAGAAAAAGATTAATTTATACGCAAAAGGAAATTCTTCGAAAACCAAAACTGAATGGCGATGTATACAACACAGCAAAATACCAATTGCCCTCGGGCTCGTCCGGGATTTGAACCCGGGACCTCCCGCACCCTAAGCGGAAATCATACCCCTAGACCAACGAGCCATATGTTAAAATGTTGGCTAAAAATAACTTCTAAATACTTTCTCTAATACAAAGTGAGTAGTATAGGACGACAAATAGACTGCATATTATTTGATAATAATCTTTCGTTATAGCTTTCTTTCAAATGTGAAGTGAAATTCCATTTTTTAATAAGTTCCATTTTTGAATATCTCTGAATTTTATAAGGTAAATAAAACTAATATTTTGGGAACATCGAACTAACTACATACACATGTATGTATGTCTAGTTACGAGCATTTATAACTAAAATACACAAATTCGAAAATCTGAAAGTACACGGCTTGGATTTGATGTTAACATAGTTTTGCTTAAACACGAATAAAATTTACTTCACTGCAAATCAATGCTAACCTTTAGGACAATATAAGAGAGTGTTAAAGAGAATATAATTTTTCGATATAACTTGTGTGACTCATCACACAAAAAACTTGAAAAAAAAATTAATTTGCGGTACTTTGAGTTAAAACTATTCAAATAGTGTGCCACAGCCTACTGTTGGTGCTGTTTCTTCTATTTTGGTTCATGTTTCACTTGTTGCAGGATTGGTTGCTATTGTTGTTCCTCGGAACATACACTGTAGCATATTCGACTGCGATTTTGATGTTTTTCTTTTTTTTCGAATTGATGTGTTTCCTGCTATTATCAGAAAACAGGTCTTCTTTCGTTTTGGCTACAAATGTAGATTTATGTTGATTATTTCATTCTTCTTTTTTCTAGGAAATATAATTGATTCCTATTGAATTTTCGTTTTTTTGAAGCGGAATTTGGATTTATTTACACTTTGCATAGGCAAACAAGTATTACAGCCAAATTACATAAATATATCTCCCCAGGATTGTATCCTGCAATCAACTGACAACTGAAGTACAAACTTATCATCAATTCGCAACTGAGGCTCCATACTTAAAGTGTCGGGTCATATAAAATTAGCTTCACCCCAATTTGAATTTGCCGTTAATGAATTGACCCATAACTTTTTTCAAAAAACTGGCTGAGTTGTTGATCACACGAGTTTTTGAAGAGACTTTCACTGAAATAATTAACATAATATTTCTGTCTGATTAACGTCCCGGCGTTTCGCATGTTATTTCCATAAAAAAGAATACTCGATCGAGAATCGCTGCTGCACTTCGCACAGTGTGGCAAAAATGGCCGTTTGACGGCGATATTATCAGCTAACCGGAAAGGTAACTTTTATTGAGATCGGTTACGTTTTTAAAAATCGCCGCTTTTGCCATAGAGCTGCCCCATAGTGCGTCGGCATCTCCTTAAGTACTCAAAATTGAAAATTTGTAAATAATTTATGGCATGCGTGTTCCGTGCTGTTTGTTATTTATTATTTTGCGAATTGTTGTAATGAATGGGTATAAAACCGGGAAAGAGACCTTATTTTTGTTGTTGAATACGAAGGTTGCCTTTTTTATTTCGGGATTGGGCAACCCTAGTGTTGCAATCTGGAAACTGAAAGCACTATCGTAAAGTTTGACATTTTTGAGGTTATACGCACTCAGAAAGTTTTGACGCACAAGCGCTATTTGTGTTGTTTACGGTAACTTAAAAGAGTCTTCTCGCCCAAAGAATGGAATTAAGTCGTGAAAATCTTAGTGAGATTATTTTTTAAAACTTTCGACGTGAATCAACTCAACAACAGTGCATCGATGAACTTAATTCAATTTTTGGCGATGAAGCTCCATCAAGGACCAGTGTTTATCGATGGTATGGTGAATTCAACTAAGGTCGTAGTTTACTCCAAGACGAATTTTGTGAAGGTCGTCCAAAATCAATTGTTGTTCCGGAAACCATTGATGCTGTGCGCCGACTGATATTGCAAGATCGCCATGTGACCTATCGTGAGATTGAGACAACCTTAGGCATAAATGGGACCAGCATACATTCAATATTGCACGAACATTTGACCGTTAATTAATTGCGTGCGTTGGATCCCACGCAATTTGTCCATCGCTCTTGTCGATTGGTCGAAAGAAATGCTCCAAAAATACGATCGCGGTGCTTCGATACGCGTCTATGACATCGTAACAGGTAATGAATCGTGGATTTACGCGTATGAGCCCGAAAGTAAACAGCAGTCGACTGTGTGGATGTCGAGCCAAATCCAATAAAAGTTACTCGCGCACGAAGCACTTCCAAGTAAATGGTCGCGTGTTTTTTCGAAAAAACTGGACATGTCGCAACCGTACCACTAGAACAACGTAGAACAGTCAATTCTAAGTTGTACCAGTTGTTGTGGTGTTGTGGTGCCAGTTGTCTTCCAAGAAATCAGGCAAACCAACCGCCGAAGGCGGATCACTCTTCAATATGACAATGCGAGATCTCACAATTCAATTTAAATTAATAATTAAATTAATAAATTAAATTTAAATTGAAAAAACATCGATTTGATGAGTCATCCGCCATATAGTCCTGACTTGGCACCGAATGACTTCTTTTTATTCCCGTACGTAAAAAATAACATAAGAGGTCAATGTTTTTCGACAGCTGAAGAAGCGGTTAATGCATTCAGAATGCATGTTTTGGAGATACCTCAATCAGAGTGGCAAAAGTGCTTCGACAATTCGTTCAAACGATTGTAAAATTGTATAGATCTTAATGGAGAATATTTTGAAAAACAATGAAGCTATTTTCGATGATTAATATTTGCTTTTGTTCTCTAATCCCGAAATATAAAAGGCAACCCTCGCAGTCTGGATATCATTCAATGCAGTCTCTCGCTGACATTCATACCGAACGGACGTGCCGCTCCTTACCAGACAGTAATTTAAATTATTAAAAAAAAACCAAACAATAAAAAACCCAAAGCAATTAGTAAGCAATAAACAAGGTTTATTGCACTACATTGAACTGAAACCAATAAAAAAAAGGAAAAACCGAAAACAGTTCACAAGTGCAAGTCACAAGTGGGATTTCAAGAATGGAAATTGACCCAAAAATCATTGAAGCAATTACTGCTTCGAGTAAGGGTCTCTTCCAGGAATTGAAGAGCGCAACAAGACCACTTTTCCCTCCTTAGTGAGGGAAATATTGAAAGAAGTTGCCCAAGAAGAAAAACACGCCTTGAACCTAGAAGCGAATGAAGACCCAAAAAAACAACCGTTGGCAAAAGAACAGACAACCAGCGTGCAGAAAAGTACACCTCCCTAACCAGGACAGAAAAGGCCCCTTACGACACCACCCAAGAAAAGGAAGAATCCAAGGATAGTAGCAGTCTTAACAACAACGGATGACGAAACTTTCACACCCGTGAAACCAGTCAGGCCCAAAAAGAAAAAGACATTAGCGGAACCAACCCAGTCACGAACAGCAACATCCATCCCAACCACAAAAGAGAAAACTTTGCCAACAACCATCAACAGGACCTCCGCAATGCCACTTGCTTTTTGGCCAATGTAGCCAAAATACAACGGTACGCTAGGGCCTATAAAATAACATTAACAATCAAGAACCTAAATACCGGAAAAACCATTATTAACGTGAACACACGCGAATAATTCCAACTAATGAAGAAATTCCTGAAGGAGAGGTGCATCAAGCACTTCACCTACACGCCTAAGGCTGATAGGAAGAATATCCTAGTAGTTAAAGGTATACACTCCTCGTATAACGATGAGGAGACCAAGGAGGAACTAATAAAGATAGATATCCCAGCCATGAAAATATCCGCGATAAAATCGACAAAGGGAATCGACAAGAGGTTCAACTGCCACGTTGTGGAGGTTGAAAAACCAAACCAATAGCGGAGATTATCAAAACGACGGTGATCTTAAATTAACGCGTCCACTGGGAGCAATTCAAAAGTATGGACATCGGGCAATGTAAAAACTGCCAGTGGTATGGACATTCCGCGACAAACTGCGGAATGCCATACGTATGCGTTAAGTTCAACGCAAAGCACGGGCCTGGAGAGTGCAAGAGGAAGGAAAACATTGTACCAGAGATGTACTGTGCAAATTGCAAAACCAACGGACACCCGGCAAATTACAAGTGCTGCCCCGTGTAAAAGGCAAAGATAGCCGAAAAAACACCGCTATGGCTGAGAAGAAGGCACAGCAAGAATTTACCGCAAAATCCGCCTGCACCATAATGAAACCTTCAATGAGCTTCGCAGACGTGGCGAGGATCAACGCAATAAGCCAATCCACTGTTGCCCGAAAGGAGCAACCAACACAACCGAAGTCATCCAAAGTGAATCAACCAAGGTTGACGACAGAAAGAAGCACTAAGGACATCAACCTTGAAGAGGAAATGTTTAACACTTTCGGTAAAGACCTCCCGTCGCTCATGATCAAAGCTAAAAGTGCTATACCGAAAGGATATAACAATTTAAGCACGGAAGAAAAATCCGCGGCACTAGCCGCATTCTTGTTCAAATTATGCGTTTAAAAGCAATGCGAATAATCGCGTACAATGATAATTCATTGTACGCGTTAGTCAGGCGATCTGTTTTTAGTCTTTTCCTAAGAGCAAAAAAAACTTGCCATAGTGTTACCTGTCTCAAGCATCGAAATAACGTATCTTTCGAAGGTTATTCTCTTTTCAGATTTGACAGTGTCGAAGGGAAACGGGGTACAGCCGTCCTCATTAAGAAGATCATCGCTGCCAAACAAGTCGTTATCCCGGACCTGAGATGCATCGAAGCTACCGGTATAGAAATCCAGGTGAACTCCACAGAGACGTTGTTGGTGCTGAGCATTTACAACCAAGAAGGAAGCAGTGCTTCTATGGACCACGATCTTGAAGTCCTAAATGGCCTTGTTTCAAGGTATATCTATGGCCTCATAGGGGGAGACTTCAACGCACGGCACACAATGTGGATGGACACAGAAGCTGACAGGACGGGGAACATCATGGTTAAATGGCTAGAGGATAATGCCAAAATGCAGTCCTTGGTTGTGATCTCGCAACCTGCGCCAACCTTCCCTAGAACGCCATCGACACTGGACTTCTTCCTAGGGACCTCCAATCTGGTAAATATTCTGCCAGAAATAAGGAATATTTATAATTAACCAACCAGAAGAGGACGTCATCAACTATCATCAGTTGGACGTGGGAAAACTGCACGAGGATATCCTGGGGAATATCCAAATATCAACACCGACGAGGAATCTCACCAATACGGAAATCGTCGCTGCTATCGATGGATTGGAGGACACAATCAAGAACGCCTTAGAACAGCAGAAGCGACCAAGAACAAATAGGGACAGGTACAGCCATTTACCAGTTCATATCCAAAATCTCTACCACCATAGGCAGAGATTGAGGAAACGTTTGCAGCGAATCGACCGCGGCGAACTGAACACGGTAAATGGCGAATACCAGACCGTTCTCAGCGAGTTGAACTGAACAAACATCATGTTTCGTAATGCGGTTCAACTCCACCATAAAACGGTCCTGCAAAATAAACTTAAAACAATAAGGCCGGGACCAGATACCTTCAAAAAAATCAACGAGATCATCGGAAAAAGGAAGAAATTGCCACCAACCATAAAGACAAACCGAATAGATGCGACTACCCCAGAGGAGAAAGCAGAAGCTTTCGCATCTCACTTTGAGAGCAGTTTCAAGCCCAAGCCTCCGGAAGATCAGAACTTCGTGGCAGAAGTGAGAGACTACGTGAGCAGCATCCAACGCCCATGCACCTACAGTCAACGACGGACAACCAGAAACTTGCAGCAGCAGAAGAAATCGAGGAAATCACCCATGGAAGTGCGGCAAAGAAATCGGCCGGAACGGACAAAATTTCCAACTTCGTCCTTAAGCGGATGCCACACATCGTTGACAACGTGACAGGATACTGACCCATATCGCTGCTAAGCAATATGGGCAAAATCCTGGAAAGGTTGTTAGTGCAGAAAATTAAGCAACACTGCACGGAGTCAAACATCATCCTAGACATCCAATTCGGATTCCGGGAAGAACACTCGACTCTGCATCCTTTGATGAAATTTCATCACGATGTCGTGGCTGGCTTGAACAAACACCAAGTCACCGTGGCATGCTTCTTGGATATTGAGAAGGCCTTCGACACGGCTTGGATAGAGGGTCGCATTTTTAAACTCAAATTAATGAGATTTCCCTCTAACCTCATCGCAATCATCCATAGTTTTCTACACACCAGGAGATTCTATGTGGAAATAGGAGGAAGTAAATCAAGAACAAGGAACATCTAGGCAGGCGTTGCACAGGGATCGCGACTAGGACCTATACTGTTTAACATCTACACCGCAGACCAACCGCCATTATCGCCATCTGTTAACTGTTGCCTGTTCTCGGACGGCCCGTTAACATACTCAACATCGCCGTCACCGCAGATAGCAGCGCGGAGGATCGAACAACAAATGGAGAAGCTCTACTTCTACTATCAGAAGTGGGGCATCCACATCAATACCAATAAATCGGTTCTCCTGTGTCTGCGGACACCAACAAGACGAGGTTCCCGAACAGCCGGAAAATGCCGGAGCATTAAGGTAGCTAAGTACAGCTCTAACGATAGGGAACAAGGCGAAGTATCTTGGAATGAACTTCACTGAGAGGTTGAAGTTCAATCTTCACTCCAAAGTGACCCTTCAAAAGGTCAGTCTCGCTTTCCATCGCATCTACTCATTGATACCACGTGAGAACGGACTTGCCGAGAAGACGAAGCTAATACTGTACAAGCAGCTCATACGACCCATTATAGTGAATGGCTTTCCTGTATGGTACAGCATCTCCAAGACCAGCATGAAGAAACTATCGGTCTTGCAACTTTACAAGAAGCAGTTATGCGAAACTGAATCCCATCCTAACCCAATCGTCAGGAACTTAAGGAGCTCAGTCCCTGAACAACGATTTCTCAATGCACACAACATGTTAAAGGAGGAGATTTTCCCCCCGACATTTTCTGTATGCGAGCCGTATCACTTCTTCTGCAGCAGTGATACAACCTACCATCGAGGCTGACCCTGAAAAGGAAAAAGAAAAATTGAAAATTGAAATTGGGTATCATTCATGAGCGATATCCCCGAAGAGAACGGAGCTGAAGTGTTGTTGCAATTAGTTTACTTTTCCTAATTCACAGTCGAATGTGGATAATGGCTGTACGGTGAAGCGTGGATTTATGTGAACTGTTTTAATTTCTTAATGATCTATGTGGTGCTAATACATACATTGATAGTAAATGTTGAATAAAATAATTGATTTAGGGCTTAATTTTTTGTTTGAGGGCCATAAAAGGAAGAATGATAAACTTAAAATACATTGACGTTATATATTTATTTTTTTCGTGTGGAGCTACAGTCCGAGGTGGACTTCGGCCTCAACCAACATGCTACTCCACCAGCACGATTTTTCGCAGGATGCCTCCAGTTGCGCACTCCAAGCTGGTGGAAGTTCACTTGTGTTCACCTAGGCCCCAGGGTAGGTCAACCTCCGTTGTGTTAACCCAATGACTCAGATACATGGCATAGCTATCGCAAGCTTTGTAGGACGCAAAACTTTTCTCTCGAAAATAATAAAGGCTTCCTCATCCGATATTAATAACGTCCAGGTTTCCGCGCCATTAAGTAGGGCTAGGATGATCAAGCTGTTATATAAAGCGAGCTTAGTCCTTCGAGAGAGAAACATCGATTGACAAGAACGATTTTGCGTTTGATTTCAGCACTGATGTTGTTGTCCCTTTTAACAGCGCAGCCGACGTAGACGAAGACCTTGACGCTCTGTCCTGGTAACTGGTAACGCTTTAATGCCAGTAAACGCCTCATTGAAAACTTTGTCCAAAAGGGGACAATTCTCCGATCTATATTCTTATTCCGTGCATAAGCAAAGTTTTCGAGAAGATCATCGTAAGAGCTCTGAGAGAAAGGGTCGAGGAAAAACAAATTCTACCGGACAACAAATTAGGCTTTAGGGCAGGGCATGCTACCACACATGCCGCGTCCAAATCGGTCTCCAACATTCAATGGAACAAGAACAAGATCCAATACTTGCTTGACAGACTGATAGCTGAGTATGAGTTTTGATAAGTTTACAGGTAGAATGTTCGTTGTGAAAAATTACAATGTATATTCTTTTCGCTATTCACCAGCGGTTTTATAGGTTCCATGCCGTATTTAATCGCGTACGCCGATGATCTTACAGTGTACAGATCCGACCCGAAAGTCGGCGTAATAGGTAACTTGTTGCAGCGTGACTGGAAGTTGAAAATAAACTTCCGGAAGTGCGAAACTATTCTCTTTAGAACCCCGCTATCCACTGCCTCAAATGCCTTAGACACGAAACAAAACTAACGCAAGTTTAGCATATTTAACCCACGTTAGGCGGAAAAATGTTGTTAAATCTTTTGGCATTTGGTGTGATCAGTATTTTTACTGCGGTAAGCATGCAACTAAAGCTAAAAAAACATTTGCTGCGGTTGGTCCTTTAACAGCAGAGATACTAGAGATACTTATGGGCCAATCATGGAATATGGTTGTCCAGTGTGGCTCAATGTGAATCCTTCTCTGATGGAGAAGATGAAGGTGTAAGAGAGGTCCTGCCTCCAGTTTCATCGAGCACCTGAATCCGATTACAAGAGATTCTAACACAACGAGGTTTTGTACAACGAGGCAAACCTAATCGGGATAGATAATTTTATTACTAAGCTGATTCGGGGGCATATTGCATGAGCGATGAGTTCGTCCAACAGTCTGATCTTTGGGACTTATTACCCCAACATTATGAACCATGAAGATGTGCGGCTTTATACCGCACTATAAATTCATATGAATATTTTATTTTCTTTGCATATTTGCATGCATATGCATAATATATGCAAAATGTATGCAAGCTATGCAAAATGTATGCAAAATATGCAGAAACTTCGTGTATTCAAAAGTAAAAATAACAACATCAAAGCACTTTAGAGAGTAATATACATTTTATTAGTAATTGCCAGATAAATTACACTTAATACGTATGATAGGTTTTTCATATTAATTAGGATACATATATGGTATTGCAGTATGCAACCATAATTTTCTCTAAATTGTTAATCGAAAAGCTTTGACGTTTCTCTGCAAAAACCATTTTGTAAGCCGAAAAGCTTCTTTCAACGTCACAGGAAGTAATTGGAGCAAATTTATATTTAAAAATATTTGCTTTGGCGACGGGTTCAATTCCGGACAGATCTTTAACTTTGAGATTTAAAATATTATTTATTTTCAAAATAATATTGAAATCTGGATTTCTTTTAAAAATTGATTCAAATTTATATTTTAAATCCCTTCCAATATCATCACCTATGTTCTGAAGTATATTTTCAGCTTCCTCAAATAAATTCATTGACTCCGCTAATGATAGACTCTTTACTTCCAAACGAGTAATTATTTCGGCTATTCTCTCAAAAAATAGTTGGGGATTTTTTATTAGCTCTTTTTCTTGTTTTATAGATTCAGCATCTTCTGGTTTCAGTGTTTCCAGAACCTAAAAGTAGAATTTAGATTTTAAAATTGAGTATATATACATATATATAATAAAAAAACAAAACTAATTTGAAAAGTTAAGTCACCACCATGAATAAAACAAAATATCGATTTATTTTATAATAATAACCTCTGTAACTCCCTCCATGTTATCTGCATAAAACGACGCCGCTTTTAACCATGCACCCCATCTGGTTACGATCGGTTCTGGTGGTAACTCTTTGTTTAGTATCTGCTTGCATTGTTGTACTCTGAGCGGAGCTTTTATGAAAATCTTTTTCACACAGGATATGAAGGAATTAGCAAAAGGAAATGATGTTCTAACTTTCTCAGCAATTAAATTTAAACCGTGTGCCAAACAAGTTAGGTGAATGAGATTCGAATAGAAAACTTTTAAATTTTACCAGCTTTGATCATATATGCCGCAGCATCCGTTAAAAGCAACACTACTTTTGATTCATTTTCGTCATTCACAAATCGCGAAACAGTTGCATTATTTACTTCGTCCAACTGTTTACACGGCAATTAAAATGAGCATGAAGATTCATTTCCACTCAATGTTTCTACAATCAAATTCGCGACATATCGCCCTTGTCTGTCCGTTGTTTCATCAACTGATATCCAAACGCTCTCGTTTTTGATACTGTCGCTAATTTTTTCAATTGATAGATGGTAGCATTTATCCAAGTAGCTCTTTCTCAGAGTACTTTCATCCGGAATTTGTTGTCCTGTGTGTTTCTTTAAAAAATTATTAAAAAAATTAAAATTATATACATTCCATGCAATATTTCCTGCAACCAATGCTGTACATAAATCCATTTTAAATTTCTCGTTGGAATTTCTGGACGTGTTGTTTAAACTATGTGCGTGTTCATTATTGACATTATTGGATGCTCTTGACCTTCTGGAATCTGAATCATTAAAATCATTAGAACGTACTTCTAATAAGCTTGACTTTTTAAATTTCACCTTTTTGTCACATGTTGTACAAATTACATCGTTTCCATCACTCTTAAAACACTTTAGCTATCAAAAATTTACAAAAGTAAACCGATTTTGGGTGTACTTTGATTTGCGTAACAAAAACAACATCTCTGCTTTTAACTCGGGATTGCAATATGAACAACGCAATAACAAATGGTAAAGGGTGGGTAAGGGAAAATGGTATATACTATATTTACCTCTGGTTACACTTTAAGATTTATATTATTATTTTAGACGAAATTGATTTGCATGTATTTTGCAAATTTTTTTTTGCATGTCTTGCATTTATTTTGCATATTTTGAATATGTATAGCTGATTGTTATATTTGAGCGATAAAACGTCCGTATACAAAATTTGGTAACAATATAATGAAAAATGCGGATATATGCAAAATCCGAGGTCTAGTAATTAGGTAAAAAAAATAAGTAAAAATTGTAGAGTAAGTTAAAATTAAGTTAAAAATATGTAAACAATCCTCAAATAAATGTCAGTCTGTTTTAGAACTTACTAAACGCCTTTTATTGATAACAAGTTTAAGTGCTTGATATAATTTCATAGCAGTTAATCACTCAAAAGTTTATGTGCTTGGTGTATATTTTAGAAAAAAACGCTTCTGAAAAAAATAAGAAAGTCAATTTGTCTGAGCAACATCTAAAATTGCAACGTGCTTCACGTGGGGGAACATTGGGAAATAATAAAAAAATACTAATACCTCAAAAGTCCTTACAATACAATACTACTCATGAGAGAACAACAGCACGTAAAACCTATATACCATCTTAAAGAAAGTAATGCAAGAATACTTGTGAGTGCGTACGGGTCTACTCGATAAAAATAAGTCTTTGAAAATTGAAAATTGAAACCAAGGGGTGTTATTGGAATAATAAAACAGCATCCATTAACTCGGTATAATTCGCAGGATAATGTGTCTTCAGTACAAATTTTAGCAAAAAAAAAAACTTTTAATTGCTATGCATATACAAATGTATATGATGATCACGCGAAGTGTTCGCGTCTGCGAATTTCGTTTAACGAATAAAAATATATGGATGTGCCCGATGCCACAGATCCGAATTTATTCATCTGTTTTTGTCGAAAGTATATTCATATCATACCATAATTTTTAAATCTTTAGCAGTAATTTTCAATCTCATGTTATCACTGATTTATTAGCTACCAATATGTCTACCATTTATTCTACCTGTGGTACATTTATTAAATTGTAAGAAATCCACTTTTTTTCGAAATATGAGAAGTACCGTTCGATCGCTGGAAGGGAAGGAAACTGTAACTCCTCCGCAGCCC